>JAUTXW010000130.1:0-166581 GCA_030620095.1 Kuschelorhynchus macadamiae | reverse complement strand
ATGTTCCTTTATTTATTTATTATTGTTATTATTTATCTTTTACAACTTTATATAGTCTATAAAAAATAAATTGTATTCTTTACTATTTTCCCCCATAAAAAGAAGGTTTTATTCCAAGAAATGGAATTTTACCGAACATTTTAACATTTTATTAGGCTGCCAGTTTGTTTTGCAATACAAGATTTGCTCTAAAATTTTACCAATCCACCTCTATTTCACACTTGATTTTTGCTCAAAATTTCAAATCAATTCGACAAGTAGTTTTTTGATACTGTATTTTTAAATACTTCATTAGGCATATATATATATATATATATATATATATATATATATATATATATAATATAAATTTTATTGGTTTAATTTTTCTTTGACCAGTTTGAGTATATATTTTTATTTCAATTTTCTTGATTTAAGGTCAATTTAAAAAATTTACACATATACTTTAAATCATATATTTGCCCATAAACATGATGTAGTTAGATAACGTTTCGACCGCACTTCGGTCTTTTTCAAATTTAAAAATGGAGAAGGGCGTAGAATTTTAATTTAGTATTTTTACATTTAATATTTTATTTTGTTAGTATTACCTTAGAACGTAAACTATTAAGGAAAGTACATTTATTTTTAATTTTATAAAAATGGAAAGTGAAAATTTTCCTTCTTACCTCAATACGTAGGATTATTCAAAACGGTACAAGATGTCACATTTCCACATATATACATACACATCGATACAATTAAAACACACGTATTATGTTAAAACATTAAGATAAGACATCACATTGGTTATTCCAGTATTGAAATATAAAATTTACTCAGGTTGTTGACGTCCTTCTTATCGTTGATGGCATTTTTACTTTTTTGTATTTTGACCATCTCAAAAAATTCTCTTTTTTTAGTTTGCGGTTCGGATTTTAAGATTTTGGTGTTACTATAATCAAAGGTATGTTTTTTTGAATTTTCATGATTTGTTAGAGCCGTCGCGTTTTTTTTGTCATACTTGTGACCCTTCAGTCGGTTTTCCAAGTATTGGCTAGTTTGACCTATGTACACACTGTTGCAATCTTTGCAGGGTATTTCATAAATAACATTACTTTTTTTGTTTTTTGGGATTTTGGATTTTAATCTGGAAAAATTATTTGATAGTAGATTGGAAGCCTTGTGACAAGTTTGAATATTATATTGTTTAAATAATTTTTGAAGTGGTTGGGATAAGCCGTTTATAAAGGGTAAAGATATAAATTTTTTTGTGTTTGAAGTCTGATTATTTTTTCTGTCGTTCGAGTTATAAAATTTGTGGATTCTACTTTTAATGGTTTTGTTTATCAAATGTTCGGGATAATTATTTATTTTTAGAGCATTTCTGGCTTTTTCTAAGGCTTGCTTCCGGTATTCAGGATCTGAGAGCATGATGGCGCGATCTGCTAAACCTACAATTACGGATTTTTTTTGGGAATTTGGGTGGTTCGATTTATAGTTTAAGTATCTAGAAGACCAAGTTGATTTTGTATACCATTCAGTTTTCATATTTTCGCCTATATGGTGTATTGTTAAGTCTAAAAAGTTAATTCTGTTATTTTTTTCGACTTCAATTGTAAATTGTAAGCTTTTATGAAATTCGTTAAATGTAGTTAAGACATTATTTACTTGATTTTCTGGTATTGTAGTAATGCAGTCATCAACATAACGGTAAAAAAATGGTATGTCGATGTTTAGATTTTTTAAAACTTTTGTTTCCAGGTCTTCCATTACTATTTGTGCTACAACGCTTGATATGGAGGCACCCATTGCGCATCCCTCTGTTTGTTGATATAACTGATCTTCATATAAAAAATATGTGGAGTTAAGGGTTAATTCAACTGCTTTGATAAATTCCTCTTGTGGTATATCTGTATATTTTTTAATTTCTGACCACTTTTCTTTTATTACTTTTATTGCAAGTGGTATGGGTACATTTGTATATAAGGATATTACGTCTAACGAGATTAGCAGGTAGTTTTTTGGAATTTTTATATTTTTTATTTTTTGTTTAAATTGAAATGAATCTTTTATATAATAGTTGCTTTTGTATATAATATTACTGAGGATACCTTTTAAGTAATTTGATAGAGGGGTGTATGGGGATTGTATGCAAGAAACTATTGGGCGCAATGGGATATCTTTTTTATGAAGTTTTGGTAATCCGTATATTTTTGGTGGCACGGCGTTTCGAATTTTGAGGTTTTTAGCAGTATTTGGAGAGATAAATTGTTTTTTTTCCCAAAAATCAATTAGTTCGTTATTTTTTTTTTGGTATTGGTTTGTGGGGTCCAATTTAATTTTTTTGTATGTTTTTGTATCATTCAATAAGGAATTCATTTTTTTGGAATACTCTGTTGCTTGCATTATTACGGTTTTGTTAGATTTATCGGCTCTAAGTATTTTAATTTCAGGGTTTTCTTTTAAGAATTTTTTAGTTTTCGTTATTTTTGAAGAAAAATTATTATTGTTGTTTTTATGAGCTTTAAGTTTGTTTTTAAAATTAGTAATTATATTGCAAGTTTTTGCCCTGATTTGATCTTTTTCTTCCATTTTTAAATTGTATATACCTGTTTCTATATTACAAATTATGTTTTCTGTTGGTAATTGTTTTTCGTTATTTATTTCTACCGCAAAGTTGGGACCTAAGCTGAGTACATCTGTTGCAAAATCCGGAATATGTTTATCTGTTAAATTTTCAATCCAAGTTGTTGTTGTGATTTGAGCTGAGGGCCTTTGTTTTGTGATTAGGTTAATAATTTTATTTTTATTTTTTTCTTTTATATTTTGAAAATGTTCTTCAATATTGGTCGATGTTTGATGTATGAATTTATTAAATATATTTTCCGGCACATATCCTATTAATTGATCTTTAAGTCTATCTAATTCTCGAATGAGTTCCCTAATATGAAGGGTAGTTTCAGTTATTAGTAAGTTGATCACATTTAAGTGAAATTTTGGTAAAATATATTTTGTAAATTTACGTTCTAAGTTTACATTTTTGAATTTGATGTGGGCTGTTTTAAAGTAAAAATACTAAATTAAAATTCTACGCCCTTCTCCATTTTTAGATTTGAAAAAGACCGAAGTGCGGTCGAAACGTTATCTAACTACATCATGTTTATGGGCAAATATATGATTTAAAGTATATGTGTAAATTTTTTAAATTGACCTTAAATCAAGAAAATTGAAATAAAAATATATACTCAAACTGGTCAAAGAAAAATTAAACCAATAAAATTTATATCAGTATGGATGAAGAAATACTAACTTACAACACAATCGAAGATTCATTGGGAAGAGACGCCGTAATTAATTTAAAAATTTATGAAAACTTATCAAGAAAGCTGTCCAATCAAAAAAATAGAAGAATTTTTCTACTACGGTGTAAATCAGAACAAATAACACCAACCTTTTTAAACTTTAAAACAGCCCACATCAAATTCAAAAATGTAAACTTAGAACGTAAATTTACAAAATATATTTTACCAAAATTTCACTTAAATGTGATCAACTTACTAATAACTGAAACTACCCTTCATATTAGGGAACTCATTCGAGAATTAGATAGACTTAAAGATCAATTAATAGGATATGTGCCGGAAAATATATTTAATAAATTCATACATCAAACATCGACCAATATTGAAAAACATTTTCAAAATATAAAAGAAAAAAATAAAAATAAAATTATTAACCTAATCACAAAACAAAGGCCCTCAGCTCAAATCACAACAACAACTTGGATTGAAAATTTAACAGATAAATATATTCCGGATTTTGCAACAGATGTGCTCAGCTTAGGTCCCAACTTTGCGGTAGAAATAAATAACGAAAAACAATTACCAACAGAAAACATAATTTGTAATATAGAAACAGGTATATACAATTTAAAAATGGAAGAAAAAGATCAAATCAGGGCAAAAACTTGCAATATAATTACTAATTTTAAAAACAAACTTAAAGCTCATAAAAACAACAATAATAATTTTTCTTCAAAAATAACGAAAACTAAAAAATTCTTAAAAGAAAACCCTGAAATTAAAATACTTAGAGCCGATAAATCTAACAAAACCGTAATAATGCAAGCAACAGAGTATTCCAAAAAAATGAATTCCTTATTGAATGATACAAAAACATACAAAAAAATTAAATTGGACCCCACAAACCAATACCAAAAAAAAAATAACGAACTAATTGATTTTTGGGAAAAAAAACAATTTATCTCTCCAAATACTGCTAAAAACCTCAAAATTCAAAACGCCGTGCCACCAAAAATATACGGATTACCAAAACTTCATAAAAAAGATATCCCATTGCGCCCAATAGTTTCTTGCATACAATCCCCATACACCCCTCTATCAAATTACTTAAAAGGTATCCTCAGTAATATTATATACAAAAACAACTATTATATAAAAGATTCATTTCAATTTAAACAAAAAATAAAAAATATAAAAATTCCAAAAAACTACCTGCTAATCTCGTTAGACGTAATATCCTTATATACAAATGTACCCATACCACTTGCAATAAAAGTAATAAAAGAAAAGTGGTCAGAAATTAAAAAATATACAGATATACCACAAGAGGAATTTATCAAAGCAGTTGAATTAACCCTTAACTCCACATATTTTTTATATGAAGATCAGTTATATCAACAAACAGAGGGATGCGCAATGGGTGCCTCCATATCAAGCGTTGTAGCACAAATAGTAATGGAAGACCTGGAAACAAAAGTTTTAAAAAATCTAAACATCGACATACCATTTTTTTACCGTTATGTTGATGACTGCATTACTACAATACCAGAAAATCAAGTAAATAATGTCTTAACTACATTTAACGAATTTCATAAAAGCTTACAATTTACAATTGAAGTCGAAAAAAATAACAGAATTAACTTTTTAGACTTAACAATACACCATATAGGCGAAAATATAAAAACTGAATGGTATACAAAATCAACTTGGTCTTCTAGATACTTAAACTATAAATCGAACCACCCAAATTCCCAAAAAAAATCCGTAATTGTAGGTTTAGCAGATCGCGCCATCATGCTCTCAGATCCTGAATACCGGAAGCAAGCCTTAGAAAAAGCCAGAAATGCTCTAAAAATAAATAATTATCCCGAACATTTGATAAACAAAACCATTAAAAGTAGAATCCACAAATTTTATAACTCGAACGACAGAAAAAATAATCAGACTTCAAACACAAAAAAATTTATATCTTTACCCTTTATAAACGGCTTATCCCAACCACTTCAAAAATTATTTAAACAATATAATATTCAAACTTGTCACAAGGCTTCCAATCTACTATCAAATAATTTTTCCAGATTAAAATCCAAAATCCCAAAAAACAAAAAAAGTAATGTTATTTATGAAATACCCTGCAAAGATTGCAACAGTGTGTACATAGGTCAAACTAGCCAATACTTGGAAAACCGACTGAAGGGTCACAAGTATGACAAAAAAAAACGCGACGGCTCTAACAAATCATGAAAATTCAAAAAAACATACCTTTGATTATAGTAACACCAAAATCTTAAAATCCGAACCGCAAACTAAAAAAAGAGAATTTTTTGAGATGGTCAAAATACAAAAAAGTAAAAATGCCATCAACGATAAGAAGGACGTCAACAACCTGAGTAAATTTTATATTTCAATACTGGAATAACCAATGTGATGTCTTATCTTAATGTTTTAACATAATACGTGTGTTTTAATTGTATCGATGTGTATGTATATATGTGGAAATGTGACATCTTGTACCGTTTTGAATAATCCTACGTATTGAGGTAAGAAGGAAAATTTTCACTTTCCATTTTTATAAAATTAAAAATAAATGTACTTTCCTTAATAGTTTACGTTCTAAGGTAATACTAACAAAATAAAATATTAAATGTAAAAATACTAAATTAAAATTCTACGCCCTTCTCCATTTTTAGATTTGAAAAAGACCGAAGTGCGGTCGAAACGTTATCTAACTACATCATGTTTATGGGCAAATATATGATTTAAAGTATATGTGTAAATTTTTTAAATTGACCTTAAATCAAGAAAATTGAAATAAAAATATATATATAATATATATATATATATATATATATATATATATAATATAATATATATATATATATATATATATATATATATATATATATATATATATATATATATATATATATATATATATATATATATATATATATATATATATATATATATATATATATATATATATATATATATAATGTGTTCACTACTGTCGTTCTGAAAAGAACAGTTTTGCTGACGTTTCCAAAATAAAATTTGGCATTTTCGAAGATTTCTTTCTCGAGTCCGAATAGAGACTGAAGTGTTAGTGACTGCGACGCTTCCTTTATACCCCCACCCGGGGCCGAAGGTTATATCTCAACGGCCGTTGGCGGATGTTGCTGTTGCTGTTGCGCTAATTGCGCTTGAATTTTTTAACTTTAGAATTCTCGATTATTTTCTTTCATATTGTTGGTAGTTTTACGGATTCGTCACTTTTATTTAAATAACTTTGTTTTTTAATTTCTGACAATCTCCCTATACCCATCAAAATTTGTTTTGTGGCCGGTTTCCTATTGATCTAGGAATGGGATAGAGCTGAGGTTTTGTTTGTTTCTGATGCTGAGTTTATGTTCTTCTACTCTTGCTGATATTCGCCTGTTACTTTACCCCACGTACATCTTTTTACAGTCCTGGCATGGAATGCGGTATACTCCGTTGTTTTCGAATTTAATTTTGTCTTTTGGGTTTTCAAGTAGTTTACCTTTAGTTGTTTCTGGCTTGTGTATTATTTGTATGTTGTGTTTCCTAATAATTCCGCTCCTATCTATTGTGCCTTTTACATACGGTAAAACTACTTGTTGCCTTCCCGGTTCATAATTTTTGTTGTTCGTTGTTCGGCTTTCCCTATGGTGCGATTTGTATAGCATTTAGTGCTTTAAAGCACTACGTATTGGATAGTTTTCCCCTAACTTTAGCGTACAATGTATTCTGGGATGCATTGAATTTTCTTAAGACAGAAAATTTTCGAGTTCTCTATAGCCATGTTGCCATATATATATATATATATATATATATATATATATATATATATATATATATATATATATATATATATATGGGGTATTTCATAATCATATGCTATTATTTAAGGGTGTGATTAATTGGCCCATTTTAAGTAAAACATTTCATATGAATAAATGTCCTAAAGATCTTAACGTTTGAACAATAGGGTGTTGATATTTAAATAACATGCTTTTTTTTAAACATCTTTGATACCACCGTAGATAATTTTGCGAAACTTAGTAACACCTTTTAAGAACTTAAAGGAGTTTTTTTATGCTCAATTTTAAACTTTAGATTCAGTCAGTGGCGTTCTTACGTAATTCACATTGAGTATTTAAAAAATGTAACGCTTTTTTTTAATAATAAATAAATTTGAAAATCATTTTAGAATACATCACTCGTCTCTTGATCTTTTTTTTCGTCCGACGCACTCCTTTCGCATAAAAAAATAAAAACGATTGTTCTTTTAATAGTTAAGTTTGTTTTATAGTATAGAATAATAACAACTCTTATTATTAATACAATAGCTTTAAAATAGGAAGAGCGTCTTTTATATACATACCCTATTATCTTATCAAATTTTAGTTATATGGTCATGCAGAAGAATCGGTATTTTATTTATGCGAAAACCCTGCATCGAACGAAAAAGATCAAGAAACCAGATCTACTCTAAAATGATGTACGTTATCAAATTTGTTTGTTATTTCAAGAAAAACCAGTGGTGTCCATCTTTTTCAAAAATAATCAGAGCAAATTTCGCAAGAACGCCACTGATGAAATCTATAATTTAAAGTTGAGCATCTCAAAATCCCATTCAGTTTTTAAAAGGTATGTATCAAATTTAACAAAATTATCTATAAGAGTATCAAAGATTTTTTGCAAACATTTTTTTTGTTATTTCAACAATCTGTACAATTTAGGGTATTCATTGACATGAAGTTTTTTTAAATGAGCCAAATAATCACACCCATATATATTAACATATCATTATGAAACCCCTGAATATTTAGAATCGCCATAATGAGATCTTCAATTTGATACCTATCAGCTATAATAATATTAATATTTAGTTAAGTCTACACATCTTACAAATGTGATTTGCTGATTATGACTGTAATAGGACGTGCAATCCAAATTAAGAAAAATGTATTTAACGGATGAAATAATTTGATTTTCTACAACCTATTAATTAATTTTCATTTTTTGTGGTTTCTGAATATAATTATACAATAGCTATCATTCTTTCAATTATATCACGTCACCACTTTTTTTTAATTTTGAAAATAATTTTGTTTTTCTTTTTGTATTGTACAATTTTTAGATAAATACAATTTCTTAATAGTCCAGTTTCTTCTATATTCAATATGACGGCGAAAACGTTAGTAATTAATTACCTCTTGGCTTTTCCTGCCTAACTCAGTATCTTTAGCTTGAGTAACATCTGCTACTGAGTACTGACTCTGATTCTGCACTGGCCCTACTTTTGCTTTCCCTTTTCGGTACAGAAAGATGTAGATGGCGCCAAAGATGTAGCACACTCTATTGCTTATTCTTTGGCGGTCAATTGTGCAAGAACCTCATTTTCACTAGATATCAGGAAATATGTAATTGTTGCAGTAGAAGCACACGAAGTACAAAGTATTAACGTACTCGTACAATATTATTATAATGGGGTTTGTTATATAGTCTGAAAGAACTTTTAGAATAGTATCGATAGGCGAATCTGGATGAATATACTAGGTGTTAGGGGATTGACTACAAATATTTTAACGGGTAATAGTTTTTTTAGTGATAAAATATTTGCATATCTTTGCATCTACAACACTACAGGGTGCTATTTTAGTTTATTAACTTACCAAGAACTGTAATATAGCACCAGGAAATTCAAAAAAAAATGTAATAAAAAGTTAAAGCAAATGCTCACTTTAAACATGCACGCAACACACAATTTTGATTCAATTTTATTGAACTTATTTAACCATGTGTTAATTTTACATCGTATTTTTCAATTGTAAATATTTTAAAATTTTGTAAGTGTAAAAAAAATATATTTCTTATCAACAAATCTTGATGACTTTAAGCTCAAGAGCGACAATTGAAAGGAAGAATGTAAAGTGGCATTCCTTTAGGAATTGTAAAGCTAAAACCAGCTGGCATTTTGATACAACTTGTTTTTAAAAATGCAAAAACTCATGTAAAAAGATAAGAGATGTGTAACAGAAAACTTAAGAATGGCTAAATATGAATCGCAGGATCTATACACCATTAAGGAATACTGAAGCGCTAAGTATATATTCATTTAGTAACACATACATGCTGTCTTCCGAAACTTTATTCTTACCAGTATTTTACCAGTTTCTTTCTAACTATGCCAAACTTAATTTTTGGGCATAATTTTAAATAAATTTCATAAGTAGTAGTTTTTACATTGACACACACCGCAATTTTGTTACGTCATGTTGAATTCGCACCAGTCTATCCCATTATCACATTTAATTTGTCTACCAAATTTAAAAGTCAATTGAATAAGATTTTTTTTGTTGATTTTTAAAAAAAATTATTTAGCCGCCATTTTATTTCGCCATCTCAACTTCGTACTACAAGTTTACCTGTTTATCTCTATATCACACTCAATGTTTGTAAAAATTAGAAATTAATTTAATAAGATTGCTGTTTTTTTAAATATTTCATTACGTCGATATTTTGTTTTTCTGTCTTGGAATCATACCAAAATGTTACCAGTTCATTTCTATGTAACACTCGACTTTTGTCCAAAATTTGAGGTAATTTGGATAATTCGTTTTTGTAGTAATAATTTTTTAACGTTTCGCTAGTAACACCTACAGCTTGTTCGGGCATAGTGGATTTTTACCAAAATATTACAAGGTCATTTCCACATGACCCTTAATTTTTTATTAAAATTTAAAGTCAATCTGGTAAGTAGTTTTTAAGCTATGAATTAACAAAACATATTTTTTGGCACCTGGGGACTCTAAAACTTGAAGATATGTGAAACCTGAGAGGGAGATTTATTGAAGATTCTACCATCTTGAGTTAGTACCACAATTTTACTAGTTGTTCCCTATACCACAGTTAGTTATGGCCCACAATTTGAAATTAATCCCTTAAGTAGTTTTTCCAGGCTAAATATTTAAAATTTTATTAAGCCGCCATTTTGTTCGGTCATTTTGAATTAATTATGATTCCAAAATACTAGAAAATTTTTGTGCAAAAATTGAGATAAATTGGATAGGTAGATTTTACGCCGCCATTTTAAAGAAAATTGAGAAAATTTGAAGTCAATCCTATAAGTAGTTTTTTAGTTATGCCGCTAACAAAAACACTGACAGACCGACGGAATTGAGAAAACAAGTTTTTCGGCATCTAGGGACCCTGAAGATCTGAAAAAATCTGGGAGGGTGATTTCTTCACGATTACGATACTTCACTTTTACGAGGAAACTAAAAATCTACCGAAAACATGGGTTTTGCAAAAAAAAATCTACTAAAACCGCAACTATTAAATGTCGCAGAGTTTGTCTATCATTAGTTGGGCAGTAATTGTGTTATCATCGGTCTATTGATATATTACAAATACTTGTTTGGACTTTTGGGAATAAGAGGGAATGCTTCATTACTGATAATGTCCTTTCTTAATAACAACTACAGAGCTGGTAAGAGTCGTTGTCAGACCCGTATGATACTGATATTCATAGTTCTGTACAATTTTATTTTGTTTATGAATGATGCAGATGACACATCAGTGGCTCGATATATTGTATGGAAACATCATATTGCACAAGTTCCAAGTGCCTGCCACAATATGAATCTTTGATGCTTCTCTGAACTGATTCTAAACAGCAATAAAATCCAGATTTTTTAACAAGACCTACTCTAAGCTGGCATTCAAACATTATTTTTTATATAGTTTGCTCTTTACTTAGCTTTGACTTTATGATTGCTAAAGGCTATTTTAATGGGACATTTGTGTAAAGGCTTTTCACATGAAAGCAAGGCAAATCTGATAAAATCTTATCTATAGACAAAAGGAATGCACTCTGGATAGATGTAACAATGAACGATCAGGAAGTGTAACTACAGGCTTCTAGCCAGTGACACATCTAGTTCATCTATCTTCTTGAGTTTTTAAAGATACGCAGACCAATAATCAGCTTTAACAATTCACCACCAAGTGAATTTTCTAAACATTTGTTACATATTATCGAACCTCTACATAACAGGTCAAGCAGGATCCTTTCGTTAAAAATTCCAGTCATTCAAATTTGGACAACGATTAAGGTTTTTGTCCACCCTTTTATAATGTTTTTGTCAAAAGGAGTCAAAAAGTTAATATACCTACTTTTATTTAAAGGGGGCAATATCTCAGCCAGAGATTGCCACAATCAAGGAGGGCATTATAAAAACCCCCTATAATCGAGAAATAGCATATGCAGAATGGTTATCCAGAAGAGTTGATTTTTAAAAAATAAGAGTTATATATGCCCAAGTCACCCAAGAAAAAACCAGCCAACCGGTTCGCTTTTAACAAAACAGCTTTTAAATCAGAAAATATCTTAAGGATCGACTTGACTAATACCAATGCAAACATATGCAGTTATACGAAGAATTATATTTATCAAATCTCCCATGAGTATGGTGAAACCTTCATATGAAACTATGAGACTTCTCGATGCATTGTTGCTGAACATACTTGGTTTTGAAATACATTGCCGTTTAGAATTATTTATTCTGAAGCTTTATGAACATTATGCTAAATGTCTATACAGACGTTGTATAGCCCGTTTAGATATACGAAAAAATCGATAAAATTCTCTATGACAAGATTGTGTGGCAAGATTTGAGGATCGTTTTCTATATGTCTGAAAACCGATATGGATTTTTCAATAGTATGATATGTTAATAATTTGATTATTATAAAACGGTACCTATTAGATAAAACTGGCATAGAGTTCTCTAAGAGTGGTAGATAACTGACTATTTGAACTAAATGCAACTGGCATATTTTCTGACCAGCAACATTACAATTTTGTCAACAGAATAATATATCCATGGTATTAAAAAAATTAAACCCACTACATTCATTCCATGTAACTACAGTAATCTTCTAAAGGCCGTTTTTATTTAATAAAATGTCAAATTTAAACCCTTTTTACACCTTTCTCCGAGTTTGTCTTATTTTAATATCAAAATACTATAAACCCGAAAAACGGGGAGATAGTAATTCATGAGGATCTAAAGCTAAACCCTTAAGGCCCTTATATCTAGAGTAATATTATTCAGAGATATATTCCCGACGAATGTATGTTTGTGGTATTAAAACCGTAATAAAACCGGCCATAACTGGACCTTAACGTTTTTATTTCAATTCAGGACATAAAAAAGTAATATTTTTTCTCCTTAAAAAGAAAATAATTTTCTCCTCCCAAGTTTTCTTTTATTTTTAATATAGCTGCCAAGAGTACAATGACCAATAAGTATTAAGTTTGTAATTTAAATTGGTACCACCTCTTTCTTCTTCTTCCCCTCGATAGCGGATAATATTAACAAAAATTCTCCCAATGGGCAACGCATTCTTTTTATTCAAATGACAGAAAGTTCTTACTTTCTTTAACATATTACATCTTCAGGTTTCGGTCAATTTTCTTACTTATCTGTTAAAATAAATATGTCAAAACCAATTAAACTGATAGTCTAATCCAAGTAGGCAAAATAGATGTTCTTTGATGACATGCGAATATTTGATTTTATTTACAATATATGTTAACATTACTGACTTTTTAGAATTTTGAAACTATCACATTATCTACCTTTTCTTTCCTCTACCATTTCCGTCACTCGGCTTCTTTTATTTATCTGATTTGTTTCGCTCACTTGTCTTCTTCTCTCATTTCTCACCACATTTAATTAAGAAAAATATGTATGTAATATATTTATTAAGCATTTTTTAAAATTAGTAATAAATTAACATTAACAAGAATAAACAAGAAAATGAACAATAATAATTAAAGATTAGACTACAACCTTTTATTTGTTGAAATTAATGGTAAAATTTGACTTACTGTACGCTTTAATCGATATTGTTAAGGGGCCACCCTGAAGACATGTTTCATTGCTGAAAAATGCTAATTCTTGACCAATGTTCCTTAATGTCGACAAGAGAAGGTAGAAAGTTTCAGTTGCTATAGGAGGACGATGGCAAAGTCGTAGAAGATATTATATTTGCGGTTTTAATTTGGTTGTATCTGCACTGGCCTTCCATCACCCTAGGCGCTTGAGCTGTACAATATCTACTCCGCTATTACTTAGTAATGTAGCCGCTGTTTGGCTGAAAGCTGGACCTGTGTACGTTTCCTCATTGGGAAGTTTTAAAAAGGAAACAATTTTGTACGGAAATTTAGATATACAATTGCGCCCAAAGGATTGATTTCAAGCTTGTTTTAATCGATATTGAACAAAAAGCATCTCATTTATATTTATCTAGATAAATTCTTTTACAATTTCTATCCAATTTATATCAGTTATCATGGATCTGCTTTTATAAGTTTTTATATCCGGAATTTCAATGGACATTTTCTTTTGTAAAATATTAATATGCGTAGTTTTCATTTTCAGTAAGTCATCACTTTGGCATGCCCCACATGCACTATTATAAGCGCAACGTAAAACAATAGAAAGAAATAATTACAAACAAATTAAAAGCAAAGCCTTTCTTTAATAGGAAGGAATTCTTGAAATGCTTTCTTGAGAAAATCATTTATATATCGCCTGGTAAAGATACTAGACTTCTTTGGCTTAAATCCTACATTCTGACGTTTCAAAAAGGCAACGAGTTTGTCATATTTTGATAAGTCAATTCGCCCCCTAGCATTGTCCATATCATGATATAGATAGCACAAAGAGTAGGATGGCTTTTTCCGCCTTGCCATGTCGCTAAAATATGCGATCTCCAACGCGATTTTTTTCGGCACACCAATTTGCATATACCTTTAATGCCTTTTCATATCGTCCTCTACTTTTTTCTTGAGAAAAACTGCTCTTTCTGCAGCTTCTTTAAGTTCTGTTATAGTACCAATGTTAAAATAGTCTTCATCAATTTCTGGCAACATTTTGGCTTTCTCTGTTACACAAATTCGAAAAAAAGAAACGTAAAATTGAAAATTGCCCAAGGTTGTTTATATTATGCTAGTTTGGAGGTTTGCGCCATACCAACCAGTCTCCCTGAACGTGCCCTTGGAACCCCTGACAACATATATGAAAATGTGAGTACAGAAAATGACAAAATTTGGCACCTTTACTACATTTTTTATTTCTAAAATAAAACATTGTACCTACTTTTTGACTAATAGTATGGGTGTGAATAAAAAGTATAGAAATCACGGAGGAACTTTTCATTACTGTCTCGGGATTTAGTTAGAATATAAATCTCTCGACAGTAATGAAGCACTTCCCTACTCGGTATGTATTCCAGGTTGGTACTTATATGTGTTGTATAAAACCCTTACAAGTTAGCAAAAGAAAATTACTTTTACATACGAAAAGATAAATCCATTTTTTTGCATCACTTTGGGCCTGCTTCCTACTTGAGTTTTGGAGAAGAGGGTGTCATAAAATTGTATGTTGGGGTTGAATATTTGTATATATGTCCATGTAGATGTGGATAAGGTTACTAAAGGAAGAAAGACAATGTGAATGAGGACCAAAATTGGTGCCACTATGGAACACTAAGGTACGCAATATTGATTTAATGGAGGTCAGACAAATACTGATTATGTTTAGTACTTTATTTAGAAAAAAAACTGGTGATGTATGTACAGAGTTTGTAAGAAAGTCTGTAGATGGTGAGTTGTTTGTACGCTAATTATTTATGCTAAATTTGCTCTCCTGAAAAGTAATTATACCAGAAGTATTTTATAAATATTATTCTTTCCCATCCTTTTTGAAGATATTTAATGAAGTTCAATCATTAAGCCCTTTTGCGCCTTTACTCATGCTATTCCGCCTTAAAATTTAAGATATTTTAATTTTGTATCGTTCAGACAAAGATGCAAAAGAAATAAAAATATTATATTAGAATGTTATCTTTTATGCAATCGACGAAATTTGTAATTGTAATATTTTTTTTATGAATAGGTGATAAAAGATATGGTTGTACAATTGTACTTAAGGATTTCTAGTTCATTAAGTTCTCTGTAAGATAGTTTATCATTATATAAACAAAATCATGTTGGTTAATAAATAATATATATACTTTTCGTTGTCCCAACAGCATAATTTATCTAAAAATCTACTACAATTTGTAATTATGTGTTGCAAATAATCACCTTATAAATTATGTCATCTTTTCACTTTATAAGTTATATTTAGTATTACATTATTTTGCTTGACAGATATTTGCATTATAAAATAATTTATTGGATATTGATGTGACACTCCAACCCAGCACCACCGAGAAAATTAAATAGAAAATACAATATGGTTGCATATATAAATTAAATAATACTAACTGACACAAGTGTATTGTTTCAAATATTAATCTGTTAATATTACTTACTAAATAAATATTGATGCTAACCAATTTATTGACAGATTTAAATAGACAGCTCTAATAAAGCCTCTTCCGTGATGGTTAACTCGAAGTTCTGAAAATATGAATTGTCTTATATGTATTTTGTATTTGTTTTCGGGTTCGTTAATAGTCTGGCAAAATACATTTAGGAAAATCTTAGGGTTTGACAATATGTTACGGACAATGACGCGAAATGAGACATTCATGTCAATGGCGGCCTTAGATATGAAAGTCCTTGTTGTTGCATATCCACGTCTATGACTGGAACTTGACGTCAACAAGGTACCCGGCCGATATCGTGAAAATGCGCGGACAAGCAGTCAACGTTGCAGAAAACGGCAATAAGTATTCGTATTTATTAAAATAAAACATTTTGCTATAGTTAGTTTATTTTGGATATTTTGTTTTATGGATCAGTACCAGATTAGCAGATAGATAAACAACGTAGCGCGGCAGCGTGGAGGCAATGGATAAATCGCTACGGGGTTAGCACCAGGTTAGGCGTCGGAGCGCGAAAGAATCATCGTTAAAACTATATCAAGGGCGTTAAAATATAATATAGAAAATGGTTTTTTCAAAAAGCTCTAACTGATACTGTTGTACCCTCAGTACGTAAGAAAGTAATTGACAATGTCCAGCTCTAGACGTAAACATGCAACAACCAGAGGCTTTCACATCTATGGCCGGTCATTGACGTGATTGTCTCGTTTCCAGTCTTTAGCCGTAATAAATATACTAGAAGTGTGATAAAAACTTGGGAGTCAAAACTAAATGTCAGTTATACCATTCAATTCGACCATGGTTAGTCTTAACTTACCTTATCAATAAAGGACAAATAACCTAAAGCTAAAAATAAAAGTATATTAGTAAATTGGAAAATGATAAATTGGTTCCACAATGTACAGCATTAGGACTGCTTTTATTTAGTTTTGCAGAGGACATAGCAGACAATTATTGTGTAAGGTTAAACTAAAAGCTTGAAACAAATTTAATATATATTTCAAATTGATTTAATAACAATCTAATTATTCATTATTAATACCTAGAAATTTAATAAAATGTGTCTGCTTCATATCTTGATGTTATTATCGATAATCACCTTAGATTAAGTATATTAATATTTAATATTTATTACGCAGTATGTTCAAAGTTTCAAATCTTTCGCGAATAGTTTTAACCCAAAATTTAAAAACAAAATATTATGTGTTTGCTTGATTAAGATTCTCTTACATAATTCTCGGGTGGAATGAAGTTTTAGTAGTAGCAGTAGAAGTAGTAGTAGTAGTAGTAGTTAAGGGGTGGCTGACGACGGGTATCACAAATTACCCTGCGCCTAGAGCTCACCCCAACCAACTACTGGGCTTCTACAAGTTTTTTAATCTGCCACCTGTTGCCTCACGTTGCAGTATGTTGCTCTGTATATCTTTCAAAAGGAGGTTCTTAAAACTCGTCCCTTCGCATGACAGTAAGGCCGAAGTTTTAACTTCTTATTATTAAAATTAAGCCTAATTAAATATATATATATATATATATATATATATATATATATATAAAATTAATATATATATATATATATATATATATATATTAATTTTATATAAAAAACATATTCTTTGATCAACTAAATTCTAAGAGATAATTGTCAAAAATAAACAAAATAAAAAAAATTAGTTAAAAAACTGCTTTTGGGAACCGCCAATAAAGTATCACACCAATTAATATAAGAAACTCTCATATTTTAAAATTTCTTTAAAAATTAATTCAGAAATTTGGTATTGATAAGATATATAATTGACTTGGAATGAATTGATATTAAAAATTAAAACAGGGGTAATCAAGTTTATCATTTTAGTTTAATATTATTCAACTAGGTATTTTATTAAGTAATATATAATTTAAGTTGATCAGAGTAAGGGAAACGACTAGGAAAGAATAGGTGCGGTAGTTCTTTTGCGCAAATAAATACGTATTTATTATTATCTGTTAAATAGAAACACGCTTGCATGGACTGCTTCAGAAGGAGAATTATATTTTATTATGTATATGTTTTTTTGGATCATTCTGTTAAATGGCTCGCTAGACTTTGGGTTATAAAGCATCATATATTTATCTGAATCCCGCAAGTATTCTTAGATATTACTTTTCGTAAAAAAATATCAAAAGTTCTTTAACATGAAAAAAAAAAATGTTTGATAGTTATGGACATTGGCCATTAAGACGGCGACGTCACAACTTCAACCTTTCTCGAAAACTGAACTGAATCCCAATTAATTCCATGTTGTTCTAGCTCTTTATTAATAAATAATTAGGTTACATATTGTCTGCCATTGGAGTTATTTCACAATTATCCTTTTTGGATCCTGAGTTGGTATTTTGCTCAGTCGATTTAAATTTAAAATTAACAAAATATCAAGTATCTAATTAACATCTCGGCGCCTATTCTAGCGTTGTTAGAACCCAACTAACAATAAAATGAGGACTCAAATCTATTAAAAAAACTTTAAGATTAAAATTGTCAAAGACTAGAAGAACTTTGCTTTAAGCTCTCATTCTACTGTTTATTTTTATTTTAGTTTCTATTACTATTCATTTTTAAACATTTTTTTTTCTTTTAAAATTCAATGGCCGGGCCCAACTTCGACGCAAGATTCGTCAGAGATGATGTTCTCAGCGTGTTATCGAAAAAGATGATAATAACAAAATGTTTATAGTTTAGTAAAAGAATTAGAGGAAAAAGACAATTAAACTGGGGGAATTTACACGATTGTTGCTCACTTGTAATTGACAGATATATATTTCAAGCTTGGGAAGAAAATATTAGAATGTGATTGATTTAGAATAGATATATAGATATCACATTTTAATTTTAAAAGTCAATGTATTGATAATTCCAAGTTACATTTCCATATCCTCAACCACAGCCGTTGAAGTTACGTTCTTAGATTTCAAGCCTTTAGTAATATACATGCTGCGGTAGCTTTTTCTATTTTGCCTTATGGAAAAATTGTCCGTTGCTCTGTTTGAAAGTGGTGCATATAATCTGAATTATTATATTTTAAAGTTTAATATAAAAAAATTTTTTTCTTAATTCCGTCGGTCTGTGTGTCTACCTGTTCGCGGCATAACTAAAAAAACTATTTACCCGATTGACTTCAAATTTTGGTCAATAATTAAGAGTCATATGGGATGACCTGGTAACATTTTAGTAAAAATACCATATGGTAAAATAAAATACCGTGAAAAATTACCCTCTCAATTTTACATATCTTTAACGTTTTAGCGTCCCTAGATTTTTTGTGATATCAATTCTGTTGGTCCGATTGCCAAATCGTCAGTCTGTCTATCAGTTCGCGGCTTAGCTTAAAAACTATTATCAGATGAGCTTCAAATTTAAGTAAAAAAATAAGGGTCATATGGGGATGACCTGGTAATATTTTGGTAAAAATCCAATATGCCGGAACTAGATGGCGGCCTAGTGAAGCTAAAAAATGATTACTACAAAAACAATTATACAATTTACATTAAATTTTGCACAAATATCAAGTGTTACATGAGAATGAACTGGCAATATTTGGTATGAATATAAGGTAGCAAGACAAAAAGGTGGCCTAAAAATTTTTTTTTAAAATCAGCCTGAAAAAACTACTTATTGGATTAATTTAAAATTGTATTCGAGCATTAATTGTGTAATAGAGATAAACTGGTAAAGTTGTGGTACGAGTTCAAATCCAAATAAAATTTTAAAAAAATCAACGTAAAAAATCTGATTCAATTGACTTTAAATTTTGCAGAAAAATTAAATGTGATATAGGGATAAACTGGTATGAATTCAACATGACGTAACAAAATGACGATGTATGTCAATTTTAAAATTACTTATAGAATGTATTTTAAATTATGCCCAAAAATCGAATTTAGCATGTAGGTAGAAACTGGTAAAATATTGGTAAGAATCCAGTATGAGGAAAACAAAATGGCGCCCGATAAATATGTTTGAAAAGACAGTGTTACTAAATGACTATGTAAGTGACCTGGCTCACACTTCACTATTCTTAATAAAAGGAAAGATTCATAACGAGGGAAGTTCCGGGTAAAGGAAATTTACCGTTTTTTTTAAATTTATTTGACAATATCCCTGCATGTAAATTTATTTTAAAATGTGGTGTGCCTTAAACCATTTTAATATAGCCAAATTTAAGAGTTTTGAATTATTTTCTTTCTTATAGGTCACAAATGTAACACATGTTTATTTGCAATTTACATATCAAATCGACTAGACTGACTTGCCGCGGTATACTGTATTTTCAAACACCAGGAACTACTAAGAAAAATTGCAACATGCCTGAAGCAAAATGTCTAAAGGTACAATCACATAAGACAAAATAGTTATTAACAATTTAGGTCAATGCAAAATTGTCGATATAAAAAATAATTACTAACAACAGTTGCCGATTATTGGAAAAACAACTTTGTACCGATCTCCTGATTAATTAAAATGTCGTTTAAAAAACCTTGTGAACTCTTAGCATGTTATTATAATAATTATCTTTAGTTTACCATATTTATCAAAGGAAGCTAATATCAACATTGATCTATCATGAACAAGGAAGAACGGAATATCAGAATTATCAGAATACGTCGTGTTATTTATGAATACACGAGTATGTTGCTTTTGTTATGTTTTAATATTTTTATTACTCGCCGAATGCCACCACTGTTATGATTTAATAATTTTAGTATTTTGTATTAGCACTGGTAGTAAATGTAAACACTTCAACTTGTTTCAAATCTCTCTATTATCTTCTGTACAAGAGGGACACTTCTTACTTCTAACAAATCTTTACTCTTACTGTGTCTACTGACTTAATTCTACTGACAATATAGTACTGACATAATGACTGACCTGCTCTCTACTGACTACCTAGAACTTATTTTTATATGAATTCCCTAATTTGAGATGCAGTGGCGTATCTGTAAAATTGATTAAAAAAGGTGTCTATAAAAGTAATTTGGGGAGTATTTGCTACGCCACTGCTTACTTTACTACAATGGTTTCTTTTAATGTTTTTATAGCTGAACCTTCCCAAGCTTTATCGACATAGTGTAAATGAGTTTATGATAGGTTTTTTTGGGTATAATAATATTTGGGGCGGAAGAACGTGCATAAAATAGAATTTGAAGTAGAATTTAAAATACATATTGTTTACTTAGAATCTCCCTTGCAATAAACGACCATTAAAGCAGCTTTTGTCGGAAGGTTCCGCCGAAATATAATGTATGTCTAAATATTGCATTTACGTGTCAAACTATCTCTAGACTAATGAATATATAATACTTAAGACTATTCACAAATAAAATGACTATAAAATAATGGGGTCACAACACCTCCCCCCTAAATGAGAGATTTTATAATAATGAAATTGTTAGAAAATTTCGTTCCTGAGTTAAAATATAAATTATGATACAAAATAAACATCCTTGTAATTGATACTAATATTTAACAAAAGTATTATGTTCGAAATGATTTTACAAAGTTTGCTATGAACTATGTTCTTATTCTATATTATACTAACCTATATAATATTGAAAACTGTTTTTTTTTTATAATAATTAGGCATTCTAAATCTACTTAGATTCTACTAAAGAAATTTATTACTTAAAATAAAACATAATATTATTACTTATCTAATTGATCGTTTTGAGGACGTGTGACCAATAGCTCTGCGAGGCGTGTATGATATACCTGGTTGATCGTCCTCAGGGTGAGCATCATTATTAATTCTATTAGAAGTTTCACTAGTATACTGAGCTATATATCTATTACTTCTCGGGGATGGTTCAATGGTTTGATTTACCCTTACGCAAATATTTGGTATTATTCCACAACAGGAAGTTTTTCTTATACATTTTGAATATATTTTGTAAACAATAAATAATAATACAACAACAGATACAATGTAAGCTAAAACAGAACCAGAAATATTATATGTTGACAAAAAATTATTTTTTTCAAGATTTTCTGTTAGTTTTTCTATGTCGTCTAGTTTATGGCTAGCGATGTTCAGTTCAGGAATGTCCTTTGAAAGAGTCTTATAATTTTCGTTTATTAAAATTTCTGTCAGGTTAATTAATAATGTTATTATTTTTTATTTTTTATTTTTTCACAACAGTCCTCACTAATTTCTAATGGCGGAACAAACTCACTAAATATTTTCGACTGAAAGGCATTACCGTGAGGCACGAGCATCGTTGAAACACTATACGCTTTACACTGTTTTCCTATGGTGACACTGCCGCAATTTTTTAAAATAACGTCTACTGGTTTATTTTGATTAATACATGAAATGGTTAATGATTCAGGGCAAGGCACTGCAAACAGCCAAGTATTAGTTGTAAGTAACTGAATAAAGATACCTCTATTAGAATTTAATATATGTTTTTCGCATACTTCTGGAATTTTATTTGTTACTTGAAGTAACTTCATTTCACAGTTTTCCACTAAATGAGCCAATGAAACTGGTTTTTGTTGCTGACAAATCATTTTATCATCCGTTATTTTTATAAATTTATTATATTCGAGATCAGAGAAAGTTATGAACTGCTGTTTTGATTCGTCTATTGCAATGTATTTAGAAGATGGTTGAATCAAAACAAATTGGTTAGTGGCTAATAGCTTAGGAAAAGGCGATACCTTATATAGGTAGAATAATTGTGCTTCAACTAAAGGAATATTAATTATATAAATTAAATGATTATTTTCAAAGTAAACTTTTAGTTCAATCGTTTTTAATATAAGATTAGAATGCATTATATCAAGAGGCACAGCAAAATCTAAACCATTAGGAAGAGAATCCGTAACTTGTTTTAGTTCATCAATTAGGCGAACTGGTGTTAAAATTGCTGGGTGTAATAAACCCTTTTTGGCAATAAGAATTGCAATAATCAAAGTCATTACTTCGAGTTGTAGTTGATGTAACATCATATTTGTCAGCGTAATGTGTTCTTCTAGATTGCCTTTTAAGTCTAAAAATTTAATATCTTTTTGTTCTTTTTCTAATTGTTTGGAAAGAATTTTAACATTATTTTTTAAAATGTTTTCATTAAAATCTAAGGTTTCAATAGTATTGTTGAAATTTGTTAGTGTAGACTTGACAACTTTAGTTTGCTCTTTCAAAAGAGCTAATGCTGAACCCTCATTTTGCGATAAATCTGAAATTTTGCTATCATAATATTTCGCGTCTTCTTCGTCTAAAGTACCGAATAGAATTTTTGTAGCCTTTCCGATAATATTGAACCATCCTCGTTTATTTCTACTTAAAGTACTATAACCTATCAATTGATGTAAAGTTTCTAAATCTGAGCTAATTTTATCAAAATTATATTTAGTTGACTTTAAAAACGTGTCACAAATGGATAAGTGGTACTGAAAATTTTTATGATTACAATATTTAGAGGTTATTTTATTGTAGTTTTTTAGAGAAAGAAGTTTATTTATAATGTTGTTAAAATCTACATATGTAATTAGCTTCCATTTGTTATTATAGAGTCGCAGTTCTCCAAGTTTTTCAAAGTGTATTCCTGGGTTGTGGTCGTAATATGTGACATTATAATCGTCGCTATTATCAGAACGATAGGTATTCAGAGATATAGTGATACTGAGTAGTATTATTCTGAAATAGGAGAAAACATAAAATTTAAAAACACTATCTACATACATTTATATTTTAAATTATTTTCTATAATACATTTATACATGTTTTTTTTTTTGCTTTGTGTTAATCATAAAACTGTTTTAATCTATTGGCATGGACGCATTGTTTGTTTTTGCCTTTCTGTATTATAAAATTAACGTCAGAAGTTTTATCTATTATTATGTAAGGTCCAATCCATAAGGATGTGAGTTTTTTGCTTCTGCCTCTTCGCACTGATTCGTCATAAAGTAGCACCTTATCACCTATTTTAAAATCTCTAATTTTGCAATTTTTGTCGTAATTTTGTTTTGAAACACTTTTACTTTTCAATAGATTTTCTTTAGCCAATTGGCTAGAATATTGTAATTTTTGTTTAAGATTGGCAACAAAATCATCATATGTGTATTGAGTTTTCATAGGTTGAATAATTGAAGTAGGTAAATTAGGGGTATGGCCAAATAAAAGTTCAAAAGGTGAAAAGTGGGTTGCAGTATGCGGAGTTGTATTATAAGTAAATGTTGCAAATGGAATCCAGCTATCCCAGTCTTCCTGACCATCTTTGATAAAATATCTTAAATACTCCTCTAAGACTCTATGAGAACGTTCTAAAGCTCCGTTGGATTCTGGATGATAACTAGTAGTTTGAATCTTTTTTATTTTTAAAAGTTTGCAAGTATTTTTAAAGATTTCACTTAAGAAATTTGAACCTTGATCGGTAATTAGAGTTTCAGGTAGTCCATATAGACAAATTATTTTCGTTACGAAGTAATAAGCTACTGTTGAGGCTTCTTGATTTTTATAGGGACATTAATATTATACCTTGTCAGGTCATCTTGGAAGGTAAGAATATTTTGTTACCTGCTTCCGTTTCAGGTAAGGGACCAACAATATCGAGAAAACATCTTTCAAAAGGTTTAGTCGCGGTTCAAGTTATGACCATTGGCATTTTTGTTTTTCGCGATAATTTGTTTTTTTGACAAGATTCACATTTTTTTATAAATCTTTTTACGTCTTTTTTCATGCCTCTCCAGGTATAAAATTGGGATAATTTTTTATGTGTACGGGCAATTCCTTGATGACCGCCTAAAGGAGAGTTGTGGAATTCTTCTAATAAGGTTTCCTTTTCAGATTCAGAGGGTTTTATTAAATTATTATTGTAAACTGTTATATCTACATTAGAGTTTTTAAAAATATATCTTATCATGGGATAAATAATTTCCCATTTTACTAACGGGTTGTAATGATATTTAATAAATGACAATTTAAGTTTTTTGTTACTTACAAGATTTTTTAACTTTAGTAGACAAGACCATATATTTTCATAATTTGTGTCATTTAACATATTTTCATTATCATTGAGTAAAAATATATTACAGTCGTTGTTTTGGTACTGAGAGACGGAAGGTATTTTTAAATCGTTTTGAACGTTGTATGATGCAAGAAATTGTTTAATCTGATTATTTTGTTCCAAAATATTAAATTGCTCTTTGTTAAAAAATTTGGGAAAAAATAATATTATAGGATCTGAATTATTTATCTGAAATAAATTAGCGTTGTTTTCTTTTAATTTTGTGTTAATAACAATATGTGTTTGCAGATAATTTAAAAATTTTTGATAATCTGTTATCATGTCAGCGTTTACCGTTTTAATCATTCTACTTAAGGCATCAGCATTTGTATTTAACTTTCCGGCCTTATAAATAATTTCGAAATTGTATTCTTCCAATTTTAACCTAAATCTTGTAAGACGCGACCCAGGGTCTTTTATGTTAAATACATAAAGTAAAGGTTTATGATCCGTAACTATCTTAAAATTTGTTCCAAAAACATATGGTCGAAAATGTCTAACTGCCCAAACAATTGCCGCTAATTCTTTCTCTGTCATTGAGTAGTTTTGTTCGGCTTTATTAAGAGTTCTACTAGCATAAGCTATAGGTCGATCATTATTAACTTTTCCTTGTGATAAAATTGCACCAATCGCATAATTACTTGCGTCGGTAGTTATAATGAATTCTTTTGAAAAATCTGGGTACTGTAGTACAGGAGGAGAAGTAATGTTATTTTTAAGCGTTTGAAATGAAATATCACAAGCATGGTCCCATTTAAATTCCGTATCTTTCTTGAGCAATTTGGTAAGAGGTTTTGAAATTTTCGCAAAATCCTTTATACATTTTCGATAATATCCGACAAGCCCTAAAAATGATTTTACCTCTTTTTGATTTACTGGTTGAGGAAACTGTAAAACACATTCTACTTTTGAAGGATCAGGTTTGATGCCATAATCTGTTATAATGTGACCTAGATACAAACATTCATTTCTTAAAAATTCACATTTTAATGGTTGAAGCTTTAAATTATGCTCCCGAAACCGTTCAAATACCTCAATTAACCTTTCATTATGTTCTTTTAAGTTATTAGCATAAATTACGACATCATCTAAATAAATAAAACATTTTATGCCACTAAGACCGCTTAAGACCGCATTCATTAACCTCTGAAAGGTTGCCGGAGCTCCTTTTAGGCCAAAAGGCATCCTATTGTAAACAAAATGCCCCGTAGAAGTACTAAAAGCTGTCTTATTTTTATCATTTTCGTCCATTTGAACCTGATGAAATCCATTGGCTAAATCTAAAGTTGTAAAATAATGCGATTTTCCTAATTGGTCTAAAATATCTCTAATATTAGGTAATGGAAATGCATCCCCTGCAGTTATTTCATTAATTGTTCTAAAATCTACGACCACGCGAAATTTAGGTAAACCTGATGAATCAGTTTTTTTAGGAACTACTAATAAGGGACTATTCCAAGGACTGTAAGACGGAGAAATTATTCCATCCTTTAACATTGCATCGGTTTGTTCTTTTATAACCTCCCGATGTTGAAAAGGTAATCTATAGGGTTTAATATTAATAGGTCCCTTAGTAGGGTCTGTAGAAATTTTATGTTTTATTGTGTTTGTACAAGAGAGTTTATCACCTTCTAAATAAAAAATATCGATAAAATTTTCACAAATTTCTAGAAGTGAGTTAGTTTCCTCGACATTTAATCCTTCTAAGTTGAGAGAATGTTTCAATTTTTCTAAACGTTCAAAGTAATTTATATTCGTGTTATTTTCAATATTATTATTATTATGACTAAGCTCTATAATGTCAAATTCACCTTTAGTGATAGGTTGTACGTTAACTCTGGGTAACGCAATTGTTAAGGGTTCATTAGATATATTTAAAATACTAATTAAACATTTATGATTATGTACTTTGGTCAAAGAAGAACCTATATAGAGATTTTCAGCAAGTGGTTTCGATTTTACGATACCTTCAGTACCTGAAACGTTGGCCAAAGCATAAGTTATCATTTCACATCTTAGGGGTATAGTCGTTAAAGTCTCTGAAGGCAAAATCTTAAAGCAATTGTCCTCAAAATAAACAGTTTCTTCTTCATAATTAATTTTAGTTTTATATTTTTGCAAAAAATCGCGGCCTAAAATTCCGTCATTTTTTATAGGAATGCTACGAATCTGGTACGATATGAAAAGGATGAATTAATATTTTATTATCTTTTAATTGGATTGTTACATTATATAGACCTTTCGTAAAAGCCGGTTCTTTACTTATACCTTTTAGTTCAATAATACAGTTTTGATCTAGCTTTGAATAGTCTTGTAAAATCGACTCCTTTAATAAACAAACATCAGCCCCTGTATCTAACAAAATTTGCAATTCTGACTTTTTAGTGCCCAAGGAAGTTATTTCAATTATATCTAACTGTTTACAATTATTAGAGAATAATACTGACTTAGGAGACATATTATTTGAATTATTACGAGTTGATTTGATTTTAATATGTTCTAGTGGATTCTTATTATTTGAACAGCTACTGTTTATACTGATTGAACTTTTTACGAAGCGCTTGGCGGGCTGTTCACAACCAAGGCTTCGTTGTCGTTTCCCGAAAATTCTTGGACAGATGTAGTTGGTTGTGGAGGAGAAATACTAAGATTGTGTTGGAGGCTACTGGGGGGTAGAGACGTTATAGTTTGTATTTGATGAGAATTATTGACAGGTTCATTATTATAGTTAGGACGGTATCGTCGCTGTTGTTGAGGTATCTCTGAAAGCATTTGAGGTCTGTTTGAATTACGGGGATTGGTATAATTTTGACGATAATTGTTCCCATTATAATTATTGTTAAAATTTCGTGAATTTGTATTTTGATTGTAATTATGATTATCGTTTCCCCTGTAAGAAAAATTACTTCTAGCATTAATAGGTTGTTCCCCGTTATAATTTTGCCCATTTGAAGAATTTGCGTTAAAATGTTGTTGTGGACTGAAGCTTTGATAATTAGGATTATTAAAATTATTTCTTCCCATATTTTGTTCATATTGTATAAGTTGCCTACATTGAGAAGTTATATGATTATTTTTATGACAGAACATACACAAAAGTTTAGGATTTTGGTTATTAAAATTTCTATTTCCCTGACCCACAAAACCTACATTTTTAAAATTTGAATTTTTTGCTCTAACGTTGTTTTCGAGTTCCATTTCGATTGCTAATGATAATGCCCTGTCTAAATCTGATGTGTTTTCAGCAATTACTCGAATTTGTATTTTTTCATCATTTAGCCCTTGTCTAAACGTATTTACTAAAATTGACTCTAAATTTTCTATTAATACCTTAGCAGAATTATGTTCATAATTTAAATGACTAGTTTCTTTATATTTATTAAGCAGGTATCTTAATCTATCTCCATATTCTGTAACGGTTTCCCTAAAGTTTTGTTTTATATTCATTATTTGAGTTAAAAAATGAGAAGGCGGTCTTTTATCCGTAAACTGTTCTAAAAGAAAATCTCTAATTTCGTCCCAATTTAAAAATTCTTTATATTGTGTCACCTCTTGAGCTTTACCTTTTAATTTAGTACCAAAAATTAATTTAGCTAATTTATTTTTTTCATTTTCTTTCACAATATACATTACTGCGTCACAGTTTTTTAGAAAAAATTGAAGAGAATTTCCATCGCCGTAGCCGTCAAATGAATTTATTAAATTTAATACATCAATTGCATCTTTTCCTTCAGCCATTTTTTTGTTTGTTAAAATTATAAAGATTAAATACTAATAAAAATTTTGGGTAAAAATTTAAATATAGATAAGTTATACGGTCGATTATTCAATTACTTTTTCAACACACAACGTATTTGCAGTACCTTTCACAAAATAAATATATCTATATAATTTCAAAAATGCATAACATATAAAAAAAACAAATAGTGTCACCACAACAGGAAAATAAAAGAAAAAAACTTACAGCTTCATCCTTAGTTAGCTGGAACGTAAGGCGAATTTCCTCGTTTTCTTTCTTCTTCTCGAAACTTATTGCGTACTGGGCGCTCCTCCAAGTCTGTTGAAACTTCCTGTCTTTGGTATACCGATGTGGTTTAACTGGTGTGATTCCTGCTGCATTCTAGGCGCTCCTTCAGAAAACACGGGGTAGTATATCCAGATCCGCTGCCACCAATGTTATGTTTTAATATTTTTATTACTCGCCGAATGCCACCACTGTTATGATTTAATAATTTTAGTATTTTGTATTAGCACTGGTAGTAAATGTAAGCATTTCAACTTGTTTCAAATCTCTCTATTATCTTCTGTACAAGAGGGACACTTCTTACTTCTAACAAATCTTTACTCTTACTGTGTCTACTGACTTAATTCTACTGACAATATAGTACTGACATAATGACTGACCTGCTCTCTACTGACTACCTAGAACTTATTTTTATATGAATTCCCTAATTTGAGATGCAGTGGCGTATCTGTAAAATTGATTAAAAAAGGTGTCTATAAAAGTAATTTGGGGAGTATTTGCTACGCCACTGCTTACTGTACTACAATGGTTTCTTTTAATGTTTTTATAGCTGAACCTTCCCAAGCTTTATCGACATAGTGTAAATGAGTTTATGATAGGTTTTTTCGGGTATAATAATATTTGGGGCGGAAGAACGTGCATAAAATAGAATTTGAAGTAGAATTTAAAATACATATTGTTTACTTAGAATTTCCCTTGCAATAAACGACCATTAAAGCAGCTTTTGTCGGAAGGTTCCGCCGAAATATAATGTATGTCTAAATATTGCATTTACGTGTCAAACTATCTCTAGACTAATGAATATATAATACTTAAGACTATTCACAATTAAAATGACTATAAAATAATGGGGTCACAACACTTTTTAGCCGACTTCAAAAAATGAGGTTTTCGTACTCGACCTGTATGTGTGTTTTAAAAATATCGTAGATTTAAACATTTCTAAGTACCGGCGCCGTTGATATAAAACTAAAATTCATAAGTATCTATTGATTTATAATAATTAAAAATAAGAAAACGAATAAAATAAATAATAGAATTAAAAAGAAAATAACAACTTATAAACAGTAATAAATATACATTACTTAAGGTACTACAGCATATAATGTCTTTAAAAAAATGCTAATAAACCAGCTAATCTTGAATAGATGGCTTTTCTTACTAAAAGTTAATAACGTTTAACCAGAAATTTCATCGACCTCAATATTTAATATTTTTGTGTGTAAAAAGTAATAAAACTTGTATATGTCTCTGGATTACCAAGTGACAAAACTAAATTGTGTTGTTATTTACTTTCCTTAACAATAAAATTGAATTTTCTTACAAAAGAAGTTATAGATAATATGATATTACATAACGAGCATGGAAACTGGCATATAATTTATGAGCGTGACGTTTTATGAGCAGAATGTTTAAATCACAGGTGTTTTAGTGTTTTTAGTTAGTGCTGTTTCCAACGAGTACAATACTTTTCCCACAACACGAGCAAAAATCAATAAAAAAACACCTATTTTTTATTGATTTTTTTCGTGCTTATTCTATTAATTACATACATTTTTAAACCAAAAATGATTAAGGTGCGTACTCAGCGAATGCATACCGCCGCCGCGCCCGGTGAAAACCGCAAGCATTCTCAAAGTTGGACGTGAATGGCGAACGTATGCGTTTGCTTGCGGACAGGCTCGTTCGCTTGTTGGTTCTTCAGCCGCGTACTCAATTAGTGAAGGAAGACGGCCGCACGGCGACGAATATATGCGTTCACTTAGTGTGGACGTAAATAATATAAACGACGAACATATGCGATTGCTTGCGGACTGGTTCGCTCGTCTGTCGGTATTTCAAAAAGGAAAAGCATTGCACGTTGTCGATTGTGTACGTATTTTCACACATTCGGCCGGACGCTCAAGAAGAGAACGTTGTTTAATATCCCACTTATTATTTAAATACATTGCACATGGTCATTAGAAGCAAGTTTATCACTAAACTGAAGTTTTTCTGTGCGTCAAATAAATTTAGTTTTAGTGTACTATGCGAAGCATTCATGGACTAATTTGGATGCGAAAAATAGCAACTTCTAGCAATAAGTGCCACAAAAAAATTATACCTTTGTAAATTTGTCTAAAAATAAAACGAATCTAAGAAAATTAAACAATTATCATTTAGTGGTAAACATATAGTATATACGACAACACATTCGGCATTTATTAAATACTATGTATTATTTTCCCTTATTTTTTTGTTTATATACAATATACATAAAACCAAATATAAACTCAATAAAATCCAAACAAGGAACCAAAATATATATCCTAAGTACTAGGATTTTTTGCAAATGGTTGATAAATTTAAAATTCGAAGAAAAATTATTTTTCTACCTACACCGATTACTTCTTGCTGGTTTGACCAAATGAGATGAATTTTCATAACAATGAACGGGGAATTTTTTAATCTGTTTGTAGTTTTTAGGGGCTCGAATTGCTAATTTTCTATGATGTCTCTCCTTGTGATTCGCCACTCCCAATATTGGTTTAATTGAAAATAGAAAAATGTATTGAATATAAAAGTGGAAGGGTTTAGTACGTAATTTTTAATTAATTATTATTTACATAGAATATCTTTAAAATGTGTAGCAAATCAAACATAAATATTTTTTAATGGAACACGGAATACCATGTATATTATTACGCCCATCAAATGGGTCGCATCTTACTGGTTATAAATTTACTGTATTTGATTCCTTTATCTTTAAAAAATCCCCATACATTTGAGCATAAAAGGTAAGAGACGGAGAATGGTTTGTTACATAGTGAAGTTAATAGGAATGCATTGATTCTTACGGCAGCGATTGTCTCTCTTTCAAATTTCTCGGGCGTTTTTATAGACAAAAAGATGTTTTTAAAGAGAAAGATATCAACCCCAATGTATTTATAATAAGCAAAAAGAGGTTCTTTTATTGGCATGTAATATACAGCGTGTTTCACTAAAAAATTTATGTTGGGGCTGCTACACGTTTTTGTAAAATAAATTTCTATTAAGTGTGTAGTAAATCCTGGAACTTACACAATCAACATTTCTTCTATCTCTTAAAATTAAGAGCATAGACCCAGTACAACAATTTCTCCGGGAATGTGTATCATTATTTCTCAAGAAAAATTTAGGATATTGAGGTCATCTTATAGCGAGCAGAGAGATATAGATTTTAAAAATACATAAAAATTAGGTCATGGCGCCTATTTTAAATTTTTTTCTACGAGAAAGTTTTCTCAATAGCTTTAAAATGCTTTAATATAAATTAAATTGTTGAAATTTGATGCACAAACTGTAATTAACTCAAAAAAATTAAGAGTTACATCCTCCGACCTATGGGGGGGAAACTTTTTTCTCATCAAGCTATTTTGGTAGGTAATAATAAACCTTATTGAATTTTGCTAACGTTAACTGATTCTGGACCCGAAAAATATTTGTTGTCAGTAAGTGGAAAGGAGCGACGATCCAAAATATTGTATTTCATATGGTTTCCGGAATTTTTAGAGGCACCAACTCCAATTCTAATTCCACTAATTATTTAATTTTTAACAATTTGTATAATTGATATTCTGTGTAGATGAATCTTTTTACGATTTTAATATCGTTGTTTCATTATTCAAGCAACGATAATATTACTTACCTTGATTCAAGTCAAATTTTAAGTTCATTAGATCCTCAGAACTTGTTTTCGTTATTAGGCCTCGAAAACTTTGAGCCTGATCTTTTTACTAAAACTTCTTATAAACGTAACTAAAATGAGGGAGATAAATGTCAATGGAAGTTATTTTACAATTTTATCCTAAAGGTTTTATATAAAGTGGTGGTCTAAGGTTTAATAAAATTTAAATATTAATCGACTTACCTGAAGGAAGATTAATCATAATTTTCCGAGCTTGTCTGAAGATATAATTCCTATGTAGTTTCCGTTTTCGGAAAAAACTATTAAATAATTTATTCGATCTGGTTTTTTAAATTCTATTAGGCGTCATTTTATTTTGCCATGTTAGATTCGTACCAAAATGTTACCAGTTCATTCTAATACTTGATCTTGATTGGATAATTAGGCTACCATTTTGTTCCACCATACTGGATTTTTACCAAAATATTACCATCCCCAACATGACCCTAAATTTCGACGAAAATTTGAAGCCAGTCTGATAAGTTTTCCAGCTATATCGCGAACTGACAGATAGACCGACCGAATTGAAAATCATTTTTTTACCATGTAGGGACACTTAAACGTGAAGATCGCGGGAGAGATTTTATTTTGCCGCCCTTTTTTTTCCACCATCTTAAATTCGTACCATGATTTTATCAGCATTTCTATATCATTTAATCCTTGCACAAAATTGAAATCAATCTAATAAGCAGTTTTTTCAGTTCATTTCTACATAAAACTTGATTTTTGTGCAAAATTTCAGGTTAATTGGATAAGTAGTTTTAAAGCAATATTTTTTTAACAATTCCCTAGGCCGCCATTTTGTTTCGCTGGCGCCGTCTTGAATTGGTACCAACATTTTTCCTTTTCATTTCTACGGAATACTTAATTTGTTTGCAAAACTTGCTTAATTATTTTTGTTAGTAATAATTTTTTTAAACATTTCACTATAGACCGTCATTTTTAACCCTTTAACAAGTTACTAAATTTTAGTTTTTTAAATTTCTGTTATTTCATTACAAAATTAAAATCAACTATACCTTTAAAGAGATATTTTTTGTACGAAAATAATACGAAAAGTTAGATGTTTAAAATTTAAAAACAAATATGACTTTATTTAGTTCTCCCGAAAAAATAAGAGCTATTTGATTAAGATTTGGAACAACCTCATAAGTATGTAAGGAGTATATTTTTAAAGTATTCAGTAGTTTTTATTTTAACCACGGATAACCATCCTTGACTTAAAAAAAAAATGAATGCCAATTATATTTAAGAAAACTACTAGCTTTATCGTTTAGAGCAAGTAAAAATACAAAAAAAATGTTTTCTAGAACACCCTGTATATAACATCAAAATTTGTAAACTGTAAAAAAAAATAAAAAGAACAATGAAATTAAAAAAAATTTATGTCTAAACTAACTAAGTTCTTATTCTACATACGAGATTTAAGGGGTGCCAAAATATTTCCGGCACACGGGCGGCGGAAACCCTTGTGAGGGCCCTGATTTTTTTGTGCTACTACTGAGCGGTCTTGAATGGGACGTTCACCATAGTATAGAGTGACATAAAGAGGCATGCGCAGTTATAGATAGCTTGCAGAAAGCGAGAATATCTGACAAACTGCTTTAATTACTTCGATGAAAAGTGCTTTAAAAAAAATCGTAAAATTCGAACATTTTTAAATGCCTTTGATATAAGTTAGAAATACCGCAGAACCTATATATATATATATATATATATATATATATATATATATATATATATATATATATATATATATATATATATATATATATATATATATATATATATATATATATATATATATATATATATATATATATATATATATATATATATATATATATATATATATATATATATATATATATATATATATATATATATATATATACATATATATGTGTTGATTTTTACTCCTTCACGGATGGAAAAATACAATGTGTTTTCATTCCGGGTGTACATCCGTTCACTACTGTCGTTCTGAAAAGAACAGTTTTGCTGACGTTTCGCCAAAATCACATTTGGCATTTTCGAAGCTTTCTTTCTCGCGTCCGAATAGAGACTGATATATATATATATATATATATATATATATATATATATATATTCTTTGAGTAGTTGTTTGAGGAGGCATCGAATTGAATACATATCCTAAGTCAAACTATAATTTCACAGCTATAATGAATCAACGACCGATATGAAATATTAAGCCCACTTGCTTCACTGGAGGTAAAATGTAGTATTTTTATATGGATTTGCAGTCTGTCGACAGTACTAGTGATAGAGGAAATAATCTAGCCCAACCGATGAAAATTACTTCTGGCTCTGCTTGAATTGTTTCATTAGAGCTGCACGTATGAGTAAAGAAAAATCGGTAAATTTCCTTTACCCGGCACTTTCCCCGATATGAATATTTCCTTTTATTGAAATAGTGAAGTGTGATCCAATTTCGTTCGGTAAATAGTCATGTAGTAATCTAATATGTAGTTTTTTTTCCATTTTGTCTTGGATTCATACCAAAAAGTTACCAGTTCATTCCTACGTAATAATTGATTTTCGTGCAAAATTTAAGGTAAATTGGATAATTAAGTTTTTTGGTAATATTAACGTTTCATTAGGCAGCTATCTTGTTCCGCCGTACTGGTCATTTTTCCAGGTCTTCCCTATATAATCCTTAATTTTTAACCAAAATTTGAAGTAAATTGGGGAAGTAGTTTTTACGCTATGCGACGAACTGGCAAAATCATAAAATTGGTAAAACATATTTTATGGCAACTATACATTCACGTTTTAGCGTCTCTAGATGTCAAAAAATATGTTTTACCAATTTTATCGTTCTGTCAGTAGTAAAAACTACTTACTTATGACTGAGGGAGTAATGGCTGGAGTGGAAGCTGTTCTTGACTCCTTTGAAGAAACAAAAGCAGAGGAGATTCGACAAGAAGTGGCAAGAATTTTAAGACCAAGCAAAGCACCAGACCAAAACCTAAATACCACTGAAAAAAGAGCTCTAACAAACTTTTGAAGAAAATAAAAACATCATAATTCTTCCAGCAGAAAAAGGAAACGCAACAGTGGTTATGAATACCCAAGACTACGTGCAGGATATCCTACAAGACAAAAGTTATAGGCCTGTTCCAAGGAACCCGACAACGTACCTAGAAACAAGAACTAAAAATATAATAAAAAGTTCACCAATAAACCCCGAAATTCAACAAAAAATCTTTACCAAAAATACACCACAATACATAGCTAGTTTTGTCAGGCTGAATGTTTAAATATTTTATTAAGCCACCATTTTATTCCGACATCTTGGATTCGTATTAAAATTTTGCCAGTAAATTCCTACATAATATTTGATTTTTGTGCAAAATTTGAGATAAATTGGATAACAGTTTTTTAGTAATAATTTTTCTAACATTTCAGTAGGCCGCCATTTTGTTTTGCCAAAATGTTATCAGGTCATTTCCATATGATCCTAAATTTAAAGTCAGTCGGGTAAGAAGTTTTAAGCTATGGTGCAAACTAACAGGCCGACAGACAGACAGTCCGACGGAATTGAGAAAACATGTTTTTCGGTTTCTAGGAACCCTGAAACGCGAAGATCTAAAAAAATCTCGGAGGATGATTTTTCAAGATTACAATACCTCCCTTTTACGAGGGAGTAAAAATATGTTGATATTTGTTACAAAGAGACAATGTTTGCCGTTCGAAAATAAATAGGAAATAATTATATTTATTTTATATTAGATAAAACTACCGAATTATTTGGTAGATATATCGCTAATTTATTAGTTGGTGTTTTATCAGCAATTGCAACAAAGCCTTTATAAATTTTTGCAGGAAGGATTAACCAATTTATTTCTACCTGAACCACATTCCAAATAATAATATTGTTTTAATGCTATGTGATGCTGAGCCGTATGTGATTAAAGCGGGAATTAACTTGAAGATATTTTACCCTAATTTGATTAACCGTACATATTTAGATCATGGATGGGGTAAACAGGGTTGCAGAAGAAATTAGCAATCAGTCCCCTATTATAAATTACTTAATCAACAGTGTTAAATAAGTGTTTTACCGTTGAGAGTTGCAGTCTATAAAGAAAAACTGCCTGACATACCGCTTCCATCTAAACCAATTACCCGATGAAGTTCTTGATTAAATGTACCTTCGTTTTATAATAAACTTCTATTAAAGAAGCCCAACACCTTTCCGATAATAAAAAATTAGCTTAATAATTAGGTTATATAAATACGCATTATGGTATTGTCTCGCAAACTATTTTAAAATTAGAAATCATGGACGTCAAGTAAGTGAATTAATAGATTTGACTGAAAATTTAAAGCGAAATATATGTTCAGCCACAGATAGCATTGAAAATATTGCTGCCGAAGAACTGAATTACGTTTTAAAATAAAAACGTGGAGTACAATACAGTAGGTAAAGTAGTGAATGTCTTGTCCGGTACTTTTTGTAATAATTTTAAAATGTCTTTTTTGAAATAGACTCCTATAACATCGATGTAGAACGTAGTTTTTCTGCTTATAAAACAGTATTAATTCACAGAAGACAATCTTTTTTAGTAGATAATTTAGAAAAATATTTAATAGTTTCGCTCACTAAAAATAGTTTTGTATAATATCTTTTTAATTAATAAATATATACTTTTTTTTCGAATAACATAATGTTTTTATTTTTTTTTATTTAGGTACACATATGGTATGTACAGGGTTTTTTATACTTTGGCCTCTACCTAGAGGCTTTATTATAGGACTCGTTCTAGGAGCTACCAAGAACCTTAAATAGAAAAGTTAAAGTGTTTTTTGGATATTATCTTTTTGAGATATCCTGGAAAATCAATGCGCATCGCATAGTGCAGAAAATTTTAACATTTATTTTTTTTTTATTGAACACCCTTTATATTATAATATCAAGTGTAAGATAGTTTCTTTCTGGTTTCAAAAATATATACATTGTTGATAATTGGATGAGCCGCTTTCGAAATATTTAAGTTTAAAGAATTAATGCATTAATCGTTCATTATATCAAGGAAAACAAACAAGTTATTTTAATATTGTGGTTGCGATATTTCAATATAGGTGAACTCATATTGTTATTACTAAGTAACAGTGAATTGTGAAAATGGTCACCGAAGAATCTCCAAAAGTTTTCCTTAAAATCATGAACCAGGCATTGACTACGGGAATATTCCCGGATAAATGGAAAGTTGGCGACTTGGTCCTACTTCCAAAAAAGAATAAACCGGTATAATCGCCGTCCGCGTATCGGCCCATATGTTTACTCGATGCTCTCGGTAAACTCCTGAAGTATATGATCCATAATAGACTCATCAAAGAACTAAATGAAAAGGGTGCTATTTCGGATAGGCAGTTTGGATTTCGCAAGGGTAAACCGACCGTAGAGGCTATAGACGCAATAGTGAGTATTGCCAAACAAACCAACAGGGTAATTAACAAAAGGAAACAAATATGTGCACTTATTACTTTGGACGTAGAAAAACTTTTAACGCAGCTTCCCGTCAAGAGATTATAAACACCTTAAGACAACTAGAGATTAGACGAGATACTTAACGCCTCGTCATAAATTATCTGCAAAACATAAAAATTCGATTAAAATATAACAACGAAAGCACCTTGAAAGCTATCTATAGTAGAGGGCTCCAAGGTTCAGTCCTGGGACCAACCCTCTAGATCGTTCTTTGCAATGGGATACTGAAACTGGACCTATTGGACAAGGAAGCGCGTATGAACAAAAGTAAGTGAGCCATCGGCATCGGCGAGGTAAGTGCATAGTTGAAAAACAAAGACCTAGCGCTAGCGGCCGAAAAAACCGAAGCGAGACTTTTAACCACTAAAAGAACGCTCCAGGCCAATAACTTGGTAGTTGAAGGAAGTACAATAAACCTTCAGAACGCGATAAAAGGCCTAGGTGTATGACTAGATACTAAACTTACTTACTCCGAGCAAATCAGAAAAACGGCCGAAAAAACTGGTAACATCGTGGCTCCGATGACGAGGCTTCCACGGAACATCGGTGGCCCTAGACAAACCAAGCGAAAAGTCTCAAGCGCAGTCGCTCACAGTACCATGTTATATGCTGCGCCTGTTTGGATTGATGGCACGAACAACAGGTGGCTACGTCAGAAGTTCACCTCAATGAGCTGAAAAATGTCCATCAGAATATGCTGTGCGTACCTTACGGTTTCTGGCGACGCTGTCGCAGTACTATCAGGTTTACCACCGATCGAACTACTGGCTAAGGAAAGAGAGGAAAGATACAGAGGTATCGAGGCTGAACTAGCAAGAGAAAATCTTTTGTTAAAATGGTAGCAACGTTGGAACGAAGCAGTCAGCGGTCTCTAGACCTAGTGCCTAATCACAGACGTCAGACGATGGACCGTGAGAAGTCACGGAGATCTAGACTACTACTCTACGTAAGCTCTAAGTGGACACGGCTGCTTTAGAAAGTACCTCCACAGATTTGGCCTCGTACAACGTCCCTTATGCACATATTGTGACATCGATGACGATGCTCACTACACCATTGTCGTCTGCCGGCGATGGGTAAAACAGAGGGAAGAATACGAATTAATTGCGGCCCAAATTACACAAGATGACCTGACCGACTTGATGCTTCTATCTCCCAGTTACTGGACAACCTTATGCTCCATGTTTAAGAAGGTCCTCGAATCCAAACGACAAGAGCCAACGCCCTACCTTAAGCCGACAATAGTTTACCGCGAACTCCTTATCATTACATTTTTTTAAGGGAAGGGAGTAGTCACTAGCATTTCATCAGCTTAATAAGTCTACCACCTTTTCGAAGTAATGCCTCCAAGGCAGTCTCGAGAAGGAAATACGAATCCGACACACCCCTGGTCACATAAGATCTTTTGCGACCAGACAGTCTTTTAAAGATTTTTTTAACCCTCATAAAAAAAAAGTAAAATAGCAATTTAGAGGTTTCGTTATGATAAGGGATATATCGAAGAACAGAAACATGACATAATTCTGGACTCTTTTGTTCCTATAATTATAGCATAGCAAGTGAAAAAAAAAAAGAAAAAAATAATACAGGCAAAGATTTAAAAAAAAAAAGATTTTACATATTTTCTATGTATCCTCCTTGGTTATTTATACAATTAAAAGTATGTGTCATTAATTTACTGTTAATAGAATTGGAAATGAAAGCTGGGTGGCCTTTGCTAAGTAAAAATATTTCATTTTCAACTATTTGCCTTAATTCTAGTATATTTTGGGGCCTGTCGCAGTAGACTTTGTTTTTTAAAAACCCACAAAAAAGATCTAGTAGACTTAGATCGGGACTATTAGCTGGTCATCTAAGTGTTCCAATCCAAAAATCATAGTGATTGTTTAAAAACTCGGTAACCTGCACAACATTGTGCGACGGTGCACCATCTTGTTGCCAAATACGATTATTCTACCCCAACCTAATGATTTTTGTATTAAATTTAAAAATCTGTCAACTTTCTCGATTTTCTAAAGTGAGAAGATACCAGGGGTTGTGGTATTTAAAAATAATAATTTGGAGAAAATCTAACCTTCAAAGAAAAATAAGATATTCAAATATTGCTGTTCATTTCTAAACTTAGTCCTCTTTTTTTGCTTGAGCCTTTTGGTTTCATCAAATTACTTAACTGATAATGTCCGTTGTCTAGGATATAGCTGATGATATTAATTTTGATATATTATAATTATTGGAAGAAATAAAAAACGGCTAAATTACTCTTTTGATAATTAATAATAAAAACATGAGTTCTCCTATATTGAAATGTCACAACGACATTATTAAAATCAGATGTTTGTTTTCCAGGCCGCCTTGATATAATGAAAAAACTATTAATGCATATATTTTGAAATAAAATATTTCGAAAACGGCTCATCTAAATATCAACAATGTATATATTTTACAAATCAGAAAGAAAATATCTTTCATTTGAGATAGATAATAATATACAGGCTTTTCCGTTAAAAAAAATATTAGTGTTATAATTTTCTGCACTTGCGTTGCGCATTTATTTTCTGCGACATTCCTTAAACATAATACGCAATAGTAGCTCCTAATAAAAAGCCCCTAGGTAGGGCACTAAATATAAAAAATCCCTGAACGTACGTTTATCAAGGTGTCAAAATGAGGAAAAGACGGATGTTTAACATTTTGAAACTCATTTTTCAACTGGCAATGGAAGTGGTTTACATATGGTACACTTTTTAATGGGATAGTCTACATTAGCGCATATTTCGTCTTTTTCGCATATAGTTCCGAGCGTTATTTTATATTTCGATAAGTCGCGAATGCAATACAGATGTAATATTACGGCTAATGTACCATCATGTAACGGCAAGATTGCATATATTAGTAAACGTCCATCGTATATAACTTATTAGGTTTGAATGAAAATCTAACTTTTAAAAATAATTTACACAAAATCCAATTATTTGAAAAATAACTTATACATAAAATAAATTCATTTTCATATAAACATTTTTATTTCAAATAAATTAAATTATTGCACATGTCGACATTTGCATTAACAGAGAGTTATTACAAGTGAAATTAAATACTTAACCTATAAAGTTATTTAAAATTATTTAACAAGTGTGCCAAAAAAAGGCTACAAATTAAATCAATATTTATTTACACGACAGTGTTGAACACCCTGTATATATATACAAAACTAAGGATAGCATGGGATTTCTGAAATGGTATGTTTGGTTGAGATGGCTAAAAGAATGCGAAGTACCTTGATCGTGGTCCAGGGCCCCCTATAAAACAAAAATATATTAGATTAACTTGATTCACATTTAAAATACCTAAAGATAGTTGTTTTTATTTGTATGCTCTGGCGCTCCAAATTATAAAAAATATTAAATTTAATAGCAATTCGTATAAATTTCACTCCAGTTAAGCCGGGGCGCCTAACGGCAATGCCTTTAAACATTGCCCTTCAACGACGTAAGAATTAGTGTCAAGTGTTCGGGCTACACGGTAACCCAACACACTTGCAGCCAAAGTTTGTCGGTACTTTCAATAAACAAAAAATATTCAACGAAAAAATCTGCTACACAATGTTGCCAACTCACATGCGTTCAACGTTTGAAATCATCGCCTCGGCTGGCGCCCTCTTTAGAATACATTTTTGTACTTTGCTCAGATATTTGTTATACGTTTAAAATATTGTAAATATTAACGTAAGAGTATAAAGTGAGCTTTAGCTGAATTTAGGGCATTCCGTAAACTTTCCTTTAAATATAGGTCCTATATTAATAATTTTTCAAATTTCTTCAGTAAAAATTGTTTGCTGTTGCCTTAATACAGAAAATTCTGTTATAAGACATTTAATCGTAAATATTCTAAGGCGAATGAGTAATATTTTTTTAAAGGTAGCTGAAAACGTAACAATTAGAAAACATCTAAATAATTTTTCCTTTAGTGATAGATGTAGAGCGTGTTTATCACGACAGGGTTCGGTACAAGAAAGCTTTTTAGAAGTAGTTGGGAACAGTACAAATATTGTTTATTCTGAAGGCTCGATAGCTATTTTAATATGTTTAAGCAGCCTGGAAGATGCTGCGCTCTTAGCAAATAAGTCCCTCAGGAAATTCCAATGAGTTTTACAGATTATACATTTTTGAAACCGCGAATGTTTTATTCAGTTTAATCTGATTATTTTTAGATTTTTTTCTTATATTTTATTTTTTATTGGATTATGCTTACAAGGATTTGGCCCAACTTTTTAATTTAATTGGAAACAAATTTGTATTGATTTTTTTAATAGCCCTATCAAAGTATATCTAAGCTTATCAACTAAGCCACTGATGATGACTAGTGTACGTAGATGGTGAATTCTATTAATATAGCAAATGTCTTTCCAGTTACTTTATAGTTGTTGAGAATCTGTAATTATATTATTTGCCATTTGGAATACTCCTATACTATAACTAAATTGCTCTCACCATTCAAAGAATCCGCACAATCAATATCTTAGTTATCATGCCATAGTTGTTAATTGTCAAGAAGCGACTTTTGACAGGAAATTGTGAAGTTTGAAAATAATTGTTGCATTAACGAACAAAATATTCAATATTTTAATCTATTGAGGGTCAATAAATATAGCTTCGTGCTTAATATTTCATGGTTTCCATACCCGGATATTCCTTGTGAGGAAGCTACAATTTCTAACCAAATATTTTGCATCTACTTTATATTCTACCTTTGACAAGACAGTAATTTTGAATATGATTAATAACTACTTATAATTCTTTTGTTTCATTGGCTAATATTTTTGCTGAAACAGATAAAGGTTTATTTGCTTGATTATTAGAGTTCAAATTAATGCAGAAATATATTGCATGTCCAAAGGATGAAGTTGAAGTATATTCAATGACAAAGTTATGAACCAATAAATAAAAAGTTTGAATGTAATTAGCCGGATTAGCCATATAAATGGAAATATTCTTCTTTCATAAAAACATAAATAGTAAATAAAATATTACTATCTTGTTTATAAAATAAATATCCGTCCAAAAATAATTTTAAAAAATTTATGAATGGGAAAATTAATGTGGGAGCTCGATTTGACAAAACCCTCTACTGAGGTTCAAGATTGTCATGAATGGTAAACTACTTTAATTTATTCATTTGAAGATTTGTGGAAAGGACATACTCCAAAACTGTAACTTAATGCGCAAACTGCAATGACGATTTGAATTTCATGTCATGATATAGCGGTAGGCTTGGGAAAGGCAAACTCTTAAAAACATTCTCACACCTGTTTGATTCCAATTATACACAATTAGATAGTTTCAAAAATGGCATCTGGTGATGACAACGAAGGACAATGTAGCTCCAATGCTTCCCGACTTCATGACTTATCGAGAAGTCTGCAGAAATGTAGACTTTTTCATTGAAGATCCTAATAAATGCGATTGGTACAATTTACAAAAATTGAAAGGTGTAATTGTTCTTCTAGTTTTCTTCAGCATTTCTGAAATTTGTCGTTTTATTCTAAATAAATGTTGCTTCTGGTTTTATAAGCAATTTTACCTTGCACTTAATGTCACTACAGAATTTAACACCTCGCGATAAAATTGAATGAACACCTGCTCACGCAAGGATCGACTTACTCCCCTGCTTACCTCAGCGGTTCCAGTCACAGTTGTCGACAAATTAGTGTAGTTCCATTTTATAATATAATAGTTATAATAATTTTAAACGTATAAATCAATTTTATCTACACTATATTTAAAAAATAATAACACATTTAAACCTAAAAACAGTATGCTCACTTTATAAAAGATGGGTTTCAGATTTTTGGAAAATTTTGTTTTAGTAAATTATATGAAGATGTAAATAATCCATGTATCTTAAACAAAAAATCCATATCTCTTCCGTAAAAGAACAAAATTAATGTTATAATTCTTTAGTTGTCAAAGAAAATATTGTAAATAAATTGTAAAATATTTGCATGCACTCCGCATTAGTTAGCGGTTTCCTACCTAAAATAAGAAAGATTACTGATTTGCATCAGCATGAGAAGGTATTTCTTTGCTTGTTTTAAGCAATTAGGAAACAATGTATTTTTTAAAACATTTTAGCCTTGATATCGGATCATCTACGCTATTCTTTATGTATTGTGACGAATTTCGATCAACCAACCTTCAGTGTTTTTTAATGCTTGAATGGCAATGACATGTTCTTGAAAGTTTGAAATATGAGAGGAAGTCGTTTTTATCGTTTTGTTCTTTTTTTTACCTATATACTATATTTCACATTTCGGTATTTCCGCCATGTATTTTCAAATCACACGGAATGTTTAAGAATACTTCCGATTTTCTGATGATTATAATTGATTCTTGCAAAATATTAAACAAATACCAATATCAAAGTTGGTAATTGAGACCAATCAAATTTTAATAGGTTATTGATATTTTTAGTTTTAAACTGACTTTTTGTCAACTAATAAATATTGTGTTAATTTTTTAAGTAAATCTACCTGAGTTCTTAAAATATATCATATATATCATATAATATAACACAAATATTTAAAAAATATATCTAGATTTTATGGGCAAGAGATGCGTTTGTTTCTTACACAAGGCGCAACGTTTTTTTGTGAAGTTGTATAGTTAACTAGAGTTGATATCCTTTGCATCTTATCTATAATAATCTCATAAGATGTTTTTGACCATTTAGTAACGCAGTCGAAAGTGTCTATTTAACTATAATTGATCAAGTCATAATACAAAACTATTAGATGAGGAATATTTCAATCATAGAAGATATGCTAAAATTTCGAAAGATTGAATGACAAAAGTCGTAAATTCGTTTCTTATTAAATAAGCAAGCAAGACGATCAGATTGAAAAGTGTTTTTTCCTCAGTTGATCTGTATGGTTTATAACCACAGTATTTGAAAATAAATAACGTTATTTTATCGTATAATTGAAAAGTTCAGGAATACGTTCTAACAAGATCAGAGCAGTAGTTATATTATTAAATCGTAGAGCATTTTTGTTTAAATTACGGCTTTTCTATAATTTTTTAAAGTATACAATATATTTGACTAGATCTAAGTATAAACAGGAAAACTAAAAAATAGTAGTAATAATTTACCAACATCTACAATATATAGTAATAGTAATAACAATAATTTTAACGCAACTGCTTTATGGGTGCTGTGGTAGTAATAGATTTATATTGCACTTTTTTTGCACTACTTTCTATGGTAATTCTCATTTGAGCTAAATACATAAAATCGACAATTTTGCCTTAAAATTCTTATGTATTACGTTACATAAGAAAGAGACTTGAAATAAAGTTGTTTGTTTTTGTTTTACAAAAGGCCTTTTTTGACTGCCCGACAGATATTTCCAGTGAATGACACGATTCTATGTTTAACCATTGGCTTTTTTTCTATAAAGCAAATCGTTTAACGTAGGTCTTCAGTGATGTGCCAAAATTGCAACATAGAACCTTATAAATGTAAGGCAATGTTTGCCACTGAAATGAAACCCATCTGAGATATAGATTTTAATCAGCATGCACTCATTACAGCTTCAGTAGACAAAGCAATTTGAACTTTGGTTTCTATCTATTTAGAATAACTAAAATTACCTGATTATGTCTGTAAAATGATACAGCCATACGTCAATTATAAAACGTATCAAACTGAGAGAAAGTATTTTAATATAGGGTAAAAAGGACTCTTTTCCAAATACGGTCTCGCAAAAAAATAATTAAAAACCAAAATTGCTTACACTTGCTTAATGAGAAGACAGCAAAATTGAGACTTGTAAATAATATTAAAGAATTTGAGATTATTTAACTGAATATTTCAAGCTAGCATTACTAACAATAAATTTTAAGAAAACAAATATAGTATAAATATGCCACCAAATTATTATATTAATTTAAGATAAAATACAAACTTTTTATGAAGTATTGGAAACTTAAACGTGCAGTATAAAAGATTTAATCCATAGCAAAGCACTTTTGACTAGCTAAACTGAGGCACTGAGGAAGACTATATTATATAGGTTATAAAAATTCCTTTGGTATAAAAATTATGCTCAAAACTCTTAAATAAACTTTTCCGATGAATATTTGATACAGAATCTGCTAACATGTCTAGACTAGACAATAAATTATTAAACAGTACACTTTTACTAATTAGCTGGTTTTCATTCGTTAAGAATAATTAAGTTCAAGGAACAAATTTTTTTATAGAAACCTAGTAATTCAATTAACCTTCCTTGCAATTTAATTTAGTTTTGTAAGAGGTTTCACGGATATGGAAGCTTGTAATTAATATAGATTAAATGATATTTTTGCTATGTGCTTTGTTACAACAATAGTAATGATATTATGACATAAAAGAGAACTTTGTATTATTTTTTATAAAGGCAGTTTACACAGGAATGGATTAAATATATGCAGGTAATAATAACCGTTCTATAAGAAATAACTTAGATTGAACATATGCGAAAAAAGCAGTTTTCCAATTGACCCAACGATGACTTCTTTTGTGTTAGGCATGTAAGTAACGATCTATTATTTTTAGAGAAAAAAAAAAACAAGAAGAAAACGATCAGTATAAATCAGAATATGTACTATGTGTGCACACTGTTTCCACGTTATCCAATACCCCGTTAAGTACTTTAAACATTTAAATCAGGATATTTAATTAGTAAACATGGCAACTAAGTTTCTCTGATGAATGAAACGAAGAGATAAAATGTATAATAACTCAATTAGTTTTAGAAGAGAAAAAAAGATATAAATATTGGGTACATTCAATACCCGATATGTTCATTGGATAAACCGTTACTTGCCATCTTTTACTATGGACTGGTCTCCAGAGCGCATGTTTTTCGTATTACTGAGACATATTTAATCCTGAACCGCCTGAATTACAAATATTTCAACGATTTTTTCATTAATTTTAAGATCGACTGTGAACCCCGCCCATACTGGAGGCTTAATCCATTTCTGACTTGACCTATATTTATCTATCACCCCTATACCTCATTAATATGTAGCTCAGCGAGAATCGCAGAGCTCTGTTTCATAATATAAAGCCCGACTAATTTTTAATTGGTTGTTTCCTAATTTGTCGATATTTTACTTAATAAATGTTCCATAGTATATTAACAGCATTTCAGACAAACATGCTCAACTTGAAAAAAATATCTTGCCTTTGCCGAATTTCGCAGCTTAGTTGATTAATGCTCCCACATTGATAATGGGTATCCAGAGTTCGAATCTTGCATAAAGAATGACTTTTTAAAAACCTTTGTCTGAATTGCCGCTAACCGGAAAATTTTAATAAAACTAGTCAATTCAATACTTAAGAGTTATTGGTTTAAAGTAAGGCGAACCATCATGGCCGTTTTATACTCTCTCACCAAGAGAGCTCAACAGGTTTGACGAAAATCCTGATTATGGATCGTGGAGTCCAAGACAAGAATTTGATAAATTAATATAAGATTTACTATAATATAAGATTAACTATAATATTATGGTACGTTTTCTATTATTTTACGCACTAGCATAACCGGTGATATAGCGGTGGAGGGAGAAAGTTACAAGAAATGGAGTGATGTGGACTCATCGATGCGCGTCTCAAATTCTAATTTTAGGAAATATGAGTTACATGTAACTAAATTCGTAATATCAGGAGGGGAAATTAGTTGTTGCATAAATTAAGTAATCATGTTTTTATCCGATAAAAATTATGCAAAAAAAGAATCATGCGGCTTCCGAGTCTAATTTCTAAGATGCATATCAGACGGCAGGGATCAGTTTACATATAAACTCCAATTCTTGCAACTTTCCCTCGTCTATTAGTATAGCACCGACTAGACAAAAGCGTACAAATTTAGGCACAATATCATAATCATAGTCATAATCAACCATGTCTCAGTTTATCAGACGCGCAGCGATGAATACACATTGTGGTCGTGGGCTCCAGAGCTAATGGTTTCAAGTCACTAAGATTTCACAAAGAAAATATCTTAAGTTCGTGCATCTACATTGTTGCAGATTCAACAAGTTTTTTATATAAAAATATTTACTATTGTTTTAGTGACTATGCCCGGTTTCTCAACATTAAGCGCTATTGCATCGATAACTATCAGACTCATAAATATATACAACCGATAACTTTTTATCGGTTTCTGAACGACATCGCCTCAAATAAAATTGTGGAAATAATAATCGAATACTTATCATCGCGCTACAACATTTTACAGATTTCAATTCATATTTGAAAGTCTTTTTTGAACTGAAAGTGTAAGTGGCACTTTCATGTACCGATAGTAATGTTTGATTACATCTTACCACGTTATTTTTTTATCACTCTACAAACTGTTGTTTTGTTATCATTACAGTAACAACAAATTAATATTTGGAAACATCCTTAAAAAAATAAAACACTAATATGCAGTTAAAGAAAATTCGTAGGTAGTTGTATTGATGTTATGAAAAGTTAATAAAAACACAAACCTTGCATAGGACATATTATTAAACATTGCTCAATTACTGAGAATGAATTGTTCATATTACTGATCCTTTGTGTTTCCTATTAGTTCTATCAAAAACTGTACATTTTCTTTTGTTACACGAAATCTGTCACGAAACTCTACATTACCATGTTTAGCATGTTGATCTCTTGCGCGGTAACGCCTTGGCCGTTCAGTACAGAGTTGGGCAATGTTCCGGAACGGCTTAATTATAGCCAAACTATAAATGTCAATAATCTGAAATTTTAGCCTTATACTATTGTCGATGGAGGCCATCCAACTACATCACTTTCAACATGCCAGCACTTCCGGTTTTACCGGAATTAAATGTCAACTTGCTAATTTTCAATGGTATTGTGTATATCCAAAGACATTTCATCATTTGTAGCTGTTTTTGAACGACCCGGTTTTGACAAATTTGTTATAGTATTTGTGTGCTAAAAATTGTGGTAGATTCTATTAGCCGTTGATTTAGAAATAAGATCACGTTCAGGGAATGTTTCATTAAAAAGGTTGGTTGCTTCTTGTAAGGATCTACGCCTATCCCCGTACCCTATCAGCTAAGCGTTCTTTTTCCGTTAGCTGGACCACAGCCATTTCAAAATATTGTAAAAATTTATTGATATAATCGTAAAAAACTAGTAGTATTATAACTCGGAATATTAACATAGAAAAATATGTCAAAATGATATTTATTATAGTACTCATGATAATTGGAAGGGGTACATTCATACATGCAACAATAGAATTTGCAGTAATATTAAGTATAAAAAGTAAGTACAAAGCCTTTTATGATATTTTTGGACTTAATTCCCATTATCTTCAAAACAATAAGTAATACCTGTTGAATAATTTGTGAACTAGTGTCATTAAATAGAGTTTCAAAAACTGATACAGGATAGAAGTGTTAAATTTTCAGATTTCAACTGCCATTATCTCGAAAACAATTGAGGATACGTCAAAACTTTAAATTCAAAATATTCGTCAAATTTTAGGTACAATTCAGATATGCAGAAATATACAGGGTATTCCATTTAAAATTAGCAAGTTGACATTTAAATCCAGTATAACCGGAAATGTTTTAGTTAAATGGCCCCTATCGACAATAGTATAGGGCTAAATTTTCAGATATTTGACATTTATAGTTTCGCTATAATTAAGCCATTCCGGAACATTTACGCGACCCTGTATGTCTAACTATATCTAAATATTCTTCATCTAAAAATTCTTCCATTTCATGCACTGTAACAAATACTCGAAAAGTTAATAATTTGTTGAAAACATGAAACGACCAAACGAATTTTCATGCGCTTGCGTCCGTAGGGTCGGACTGATATCTGTTGGATATCTGCCAATTTTTCTTAAGATATGTATTAGATAACTTATGAAATAAATAAGGTTTATCTGATAGTTGAGAAACCCACCTTGACTGTTATGTATAGTTTATTGACTCCATAGCCTTATTGAATATATATCTAGTACTTCAGAAACTGAGCACAAAATTGCAGTTTAATTAGAAGTCAAAATGCATAACAAGAGGAAAATCGAATGAATCTCTACCTGTGTTTAGTAATTTTCTTACTCATTTTGAAAGAAGAAATAAGCATAAGTTAAAAAACTAATATACCTTACCTCTCATAGAATACACTGAGCACCTAAAGAAGATTCTGCGATCTAGAGCCTGAAATAGAAAACCTTGCCATCAGTCAAGTGCTTAAATTAGCTTTGCCATGACCAGGTTGATCTACGTAAATGTTAATGTTATAATATTAGAGGAACTTGATGTCGTACGCTCCATGTTAATTAAAATTGTAAGGTGATTTATTTATTATTAATTGATGTAGATGTTAGAAGACAAATAATGACAATGATTATTAATGTATTAATATATGAAGCATCACTTCATACCAATGGAGAACAGAAATATGTAATCATTTTTTATGTTCCATAATAAACACATTTATTTCATATAGAATTTTAATGTGAAATATGAAAATTATTTGCCAAAAACCTTATACCCATGTAATTCAGCATATGTTAAGTTTTTTTATTTTTTTTTGCTTGTGGTGTAAAATTATTCTTGTAGAAAATCAGTTGTAAAAGCAACTTTTTTAACTTCTTATATTCCTTCTTAAATATATAATATTATAAAACTAAATAAAAAACTCGAATAAATCTATCGAATAAAATAACATACTGTACAGGTTGTATACCTGTAGATCGTAAAATATTTAAATCGAAGATTAACATGAGCCCATTTTTAAGTAAACTTATTCGAAATTGGATAACTTACTTGGAGTTCACACTTTAGAATTAATTAAATATCAGCTTACTATACAATGGCTTACTAAATAATTTAATTTTAAGTTTGTATCCCTTTTGTTTCGTATTCCTATGGTCAATCCGTCACCACCAACTTAAGATAGGAGTCAGATCTATTCAACGCAGCATAGTCTTCAAGACATAGGACAATTCCAGACCGCAAATCCCACTGCTCTTGGCCCTTTTCCTCTTATCTGATATACTGACTGACCGCCTTGCTACAATAGGACTTGTCCCCATTTATATTCAAGCAAGTATGTTAACTATAAATGTTCATTGCTTTACTTGCAGTGGGCCACATCTCAGTGAAACTTCAAAAACATTGAAGTGTATTTTGTGGATTTTATGTAGTAGATACACCAGGTTTAATTAAAAATTAGTAACGGCAAAGTTCGCCGATACTTTTTTGCATTTTTGAGATGTCAACTAAATTTCAGCGATTAATGTAGTTTTATAAAACTTCTCAAAAAACTAACAACTTAAGGCTACTCGGGGTAAATAATTTTAACTTCTTTTGAGAATAGGTCATATCCTTGCCATAACAGTAACATTAGAAAAACTCCGGAGGCTCACTCTTACTCCCATTAATATAGAACTCTTACTCCAGTAATGCTGAACTATCCTGAATAACATTGTAGGGAATTTATCTATGACGTTTACAATCGGATATTCACTAAAAGGGGTTTACATTTAAAGCACGTCAAAACTGATAACTATACAGCAGCTTCAGTTATTCGGCGTAACATTTCGTCACTTGTAACTTCTTTTCTAGTAACAAAATATTTACTTAGTAAGGAGAAATGTATTGTATTATCACACTGAATTTTGCCCAAAAATAAGGGTGATATAGGGATGCACTGATAAGATTTGAGTATGAATCCATTATGGAATAAAGTGGTAACCTAATAAAATCAGTAATAAAAAACTGTTTAAATAATATGTTTAAAACCAGCCTTTATAGGCATGGGGACATTCCTTTTCTAATAAAATTAAAAACAATATTTATTTTTAATTAAAATTATTGAGCACTTTCCTTATTACGTAACCTACCTTTTAACCAGGATAATGATCAGAGAATCCTAGGAATATTTAGTTCAGCACTAAATTGTTTAGTAATATGTACAGGGTGTCTAAAATAAGATGACCTATCCCCTTATCTAGAAAACCATATAAGAAAATTTTAAAAGCAAATACTTCTATGTTTTATTTGAAGTTTTAATTTATTTTGTTTTTATTTTTACACTTACTTTCTTATTTTAAATAGGACACTCTATATATTTTTTTCAGATTATGTTACCGCGTTTAAAGACGAAGATCTAACATTGGCGTCATAGATAATCATATTAAAAATGTTTTTAGATTATATTTTTATGAATTGTTGCTTAAATCTACAGTTATAAATTATAAAGCAATGTAAAAAACCTAAATTAAAATCTTTAAATTAAGTAACAAAAGAATAAATATCTGTAAAATATTAAATAAACCTAAGCATGTTTCGGAACATGTTTTTTTTCGCTTTTGCTGCACCCTAATTATAAAATTGAATTTCTTCACTTATTTGTTGAATAATATTTCGGCAACTATTTTTACACAGCTTATATTTTAAAGTTCTCGATGTGGTAAGTTCGGGGTTCTTGGGGGGAAAAGCAGCATTTCCATTGGGTCCAATAAATGGTGCAAAATTGTTGTCTATACTTTGCTGATGGAAAAGTGAATAATATTATTTTTTAGATGGATAGTGTTACAAGTCATAATGGCGAGGAGATAATCAATTTATAAAAAACAAGTTTGTAGAATTGATTGGGTCCAATAAAAATAAGTCCTGGCTTTCGAGAAGCCCTTATCTTGTTACCTTGAATTACTCTTATGGTAACTTTAAAATTAAATAAAATAACGGAAACAATTTGCGCTAATAACCATTAGTGCGTAAATATTTATTTATTAAAATTACCCAATTTGAAAATTTTATTATGAAAAAATAAGTTACCTGATAAAGATGATCGTCAATAAATCTGAAATGATGAGTCGTAGGCATATACTAGTTAAATTTAATATAATATACGGGGGCTTCATTTTAAAAATAAAAAAATACGATATACGAAACATGACAACGTTATAACATTTTCTACTTTAAAACATGAGTTTTACGCTATAAATAGAATGAGCTTTTAGCTTTTTTTTGGCTAGCAAAAATTTGAAAATAGATAAAATTTGAAAAAAATGGCAATAAATCCGAAACGTTGCATTACAGACCCAGACTCAGATATATCGTTGAACTCGCCTATCATATTCTGTAACAATATATGGGGTATTCTATTTAAAATAAAAAAAGTTTTTATCAACAGAGCAAAAATGAAACACCGTGTATGAATAAAAATAAAGTAAATTAAGACGTTAAAAGAAGCAAAGAAATATTTGCTTTTAAATTATTCCTCAATCTTCTATGCTTGTCAGATAAGGGAATAGGACATCTTATTTTAGACACCCAGTACATGATACTAAATAACCATCTGCGGAACAGTAATCAGGAATATGTATGGTGCTTCGGTTTTAAATAGAATCAACAAACTTTATTTTGATAGATAGAAGAAAAATATTGAATGCAAAAGTTTTAAGTCTTTATCTGAACCGCCAAAGAAATAAATAAATAATAATAGGCCAGGAAAATAGTACAAAAAGCATTTGTCACATGCTATATAAAATAACTGTGTTGTTAAAGTGCATCTAAATAATGTTATTTTACAAAAATTTACCCAAAAGACAATTAAGGGAAAGATATAAACAATTCTAAAGTGCTGAAAATTGTTTTCTTCTATAACTAAAATAGGTACGTCCTAAAAAAATTATTTCACTAAAATCTGTAGATATTTTAAAACTGCATCTTTTAAGATACACCCGGTGAACAAATTAGTTTCCGAAAAAATCGCGAAAAACTCTTAAAAATTAGATTTTTTTTGCAAATATCGATAACTTCGGCAATTTGCAATGTAATATTATAGACTGGAGACTTTGTACAAATATAGCTTACGTGATGCTAAATGTTTGTGAAATATATCGATCCTGTGACTTGGTTTGTTACCGACCTATGACTATTTTTTTTATACCAGAAAGCATTATTCAAACAATAATTTCGCTGCAAACGACAGCAGATAGAGACCTCTACGAGTTCTTTGTGTTTATCTGACACTACAAGATATTTAAGTATTTTCAGCATAGAAATTTGCAAAATAAAACATCAACATTGGCCTTTAAAATATATTAATTTGTTTATAATTTCAGTATTTCGGTATGAAATAAGTCTTAAATCTTTACAAAAGTTGGACATGATCTGTTCAATGTACTCTACTTTTCGAAAAATACCCCTTTTTACCCTCAAAGCATTCCAGGAATTATTTGCAAGTTTATGGCCCTATATCGGGTTGAAAAGCCTGTCCTGTCAAAATACGTATTCTGACGTTAGCCAAAGCATCATCTAGAACGACCCTCCTTGAAAAAGTGAAAATTTTGTTAAAAAATTAAAAAATTGGACACTCTTCTCAAACTCGATTTACGCAGTTTTTTGACCTCGGTGATATATTTGGGCCCTTTCAGCTCTTAATATTAATAATTAAAGCAACAGTGAATGAAATCAAAAAAAAAAATCCCCAATGTATGTATGTATCACACTAACTTTTTTAAAGATCGAGAAATATCAGCTACTTAGATATCAAGTCGAAAACGTTATAGATGTGTATATTTAAAAGTTATTGGCTGTTAAAATTATAAACAAATTAATATGTTTTTAGTGCCATTTTTTAGTTTTCATTTTACAAATGTTTACACTGAAATTAATTACGTATTGTAGTGTCAGTCAAGAAGAATAAAACACGTTCTCATAGAGATATCTACCTGTTCTCGTTCGCAGCAAACTTATTGTTTAAAGAATGACTTTCAGAATAATAACAACTAGCCAAAACTTGTTAACAAATGAAGCCAAAGGGTCAATATTTTGCGCACATATTTAGCATAACGTAAGCTATATATTTGCAAAAAAAAGCTCATTTTTAAGAATTTTTCGCGATTTTCGGACGATCTCAAAATATATACAAAATATTTACAACCCTTTAGAAAAATCATTTTTTATATGACCTACCCATTTTAATAAAGAAGGAAAAAATCCATTTCCGGTACTTAAGACAATTGTTTATATATCTTTTCTCAATTATTTTTTGGACGGATTTTTGCAAAATACCTTTATTTAGATGCACTTAAATAATTCAGTTTCCTTATACGCATTTATGAAAAAAAAATTATTATATGTTCTATTTTCTTGGCCTATAATTAGAAAGTCAGAAAATGAGCTCTGACTTTATTACTTTAAATGGAATACACTTCGTCTGATACCCTTACCTTCAAAGGCGATGGAGAAAAATGACAAAAAAACCTTCCATAGAGGCAATGTGTTAAAAAGAGAAAAATCATCCTGTGAAGCCAATAAAAATACAGTTCTTCTTAGGGCAGGATTTTTGTCAATTTTCTTGTATCTCTTTAAGGATAAAGGTGCCAAAGCTGGTATCTTTATAATCAGTAATAACAGGACCGTTTAATAAAACTATATTATACAGGGTCTTTCATGTAAAATAATTGATGCAGACCCATTTTCATTTGTTAATTAACATATATTTGAGTTCATATAAAACCTTAAAACTTCTGTAATCAACATTTTTTAAAATAAAGTTTTCTACTAAAAATATAAGCTGAAAACCTACACATATACCAACATGGTCAAGCCAGTTCACAGATTTTTGAATAACTTTTTTACTTTTTTACTTGTAAGTAAACATACGTGTATCTAACAGCAAAATATTTTGTAATTGATCCTCAAGGAAAACCGTTCTTCTGGAAGAACTCAGTTGATTTTCGTGATTTCACTGAACAAGAAAAAGAAGTGGCTCTCGCGCTGATACGAAATCCCTGATTTCATTGCTTGAATTTATTACGTACAAAGAAGAACGGTTTTGTATGCATAACAATTTACTCGGCCTCTGATTCGTTTTTTTACTACTAACATGTCTACATTTACCCTTGATTGATATCAACTAGCATTTTTCTAGGTTGAGGTTTTAAAGAAAAATGTAGATTTGTAAGACACCAATTGTAAGATCCAATAGTTGATGGATATTAAAGCTTTTTAAATAAAAAAAAATAAAACTAAAGACATAGAAATTTAAAAATGATATAACTTTTTTGGAATCACAGGGACCTGGTGAGCTCTAAAAAGAGCGAAATCGCGATAGTCATTATAGTGTCCTTGTACTCGGTTAAATCAGCTAAGATTTAGTTTGAATCAAATTTTAAAGATGCGGTTGCAAGGCAGTATATTCTAAATCAATTTTATTATATGTTTAAATCTAAAGATTTTAAGCTAAGTGCAATATGATCTCTAACTGTTAGTCAATTGACTGGTTTCAAGAGAATTTCTCCACTGTAAGGGTAATTCTAAAGGAATATATATAGACAGCAGTATCGGTGCATTGTTTTTAAATTGATTAATTGAAAATACGGATATTGCAAGTAAGGACACGAGGACAATATCTAATTGGGTCTTGGAAATGAGTTATTAGGGTTAAAGTCAAGGGAATTTACCCAGTCTATTGTAATCGAATTCTCCCTTGGGTGTAAAGTTTCGAGCCGATATCCTTAGCACTAATTACATTATGTACGTATAAGACAAATGAATATTAAGACCAACTTTTAATAAGAGCTCATGAAATTTTAATAAATCGAATTAAATTATTTAATGTAAAAGTTAAATTGAACGCACAAAACGAATGCAACAAGGTTGCTGGCGAGCTCATTGAGGAATTTTAAATTTATTAAAGGATAAAGAAAAATATATCAGAGCATACAACAAGATGTAATGAATAGTATGCACACATAGAAGACAACAATTTTAATAATTCCAGCTTTATTCTACTATCACCATCATTATCAACTATTTCTTTTAAAGATACTTATTTTTATGCAAATTAAAAATTGATTTTCGCAAATTTGCCGCAAATGTGGTGTAACCAACAAATAAGTAGCCTATAAAAAGAGTCAAAAGGGTAATTGCTTTTTCATTTTTTGCTCGAAATTGCAATAAAATAATGAGTATATAAAACTTTTCCACTTAAAATTCGTTTGTGTAAACTTTTTTGCGAAATAGAACCAAGCAATTTTATACTAATATAAAAATTTTACAGCTTCTATGCATAAGTTTCCGCATAATTGAATACTTCGTCAATATTCGTTAGCACATGCACATTAACAATATTGACTTAAGTGGACATTCACTATTTCTTACATGAAAAGGTATGTGTAAGAAGCAGGTATTGTCGTATGTTAAATTTTATTGTACAGTCAATAACTAGGCATTTTTGTTTTGCTTGACTAATTCTGCGGCCAGTTCCTTATGTAATATTAAATGGAGTATTGGGTTAAAATGATGTTACTTTATAAAATTTACAAATATTAAATTAAGATTTCGGCTTGCTAGCTCTTTATTGTATTACAACATATGGCATGTAAGTCAATGAAGTGTTTTTAAAATTAGAGTAATATTTCTAACCGTCAGCGGTCGGCAGTGTTTTGATTTACGAGTGTTCTTAACAGACAGCAAAGTTTTATTTAGTGATGATCGTCTTTTAAAGATTTATTGCTTTCATTTTCACGTTTATTTTTTTAACTTCTGCATTTTTGCAGTTAGTAGATGTGCACATTTGTATAGTCCAGTGGCGGCTCGCCAGGGCACGCGGGTGAAGCGCCGCTTCACCTACATTTTCTTATCAATTTACTTAAAAATAAAAATATTTTTAAAATATTAAGCATTTTATAATCTACATTTCTATTATAAAAATGTAGTATGTTTTACATTCACATTATTTACTTGATTATACAATATTTTCTATCAAAACTAGTGCGTATATACTCAAAAAATAATAGTGACTTAAACACGTAGCGCGCTGAACACCTTTTCATAATAGCGACCCATTAAGGAATCACAATCAGCAGTTAACAAATTCCGCTTCAGACTACCCCCGCACGCCGGCTTTCACGCTTAAATTGGTTTAGGGCAGTTGTTATGGCAACGCAATGGTCAATATCTGTAAGCCAAATAGAGATAAGAGCGGCATAAAACTGCTGCTGCAAGCTGCAGGCGCTTGTTCGCTTGTTAAAGAATTAATGTAAATTAGTGCGTTCGGATCATCGAAGGCGGAAGCAGTTTTGCATCGATCGAATCAAATCGAAATTAGCTTCCAGATATAGGTACGTAATGTTTTTTAAGAACAAAAAAATATATTCGAAATCATATAAATTTATATTATTTCCCCTAAGTACTAAAAAACGCTGAAAAGCTATGGATAATTAACATCATAAAAAGGTTAAAAAACAGCCATTTTGGGCGTGGCAAACCGAAAAATTTTCGTCTGCGGCGCTTCACCCGTTCTCAAATCCACGAAAATCACTCATGGCGTTCAAAAGGCTAGACCAGTCATCAAACTGGTCGACTTTCATCCAAAAACCGTAATCGATGAAAGACCTAAACAAATGATGTGGCGGTAGAATTTTTGGGAGCAGTTGCTATTAACCTTCACATTGGTTAGAGAGAACTAGCTATAGGCGCTGGGATAAGTAAAACATCCATTCTCAGAATATAACTCGATTTTAATTTCCATCCCTACCATATTTTCCTACACCAAGAGCTATACGGACAAGATTTTAAGAAACTGATGGATTTTGTTTCGACGATGGATTACTGCACACAGTTCATTGAAAAACATATTCTTTTGAGACGAAGTTGAAGAAACTCCACAGTGGATGCTAAACAGCACACATGGTCGGTGAATACTTGGTGTGGGATGTTTAGCGATATTGTTATTGGACTTTGATAGGATGCTAAATAGACAGCAATACTGTGATTTCCTTAGGAACAACTTAATCAGATTATTACAAAATATTCTAGAATAACTACGATGATCAGTTTAGTTCCATCAACATGGAGCGCCACTACAATACTGTCGAGGGTGCAAGTAATATTCTCGACAAAACTTACTTAACAGGTGTGTCGGATGTAAGAGGGAGCGACAACAGACTTGACGTTTTCTTATGGGGTTTTGTCAAAGAAAAAGTCATGGCGACAGCTCCAACTACAGTTCTAGACATAAACAAAGCATTAGACGTGCAGTTCCAGAAATCACCCCAGGTATGATATTAAGAATTCGAAATTCATTTAGTAAAAAGATTAATTTTTAGCAAAATGGCCGTCACTTCGAACATCTGTTAAAACAAAATATTATTTTTAAATTTTATATATTTTTTTTAATTTAAAAATATTGATATTGACATTGACATTAAATTATGTTTCGACTATAACGTAGTTTTTTGTGGAAATTACAATTCTGATAAGAAAAACGTACCTTGAAAATTAAGAATTCCCCCCTCCCCTTCAAAAGTGGAAAGGATCACAAAGTTTCTTATAATACCAAATAATGTCCTCCAAGGGCCCAAATTTAATTTTATTTGAATAAACTTTAGTTAAATATTGCCTTCTGACACTTTAAATGGACCACCCAGTAGAACAGAATTGTATTTTAAATTATTGTTGCTTCTATGGTGAACTAAATGTGTCGAGAGTCTCGTCAGCAAATCGTTTCCTAATTTTGTAATACTTTTCACATCATTATCAATATATTTAGTTCGGAGAACCTTCTTCCTCTGATTTATTGAAGTTAAGATTTTAATCCAAATACATTAAACATTTTTTATTAACTATTAACCACCACTTGCCGCGACGTGGACTGACTGGACGAGACCTAGAACTTAACGTGGAGTCCGTGAGTTACTCTTTTGACACCTAGCCCGCACTCTACTCTCGAGCTGTCAATTCGGGGGTTAAGATGCTGCATATGGTCTTTATCAAATGAACAACTATCCTATCCAGCAACCAAAGAGACGTGAATACATTGGATCATGATGTAAATACAATCAAAGAAGATTATACGAATTTTCTTCTTCAGAAAAGTACTTTTTTTTTAATTCCATAGTAAAATCATCATTTATTTTAAAGCATTATGCGAATTCTAAAGACATTTTTACTTTATGTGCTATCAATAATGCAAAAAACAATTGACATAAGAACTACACTGAGCAACATTGATATTATTATTTTTTTATTTATTAACAGGTAACCCATTTCCAGTAATAATAATAATAAATATAAGTTACAAGTTAAAAATACACTTAATCTATGCTTAATGGTACAAAAAACAAGTTAAAAAGCAAACACAAACTGATGAAAAAAAAAGAACAACGAACATAAACGAGAACAGCTTACTTGGTATTCAATAAGCGTTGTCGTAAATATATGTTTTAAACCATGCAATGAAACACTTAATAAATCAAATTCGGATCCGTTGGCTTGAGAAAGGAGAGTGCTGTCCATAGTTGCATCTATGAAAGGGTTGAGAAAAAGTGTAGTGATTCCTTGTATTCCTATGCCCGATAAAAGATAGAAACAGCCAATCATTAAATTAATTATTTTATAAGAAAACAGCAGACCAACATTTGATATTCGAGCTACAAGTTTAAATATGCCAATTGATGTTTATATACACACCCTTTAAAAAATATTCGGGACCATTTCCAGAGAATGAATATAACATAGAAAAGTTGAGGACCACACAGGTTACAAATATTCTATAAGGGATTTGACAAGAGTCTGACTAATACTTTAAGAGTGTAGATATTGAAAAATATTATTCCATTTCACAAACAATTCCCAAAATGTTTAATGATTTGTTAACAATATAATCAAAATAGAAACGAGTCCAAATTAGGGTCCAAAACACTTAACCTCAATTACTAAGAGTTTGATGCATTTATAATAATCCACTCTGTTAATACCTCTGATAAAGTGCATAAATGTCAAAACATTTGTCAATATTAAAATTTAGGTGATTTGTTTTACACCATTCGAAACATGATCAGCTTGCAATAAACAACAGTATGAAACAGAGTTAATGATTGAAATTCTGTTAAGGTAAAAATACAGCATAAATATTTTTGGCTAAACAATTAAATCATTTGTTGAAATATTTTAGAAAGCCACATTTTTGTTTAAGCTAGTAAAAATTGATTTTTTTTTAATTAAAAAAATATACATTATTTTACTAGTCCTGAGGCACAACAAACATTTTTATATTTATATTCCGAGATATTAACAAAAACCTGCTAACCCTCCTTTAAACCGTGTTTTTAAAATTAACTTTTCGAAGATTTCTTCAAATGTTAACTTTAGCAGAATTTAAATTTTTTATAAAATTTTAGCATATATAGTCAAAACTTGACCTTAAAAACTTGTGCAGTGTGTTTAATATAAATACACGTTTCTTCTAACAAAGTAATGAAGACATTTTTATTTTTAATTTGTTATATACAAATTATTTTCAAGTTGCACGATTAATCGTCGTGTAATAAGGCCGAACATATTTGATGATATTTACTTTTTTATATTATATTACTTTCTTTAACGGTATTAAAATTACTTCTGGAAAGCATTTAATGATTAAATAATGGGAAGATATGTAAAACTGAAAACATTTAAACTCATATACTTGGCAAATCTATATAACAGTGGCTAAAATTAAAAACTGCCTTGCTGTTTGTTGCTGACCAGAAAATTGTGCTCTAGGGTGAGTAATAAATAAACATATTTATCATGGATGAGTGATTGGAATAAACAGTTTTACTTACCACTCACTTTAAGATTATTTACCATTTGAAAATTTTGCATTCACACACATTTTCTGGGTGGGAAGTTAATAAAATATTTTTTGTATTATTACCAAACAGTAAAGGAAAATGGACACATTCAATAAAAATGGTCAATGTATAAAGTACATTAATCATTGTTTTGACAAGTTAAATGATTTAAAGTGAAATTTAGGGCAATTTTTAATAATTATTGTTTTATGTTGTAATTTTTCTGACTGATAAATTAAAGATTAAGCAGATGTCCAGTAGCAGATGACAAAATATTAACTATTCGCTGTGATAATAATTAGAAACTAAATGAAAATTTACCACCATGATTTATGATTTATGAAATACTATCATGGTTATATTGAATATATTTATTAGTCGTGCATGGATGTACTACATAAAAGATTTAATGATCTGTTATAATGTTTGGAAGCAGTAAACTGCATTAACATCGCCAAAAGTGATAATGAATGAAAGTTAGTCGTATCTAAACTAGGTATTTATATAAATGTTTGTAGTGTCGTTAATTTTATTTCGTATTTAATTACAGCAACGAAATACATATAACTAAAATGGAGACTATTTAGATATAAGTATATATAATAGACAACTTCAAACATTTATAGACTTAACCAAAAATATAATATTTGTTCAAAATGTAACTAAATTTAAATTTTTACTTACTCGGACTATTTGGCGGCACAAATCCATAACCGGAAGCACCTACAACTACCCCGCTAGTTTCACCGTTGTCTGGTGGAGCTGGTGGGAATACAACTGGGCCTGGATTTTGCCTTGGGTCTCTCGCCGACGTAAGTGGACTATCAAGTCCAAGGCCACCAAAGGAACTGAAACCGAAGCCTCCAAACTGTGCTCGAACCACAGCTGCGAGGCAGGCTATACAGATGGAGATGAGTGTCTGAAAAAAAAATAGCATCCTCGGTTAAACAATTATTTCTGTCAAGGGTCTATACGCATCTTATGGGATTTTGGCAATTATTTCACAAACTTATCTTCAACAGTTGTACTTTACTTACGTAAAAGAAATACTTTTACGGCTTTATTTTAGACAATAAAAATCATTGAGAGTCCATTACTCATAAAATGACGAATAAGTGTAAGTGTAGAGTCTTTTCCCATACACTGATATTCCGTCTTTACTGACTTTTCAGGATCTTTTGCCTGAAAAATAATACAAGTATCGAAAATGTTAGACTTTTAAATAACTGTGATTTAAATAACTTATATTTTATACAAGGAGTTTCAAAGATTAGGACCATAAATTTAGCTGTAGATTGATGAAATATGATAAAAAGTTATATACAATTTTAAGTCATGTTGGCAGATAGAGGGCGTTAAGATATTAATATTTTTTTAGTTTATTTTACACCTCGTAAATTTCTTAAGATTTTTGTTTTTGCTAAATTATTTCTAAATGGTGCAGAATATCGAAAAATCTAAGAATTAAAAAATGTATACAATAGAATGGGAAAATTCACTTTGAAGTAAAAATGGCAACCAGGAAAAATTAACACCGGTTGCTATAACTTTAGTTATAGTATACGGGGTAACAACTGAGTTGAAAATATTTAGGAATGCGTAAAAAAAATTAAAAAATATATAAATAAGTTAATTACCGATGTCTTTTAAAGAGTGCGACTTAAAAAAGACTTTTACGTAACTTTTCTCATATTTCGCAAAGATAATTTAACACTCTGCAATTAATACCCTGCATATTACGTCTATTAAGTAAACTGTTCTCGCTAATTATAACTAATATAGACTTAATGCCCACTACCATCCTAATACAAAAGTGTGGGACTTTTTTCTGACAGTTTGATTTTTTGGTTTGAAGGTTAGTGGTTTGGCTTACTTTACACAGACCATTGGAGATACAGAGACGTTTAACTCAGGAAAAAAATTACTCACAACGGCAATATGACGTTTCCCAATTTAGAAAATTCTGAGTACTCCCGAAGATATAGCGGAAAAACCGAAAAATCGCGATTTAATTTTAATTTTTTTCTGGCTCTATTTTAAAAGATGTGACAAAATAAATTTCACATTTTCATTGCCACTGTTTCTGCTCTATAAGATGACGTAATTAGATTTTTAATCCGACGTTTCGTTTTTTCACAACCATTATCAACTTTTTTATTAAATATTCGAAAATTTTCCTCTTGAAAAAAACTGTAATTTCAATTCTTAATGCAATGACTTATCACACTTGACATTTTCTGGATTAGAAAAATGCCAAATAGTGGGTTAATTTTAAAAGGCAAAACAGGGCCAAGATTTGCTTGCAATCCTCAGAATGTAGAGAGAGTTCGTCAGGTAATTCGTCGTAGCCCTAAATTATCTGTTGGTAAGCATGCATCTGCAAAAAATGTATAAGAAGCAATTGAGCGACGAGTCGTTAACAAGTTGAAATTGTATCCATACAAGATTGCAAACGTTTAGAAATTGACCAGCCAAGATAAACAAAACCGAATCTAATTTTACAAACAATTTTGCGACTTCGAAATGACAATCCGCAGTTGGAGCAATGGTTATTTGTGAGTGATGAAGCTGATTGTAGATGTTAACACGTAAAATTTTCAATATGCGGCTACCCAAAATGCTCGCAAAACTCTTAATAAATTATTAAATCCGTCAAAAGTCGCAGCTGTTTATGCTGTTTTCTCATTAAAGATAATAGGGTCATTTTTCACTGAAGGAAATTACCAAATGGTAACCGTTAGATTTAGAAATACGTTGATCAATGCTTCAAAACTAATTGGAGAAGACACGGAAGTGCTTGCTTCAGCAAGACGTTTCGAATAGCCACACTGTCGGATCTTAATTCAACTTAAAGGAAACATCGAAGCAAAAATTCAATCTTTTCCTGTAGAATCACGTGCTTAAGTCATACAATAATCTATAAGTAAATCACTCATTCTTACACTTCATTAAAACGTTTTGTTCCAATTTGCAGTAATTACTAATTAGCAAAACCTTTGTGTCTTAATTTTAAACAGTTAATTTTTAAACCAACTCTAACCGTAAAATAAGACCTTATATCTTAAAATGGCAAATGTGGGGACACGTATTTTTAGGCAAAGGTGTGTTTAAATTAAAATTTAAAAATTACTTATTCCGGTTCTAAAGCCACTCATCAGTTGTTTGTTTCAAGGCAAAATATATGTCTAAATTACTTACTTAAATACTAGAGTGCTAAACTAATACTTTGTAACAAAATTTCTGTAATAAAACTAAAACAAAAAATATATTATAAAAAAATGAATATGCTGTAATTTGTTATACCATGACTGGAATGGTTTTATCAGTTAAGAGGTTTGAAAACTATAATTTATGAAAAACCAAAAAATGTAAGTTGTATAATATTAAATCACAGCCTACATGTAGGCAGTTAAACGATATACTTTTCAAGCCTTTCGAGCATTAAGACTCAACCTACACATGTGTATGTTTCACTCGCCCTAACTAATTCTAAGAGTATCCTCCTTAGTGTTGCAGCTATGTTACTCTTTAAGCTATGACTTGAACGTTTTCTAAGTATCTCTAATTTGTTTATAAAAAGTGAAAAATAAAAACCCATATTTAATTACCCATAATTAAATTTGATATATAATTTAATAAAATATTAAGTTTATCTTGGTAATTTGATAAAATTTTAAACAGCAGTAGAAAGACTAAATAACACACATAATATAACTCAATATATTTTGCTCATCTAGCCGTGTAATTCATAATCGTATTTAATTTATGAAACCATATTATGTTGTACATACCAGCATATTTGTTATCCGGATTAATCTTTTGCTATTATTAAAGTGAAAGTCTTTAAAAGCATTTTGTTATAGTACATTTTCTATACGTAAACAACCAAACTGGTATATTTCTTACCAATAGATATTTTTGTATTTCTTTCCCCTATATACTTTATATTTAATAGTTCGGTCTATTCACAGAATCATTTTATCTAACATTTTTGCAATTTATTGACCATTTTCTTAAAAGCAAAATATCGACTAGCAAGGCCTCTCAGGTTCGCACTCTTGGCCGGAATAAACCACCCAAATCGGATTTTTTTTGTTTCGTCCTAATTAGTTCAATCGCTAAATCGAACTCTTTCTTGTTAAACCAAAGACTAGAGCTTGTTTAAACTATTTTAGGGCTGCTCAAGCAAGTTCAATTTATTGCTATTAATATTATGTAAGGGCAAGAAGGCTTCCCTGTATTTTGGAAAATTTGCTCTAATCGCTGAACTTACATAATGAAGTGCTCCTGTTCCTGAACAATGTTGCCCCTCACTATTATTATTATTATTATTAATGTTACTATATGTTGTTCTGGTCTTTATTAATACCAACAATGAAAACTATAATTCCGGAAGTTCTGAGGATTACATCAGCTTTAGCGTTGGTAAGAGCAGTAAACTTTCAAGCTATAGATATGCTTACTTACTACTTACTACTTATACTAGGTATAAGTTTATTTATTATTAAGGAATACAAAACGGGAGGAACCTAGTAACAGTATTCACTAATAGTACCTATAAATATAATATAAAGGTAATGTACACAAATCGAGAAGAAAAAGAAGCATCATGCAATCTGTGCAACTAAAGGATTAGAGAAAAAATATATTAAGAAATATGACTCCAGTAGAATATTTTTAATTTATTGCTAAATGTTGGTAGAGAAAACAAACAGATATCCAAATCAATCAAGTTAAAAAGTGGATTATAACATGTACAGGAGAGTATTGCTTGTTGAATGTGGATTTTTTTTATTTGCAGGGTTGCATAATGGGATATTTAAATTTATTAAATTAACTAAAGCCACTGAATTTTTCATATTATTTAGAATGTTATATACAAATTTTATGTCATACATTTGTCTTCTGTCCTCGAATGAGAATAGACTCAGGTTTCGTTTAATCAAAGCTGTATGATCCATAAAAGGTGCATAGAATTTATTATTGAGCTATTTTAAAAACTTTTCCTGCACACGATCGATTTTACTAATTTATACATCGTACCGAAGGTTCAAAATTTATTTTTTTAAGGTTATAGGCATAAAAAATAAAAAATGTAACGTGTTGACCAAATATAAAAATTGAATTAGCAGTTTGTTCTACCGTATTGGAATATTACCAGGTCATTCCTATATGACCCTTAATTTTTGACCTTAATTTGAAGTCAATCCGTTAAGTAACTTTTTGGCTACGTCGCAAACTGACAGACAGACGGAATTGAGAAAACATATTGTTGGCATCTAGGGACGCTAAAACGTGAATATATATGTAAAACCTGGGAGGGTCATTTTCTTCACTATTACAAATATTTTATTTGGCCGTCATTTTGTTCCACCATCTTGAATTCCTACCACAATTTTACTAGTTCATCTCTATAGCACAATTCATTGCAGAACAAAATTTGAAATTCATCGTTTAAGTAGATTTTGATAGACAGACTGAAACAGTTGTTCAATTACCAAAAAGATAAAATTTTTAAAACCAAAAAACACAAAATAATACTGACATTCCTATAATCTACACTACACGCGCAAAGACACCATACATTTACTTTAGACTTCAAAAAGAAAATGCGTTTTGAGATGTTCCAAGTCACTATGAGATCCGAACTTTAGTGGCCATCATTTTTATAACTTTTAGCAGTTAATTGACATTTTCGGAACGTTCTATATAACTTATCTTGTACAAATTATTTTTTTTAGTGGAAATATTCTCAACAGCTATTTTCAAAACCTAAAGATTAAGTACTGCAAATGCATAAAACTTAATTTCAAATAAAACGTAAGAAGAAATAATAAAATCGGGGTTGGATTAACGAAATATGGGGCCTGGGGCTTTAAGTATTTAGGAGCCCCTGAAAGTGCGAGATTTTGCAAAAGTAACCCCCATTTAGAGGCTTATTAAATATTTTATGTAATGGTTGAGATATTTCATACAAACAATTTTTTTAGAAACACAGTCGGTACATTATCAATAGCAGCGGCTTTGGTAGGTATATAAAAACTTTAGAATAGTTCTTTGTTAATGCAGTGGTGGACCAATATTTTCCATAAATACAAAAATGCTGAAAAATAAAAAATCAACAAACGACGAGATTTTTCAAAATTCTGGATATGTTAGCCACTAGGGCTAGTTTGTATTAAAAATGTAGTTTGTCGGAAACATGGTAATGAATAAAACGGAAGATACAATATGACTGCCTATTCCAGAACGCCGTTTAGTAGGTAGGTATTTTTTATAAATACAAATACATATTTCTTCCTTTTGTTTTTTTATGATAATGTAGGCATGTAATCGATGTTCAAAAATGTATAACACAATATTGTGGAATATAATTACAAATGTAGTCGCTATTTTTCAATAATTATTTACTTGTATTAACTTATATCCAATATTTAATTTTCATTGTACTTTAATAAGACTTTTCTTTGCAATTTTTTAGTAATAAATGATCCTTTAAGATGTTATATAAATGTTTATGTATATATTTTAATTATTTGTTATCTTCATAAAAATATAAAATACATGGTTAACAAATAATATAATGAACAACATCTCTATTTTTGTATTTATTTACTATACCTATAAAAACATTTCTTGGATAAGAGATAATAAAAAGTTATAAGATTCTGAATTCGACAAAAACAAAAAATTAACAAATATAAGTAAAAATAATAAAAGAATGTAACCCAGATTCTCTTAAAAATCTCTATTTTATAAAACCCGCAAATTTTGAACGTGTTTTGTTTAGTAAATAAAGTTTCTCTACAATGTAGTAATCTAAAATTTTACATCCAAATTTATTTATTAATTACTTATTATGTATTACACTGTATTATTATCTATAAATTTTGTATTAAAATAATTCCCTCGGAAAATGGTGGCTAGCGTAAAATTCCTACCTACTTAAACAGCTTCCAGAATAATCAGTTATGCTGGACTATTCGAGACCACCAGTGTTGTCCATTACCATGTTTTTTTTCACTTAATTTTTTCTATAAATCCGCCTTAGTCTCCAACATATAAAAAATTTAGAAAACCTCGCCGTTTGTTTAGTAAATATGCAGAATTTATTGATTATTTGATTTTTTATTAAAGGTATTTTTGAATACACGAAAAATATTGCATCACCGCTGTTTTAACAAAGAAATATTGTAAAGCTGTTTTATACTGAACAAAAGAAAAAATATTAAACTACAACCTAGCGCAGTTAATTTTTGCGAAAACTGGTTAATTGGTAAGAATTGTAGCAATACCTTGGCTAGCTCGCTAAAATCTAGTCATCTAGTTGCGGCAATGAGAAATTTTAATCAGTAAGTAACTGAATTATATATATACAAATAGAAAAATTAACCGAAAGGCATTTTCCATAAGAAATGTGAGCGGTCCTTTCCTTTAAATTGGAGTGGAGTATACTATCGGCTGCATAACTGTAAATAAGATTGCTGGTAGAAGGAAGCAGATCATTGATGTGCAGCAGGAACAGGGTAGGTGCCAAAACTGATCCCTGTGGAGATAATTTTGCTTCTCCGTGGAATTCGATGGACTTATTCCAGTTATAGGTACCGAAGGTAAGAAGATCTGTTGTGGATCTTTGGTGGCCGAGCTAAGTAAGTAAGCATAAAAGATCATTATTGATATACTTCTCTATTGCCTTACTCATAATGGAGAGGAAGGATATGGGTCTGTAGTTAGAGGGAAGAGTTTTGAAACTCTTTTTGGTAACAGGCTGTACACGAGCTGATTTCCAGCTTTTACGAAAAATGCCTTCATCATAGGACATTTGGAATAACCTAGTGAGAATAGGGCCTAATTTAGAAGCGCACTTTTTTAGGACTATGGCCGGAATACCATCAAGACCAGAGGATTTTTTGGTGTTAAGTGTTTTGAGAATAAAGGTACGGCTTTTTAGTCCTGAATATAATTTCGTGCATATTGTATGGCAAAGCTGGTACTGATGGAAGGTGGGTGTGAAGAGGAAGGATTAAAGTAAAATTTGCGGCGAATTGTCAAGCGACCAAAAGGATTGGCTCTCATTTTGGCAAGAAAAAACTTTTCCTTTTAAGCGTGTATTGAAAGCATTTTTTGTGTCGAGAATTATCAGATTGTAATGATCTAATCTAAACTGTTATGAATACGGATTTTCTCTAGTCTGGCATTATCGCAATTGATCAGTAAGGCAAGAATTCAATTATATACAAAAATAGAAAAATTAACCGAAAGCCATATTCCATAAGAAACGTGAGAGGTCGTAGTTATTGTACATGTTTTACAAAAGGGCTGTCATCTGTAGTTGGTTTTATAAAACTTCGAATTAAATAAGCTCAGAATGAGTCAATTTGTAACATATTGTTATCAGACACACTATACAATAGAAAAAGATCATTAAGAAAGAGCCCGATACATTATTTACCACAACCTTTTTTTATCTATTGCCTTATTATATTTCCTATTTTTCAGTTCGGCCATTGGTACATTATGTTTAATACGTATTAAATTAAGAAACCTGATATTTCGCCTTCGACTGCACAAGGTATCTGCAGATATATTTATCCCACGAGATTCGGACATTTACTTCCCGTATTCGCTAAATAGGTTTAAGAGATAGACTAGGTCTAGTTGCCATGGTACTTAAAACTCTTAGTTTTCCAGCTATGTTTCGCTTATGTCATTGTCAGTTTGTAATTGTGACATTTAGACAAATTATTTGTCAATTGTTAAAAATGTCATCTTAAGCCTATAACTGTCAAGTTAGACCTGGTCTAAATTTGGTTAATACGGGTGTTAATGTAGCCATTAACAGTTCAAAGACAATTCAGTCTTCTAACCTCCAGAAGATCTATCGGTTTAATCTCAAGAACCATGATTTTTTAATAAACCAAAGCCGTGAAAGCTTCCGTTTTATGTAAAGTATTAATTTTTTTTTTCAGTCAAAATTGGTGATATGGGAAATAATATTGAATCCGCTAAGCGACTTATTAATTCAGGCCTTGCCATAACAAAATAAAATTCTAATATATTAATTTATGCTAAGTAACTTATGCAGATACGTTATTTATTTAAAAAATTAGTTCATGATATTGAGCCAAGAATTCACAGTTGTAAAAACAAGTTCTGTATTACGCTATATTATAAATCATTAACGCAAGTGGGTTAGAGTTCAAAATGATTATAAATAATATGCCATTCTTTATTATTGACTTTATTACTACATAATAAAATTAATCCATTATTTGCCAATATCAGTTATCATATATCAAACATAAATCTAGCGGCGCTAAGACTTAATAGGAATTATCTGTAAATTTACTTTCTCGATTTTAATTTGCACGTAAAGAATATGACAACTTAAAGCGTAAATGTTAGATTAAACCAATTAAAGTAAACGGAGAAACATTTGGTTTAAGATATTAATCTTAAAAGAGAAAGAAGATGATTTGAAAACGGATTCCACCAGACGTTATCGATAATGATTTTGTTTCATAAAGACATTGGGGTTGTGCAAAAATATTTATAGAAAAAGTATTAAAAACCAATATCTCTATAATACACCTTTGTATTATATATATATATATATATATATATATATATATATATATATATATATATATATATATATTATAAAATACGTCAGTCATTGATACTGACAATCATTATTATCTGTTGAAAACGATTGTTTTTATACTTAATTCTAATTTGTGTATACGTTTTTAGTACAACAAGAAATAAAATACGTGATGTAAGTAAAAACAAATGTCTTTACAACTGAAAAAATTAGTACCTACATTCACTACTAAAAACACGTGACATACCCATAACATAGATTTAATTTGTTATTTAACGTTAACTGACTTTGAAACTACTAATCTACTAAAAATTGCTCTTTTTGTTCCTAATAAGCAGCTCAGAGACCAGAAACAAAAAATAGTTAAGTTCTTGGAGCAGAACGACATTGTTATTTTCAGGCTCTAGGTCGCAATTTTCAATTTATTTATAATTCTGAAGATATGTAAATTGGATAAAGTTAGTTCTTAATAATTAAATCCTATAAAATACAAAATATATCGAAATCATTAAATTTTTGAGCTAAATATTAATTACTCCTATAAATAATTAATATAATTCCTTCATATTGGTAAGATAATTAATCCAATAAATAGCGTATTATCTGTAGTTGTAAGGAACGGAAAATAAATTATCATTAAATATAGCTTAGACATTTAAAGAAAATTTAATATTATTATCAAAATATTTCTGCAAATGACTCGACATCGTATTATACAATAGAGTGGGTGTTTCATTAGAACATCACTTAACGTAGGCTATTAACCCGCCTATCTTTACAAGAATGATGAGTTCGATCCTAGAATAGATTCTGTGATAGATGAGGCAACAAAGCAAATATTATAACGGTAAGTATCATCACTAAGCATCATATTGGTAAGATATTTTCTTAGCTAACAGTATCCAGTCGGAGTCCCTGTTCAAAATCGCAAGTTTCTCCTCAACATTACAGGTCATTTCCGTCTATTAATACAATTAAACGAACAAATAGAAACAATATTTAATTGGGAGATTAGTAGTTTTTCTCGCACTACCGGCAATCATTCGCTCCATTATAAGTGTTTCGACCAGTTGAGCTCAAAAAATGCTAGCTTATTTATTATGTTCCTTGCATATTAGGCTTATGTTTCTTCTGCACTAGTCTGGTTTTCGAAAGTTGGGTGAATTCTGTAGAGGTCTATCAAAGATAAATGAGTGAGAAAATCTTCCGGCGCCTGCAACTAAGAGAGACATTTTGCAAATTGCTCTATTCTATAAACGTCTTGGTAATCCTCCACATAATTGCTTTTGTACTCTCGTGAATAAATAACCATTGGGAGCAAACAAAACATGGCCCTTCATAACTCTCGTTGATTTAGTGGGCATTGCTACGGTTGCGTTCAAGCATGCAACCCTTTATTGAATTCAACTCAGCTTAAGCTTTATTGTAGTTTTTTGAAGGTTCGTTCACCAGTCAACAGCTTCATACGCAGATATATAATCTTCTATCCTATCTATATTAGGTAAATCGTGTTGCTATTTTTTTAGCTTCTTTAGATGTTCTTTTTTAATTTCATCTATCAAATGTAAGGTATACACATTTATTGGTATTATTAAATGGTTAGAGTAAAAGTACACAATGCCCAAACCCAATATTAAATATAAGGGTGGGTCAATATAAAATTCATATTTATCTTTCCACTTTTAAACGTACTGGCAACAGCAAAAAATATTTTTGAAAAATAGTTTCTTAATAATATTCATTAAAACAATAACATTAGTAACAAAGGTGTGAAAGGAAGATTAAATTTTAAAAACTGGAACGGAAAACTCGGCAGTCTTACATATAGCAAACATATTAAACGTTATAGAATCAGGTAAGTAACAATACTCCCAGTAATGAACCGAGAAAGCAACAAGTAGTCTTACCATATATAAAAGGCACAACAGACAGAATCGGAAGAATTCTTAGGGAAAAGAACATAAAAATAATACACAGGCCACAAACAACTATAGGTGAACTAGTTGGAAACCCAAAAGATAAAATCTAACTGGAAAACCACGGAGTATACAGCATTCCGTGCCAGGACTGTGAAAATATGTACGTGGGGCAAACTAACAGGCGAATATCAGCAAGCGTGGGAGAGCATAAACTCAGCATCAGAAATAAGCAAACAACTTCAGCCCTATTCCTACAGCATCAGCCACAAAAAAAAAATATATATATATATATATATATATATATATATATATATATATATATACATATATGTATATATATATATATATATATATATATATATATATATATATATATATATATATATATATATATATATATATATATATATTCTACGAGCATTAATTTGGAACAACCTGTATATTTTTATATCCTAACAATACATTCGCTAGAGGGAGCCAAGTACGAGACCAATTTTGTATATTAGGTTACCTATCTAGGTATATTATACACAAAGGGAGCAATACTTTATCTATGACAAATATAGTGTCTGTCAATCATTTTTAATAGGCGTCATTTTGTTGTTGTTTTAAGCATATTTAAAATAAAATGAATAAGTAGTTTTTATACTGATTTTTTCAAGACCTCCATTTTTCTCCGTTATGTTGAATTCGTATCCCAACATCACATTTTATTTTTCTGCAAAAATTGAAGTTAATAATATAAAGATTTTTTACAATGATCTTTTGAACATTTTACTTGGACATTTTGTTTCGCATCTTGAGGTCGTACCACAGTTTTACCAGTTTATTTTTTATATATATATATATATATATATATATATATATATATATATATATATATATATATATATATATATATATATATATATATATATATATTCTACGAGCATTAATTTGGAACAACCTGTATATTTTTATATCCTAACAATACATTCGCTAGAGGGAGCCAAGTACGAGACCAATTTTGTATATTAGGTTACCTATCTAGGTATATTATACACAAAGGGAGCAATACTTTATCTATGACAAATATAGTGTCTGTCAATCATTTTTAATAGGCGTCATTTTGTTGTTGTTTTAAGCATATTTAAAATAAAATGAATAAGTAGTTTTTATACTGATTTTTTCAAGACCTCCATTTTTCTCCGTTATGTTGAATTCGTATCCCAACATCACATTTTATTTTTCTGCAAAAATTGAAGTTAATAATATAAAGATTTTTTACAATGATCTTTTGAACATTTTACTTGGACATTTTGTTTCGCATCTTGAGGTCGTACCACAGTTTTACCAGTTTATTTTTTTACCGTATTATTACTATGTTATACTTAATGATTGAATTTGAAATGAATCTAATAAATATTTTTAGGCTGCTTTCCGTACATTTTATTAGGCCGCTATTATTTGGTTTTGCAATATTAGACACGTACCAAAATGTTACCAGTTCATTCCTATGTAACACTTGATTTTTGAGCAAAATTTGAGGTAAAATGGATAATTATTTCTTTAGTAATAACGTTTTTAACGTTTCACTAGGCCACCATATTGAATTTTTACCACAATATTACCAGGTCATCCCCATATGACAATTAATATTTGCCCAAAATTTAAAGTCAATCGGTTAAGTAGTTTTTTAGCTACGCCGCGAACTAACAGACAGACAGACCGACGGAATTGACAAAACATATTTTTGGCCTCTAGGAACGTTAAAACAAGAAAATAAGTAAGACCTGGTAAAGCGATTGCAAACATTTTATTTGGCCGCTATTCTGTTCCTCAGTTAATTTTGCCGCAAAATTAGAAATCGATCTATTAAGTACTTTTTTCAGGCTGGATATTTAAATATTTTATTAAGCCGCCATTTTGTTTCGTCATCTTGGGTTCGCATCAAAATTTTACCAGTTGATTCCTACGTAATATTTGATTTTTGTGCAAAATTTGAGGTTAAAATCTGATATAATCTCGAAGGGTGATTTTTTCACTTTACAATACTGAAACTGAAGCATGAAGCAGTTTAGTTCACAACCTAGGTATTCAGTGATAGATTACATTGATTATTCAGATCCAGTAAGCAATTTTTCAGACTGAAACAAAAACACTTTGTCAGGCCGCCATTTTATAGCGCCAAAATGGATTCGTACGAAGATGTTACCAGTTGATCCTTGTACACTACTTGTAAACCTGCCTAGAGTTTTATGTGCTTTAAAATAAAAGTAGGACAAATGCGCTATAGAAAACAAGTTTTAATATATCTATCTATCCAAAATATATAGTAAAAATATAATATATATATAGTAAAAAATCAGATTAATATAGTATATATTAATATATAGTAATATATATTAATATATACTAAAAAAATATATATAGTAAAAAATCAGATTAAGGAAACATCATCAATATTATTTGAATAAAAATTAAAAAAAATTTAAAAATCTATATTAGAACTTAAATCAACCATAATAAAATTTAACATTTTCTCATTGCCATTTCTCAGAATAACTTCTTCTAGTCTCGGGATTGATTCATATAGGTTCTTAAATATGTCCTGATTTCTTTTTGAGATTTTTTCCCAAAACTGCAAGAATAACCTTTCATAAGCCGGTAGTTTTGTATGGTCGAAAGGGTGTGTTATATAATTTCTTTACAATTTCTCCATTGATGCCTGGCCTCTTCCTAGGCCATGGCAAAACTTCAACATTATTATTTTGAAGTCACTGTTCAAATATACCTGATGTATAAGTTGAACAGTTGTCCTGCAGGAATATAAATCCGTCGTCAAGAAAATTTGACCTAATATATGGTCTCGATACGCAGTGAACTTTCCGTCTATCCTCCAACACAGCAGAAACATTTGAAGGCCACGTATTCACTGAAAATCATACGGATCGGTCAGCTTTACTTGTATCATTTTCATCATTCCGTAATTTCTTGGTCTATAAACTTTTACATGACATCGTAGGTAGATTGGAACACCCTTTCATAAGAAAATTTTACGGCATTCCGAAACTCTTGTCTCTCTCATTATTCTCTTTTTGTGCAAATCGGTCTCCTTACTTTTCTTTGCACCCACATAACTTGATATTTCACAACCGATTTCAGAACCTTCAATTCTTCTACATACTATGGAATGGGAACCCGGAAAATGTGTTTCCAGTGCAGAAACACTGATACAAGAAAAGGGTTTTCACGAAATAAATGTATTATTTCTTCATTAAAATTATTTGAATTTTTTCTTGAGGCGGTAATCTTTGTTCCATTTTTGACAATGTCAGTCTGATTATGAGTGACAAAAATAATTTGACGCAGGTAGATTTACAACTATCAAATTTTTTGTCTTACTTACTTTTTATTGCACACACACCGGACTTGATTTTTATGCAGAATTTGAAATCAGTCGAATAATTAGGCAGCCATTTTGTTAAGCCACATTAGAATCGTATGAAAATTTTACTAGTTAATCTCTCTATTACACTTGATTTTTGTATAATAATTTAAACCACTTAAATAGGTAGTTTTTTACATTAATTTTTATATATTTTATTAGACAGCCATTTATTCATCCATATATCACAATTGATTTATGTGCTAAGATTATATTAAGCACATTTTTCAAGGCGATTTTTTAAACATTTTATGAGGCCTCCATTTTGTTCCAGCATGTTGGATATATAACCACTTTTGCAGTCTCATCCCCATATGATCCTTGATTTTTGAGCAAAACTTGAAGTCAATGAAGTTAGTTAGCTTTTTAGCTATGCCCGAAACAGAAAGACAGGCCGAGGGACATGGGAAAACATGTTTTTCAGCATCTAGAGAGCCTGAATCGTGAAGATCTGTAAAAACCTCTGAAGTTGATTATTTAATGATTATTACGTACAATATTTATATATAAATATATATATATATATATATATATATATATATATATATATATATATATATATATATATATATATATATATATATATATATATATATATATATATATATATATATATATATATATATATATATATAGGAGATTTAAAAACTGAGTTGCGATTTTACTTTTTAAAATTTGTTAAATAGGTATGTGTTATAATACTATAATATACTATACAAGTTAGAGGTTCTTGTAAAGGTACTTTTACTTTTCTTTTGGAAGAAAAATGTATTAGGTAAATCAACATAAAGCTTAACGAAACAGGCAGTTTGAATGTGTGGGCAGCTCGTATTTAAGCCGGGAACATATTCTGTTGTAACAATAAGCGGCAAATGCCTTAGATTTCGTGAGTTTCACGGTCTAATTCCCTCCTGCGGCATTTATCAATTGGGAAAAAATTTGCATAGCAGTAATTGCTAGGCGCAAGTAAGGTATACGTGAGGGTGGTTACGCAACACCGATTATTTTACTGATAAGTGTTTTATTGTTATTACTCTTCGAAAAGGATAATAAATATCAAAAATAAAGATTTTTATCAAATCAAAATTCCAAGTTGGAGTTGTTTATACGTACGAATTCTAACATATTAATGGTAAACTAACCCTTATGTATAACCATTATTGAAGTGAAATGAAAATAGATCTATGTAAAACCAATTGTATTGCTATTAAAAAGTAACGTTATTTGTAGTGTTAATAATCGAGAACTTTAACATTTTTTCTTTAAAGAATTTCCCTAATCATTACTATGATCCTTATCCGCTGTAACGTTCAAAATTAAACCAAAATGTTATTACTTCTTGTATTTTCGTATTTTGCTCGGAATTCCCTCTTTATAAATCTTTACTTTTATAAGGAAAGTGAAGTATGATCCAATTTAATTCGGCTCGTAGTTATCTAGAAATATATGTACAGGGTGGTTTTTATATTTTTAGATGCATTTTCGCCATTTATTTTTTGAGATATAAAAGAAGTGTAAATACAAAACTTGTAGATTTTCACGTAAGATTTCTTTTGTTGATATGACAAAAACTAAAAAACATCGAGAAGCTGCAAAAATCATACAATTTGTTGTTTTTTTTTTAATGGAACACCCTATATTTTTATAACTGCTGGAAAATTATTTTCTTCGCGATTTCAAAAATATATTATATGACGATTTGGTTTAACTGTTTTTAAAGCACTGAACTAAAATTGGTAAAAAGTATTATAGTAGACGAAATAGCCATGGATGATCTTAAAAAAGCAGCAGGGGTATAATTTGTTGTATAAACAGTCCGATTTTGTTTCTTTTAACGTCATACATGGCTAATTCGAGTTTAATTATATTGCTATATACCAATTTTTAAGGCTCAATATTACAAGAACGGTTAAAGCAAATGTCATTATTATATATATTTTCCCACAACCCTCTAAGAAAACACATTTAACAACCGGACAAAACCGACGCGAAAACAAATGTTAGGAAAAGAACACACGTGTTTTAGTAAAATAAAGTACAGCACTATATCGTAAAATCTGATTTGTTTTAAAAATATCTTATTCTGTTACTCTGTATTTAAAAAAAAAACATTATATGTATTAATACTCGCAGAAATAAAGTTACTGTCATAACGATTGAGAATATTATGAAGTATAAAATTCGTTAAAATGTTCCGAAAGGGTAACACGTGATCGGCTGGCGCGTTACTTCATTATTTATTTTTTTAAAAGATATGTTTAAAAATGGGTGTTTTTTAATTGACTTTTTCTTGTGTTGTGGGAAAAATATTGTACCCAACTCGCTGGAAAAAGCACTATCATACTCTGGTACCTTGAGTGAGGATTCGGGTAGTCAATACTTCTAGACGGTACCTTTTTTTGAAAATGTTTTACCCCTTTTTCTTCTACGTATCGATTGTCGAAAAAAAAAATTTGTCGAACTTATTTTTGGACACTGAGTATAGAAAAAAATAAGCAAAAAATTTCATTTGAAAAATTTGAGCTTGACCATTTTGTATTTCACCTTGATCATTTTTTTAGGTCATAATATCTATTTTACGAGTCTTATAGTTGCTATAAGCTCACCTCCCATGTATTATGATTTTCGTATAATTTTTACTTTAAGTAAGTGTACAAGTTTCAAAACGGTTGGAATTATTTTCAGGTGAGGATCTTTGCAGCCCTTCGGTCACTGGCCTATGCTATTAATAAGAAAGGAATGTTTTTGTTTTTGTTGATATTATTGCAAATCAATGATATCCAATAGTTGGCGTGATGTGTATTTGCCATAACGATACTTAACTGAATTTTTCTTATTATTATTTTTGTATGTGCTTATATAAACTTATAAGCTCAATATAAACCCTAAAACCGACTAATCATATTTGATTTTTTCAGATTAAGTTTTTTTTATTCTTAGAAGGTTAAAATCTGTATATGAATTTAGTATTTTTGTTTCATTAGAGTTAATACATTATTGCGTCTTTAAAATAATTTGTATTAAATCATATCTCGCATTAAGGCAAAAACAACAAACTTAAAATATATTTAACACCACTCAATCCGCATGGTAGTAATCCACACAAAGGTCAGTATTCAAAATATTATAACATGAGGTTACACTGCATTGACAGTGTACGGATTTATCTGCCCCCAACTGTGTGTTCAAAAATATAGCTTTCATAAAATAATATTTAAAGATAGAGCGATATTTTATGCCTAATACTATATTTAGTACATTGATTTTTATGTCTATGATTTTTTATTTTTTAGTAGAAATTTTGAATATGTTTGACAAACCCTATTTCGCTTTCCAACTTCATTTAACATATTAAGGGTATATTTGTGTATGACAAAAGATTGACACAGCCACCTCTATGTTAAACAAAAGATGCAGAACTTCTATTTCCACATTTTAAAATAATGGACACTATCAGTTAAAAAACATCTTCAGAGTACATGGCTAAGTAGTGACACTAAAGTGATACCGTTTTTAGCTTTAGCAGAAGATGAGCCAATCTTATCAATCACGAATTGATTTACGCTGGAGTACCAAAGCATATGTAATTAACCGTTGTGCCGCTCATGAGTCTACCTCCTCAAAATACAGAAAGCTGAATCAGCAGTGCTGGAAATGGACTGAAACGCACCGAAACGGCATAGTTTATCAAATGGCTATATTTTTAAAGATCATACAAAGTTGCGTTATTTAAATTCTCAAAGTCACTTATGTGCGAATAAATCTTCACAAATAATCACCAGGGACCTTTTACTACATTAAAGCAAGGAAAAAGCTTATACTTGTGCTATACGAAACTGAAGACTTTTTTTCTAGTCAACAACAAAAATTACGAGTTCCCACCCCGGAACAAAATCTTAAATACAGCATTTAAAAATCTATTAGAAGGGTAATATCCACATAAGAGCATAGCGTTTCGGTTGTAAAAAAAAACCTATTACCAGCCCTGTGAATCTGGCATAATATACATATATCTAGAATTCTACATTTTCTTTTGTTGTTATTGTCTTATTATTTTAATATTCTATAAAATACTTAGGATTTTGCTTGTGATACTGGCCTGCATTTATTTATAAAATTATAAAATAGGTGGAGTAATGTTATGGTTGTTTCCTGCTTTACAAAAGGACATAAAAGCTGTTTTAATTTCACTGTAAACTGTATAATTGGGCTTTGATGTTACTTACGCAATTATCTAAGTTACTTTAAAAATAATAACAGGAAAAAGTATATTTAGACCAAACTTTAAATATCATTTAAAAAACTATAAATTTCTAAGCTAGGCCAAAACTCATAATTAAATAAGTGTAGATATTGTTAAATTAAATCCATCTTGCATAAGTTTAAAACATTAAAACCCTCAATGGTTATTAATAGATTGAAAGATGTTTTACACGTTATCTTTCAAGACAAATCTTATATCGTTAGGCAACTTACTTTACATAAAAAGATTTTTCAGATGTTCGTTTACAGGAAAACATGACCACTAAATATTATATAAAATGCCAAAAAATGTTAGTATTTCTTGGGATAAATATTCTTTCCAAACCTGTGAAAAATCAATTTTCAAGGGATTCCTGATTTATGATTGATTATGGTTAAGAGCTTGCAAAATTCTAAAAACAAAACTTTGTGAAATATTTAATTACGATATTTTAGCTTAGTTTAATAAAAAGATTAATTACACTTAGCGAAATATGCAATAGTCGCATTTAACAGGTTATTTTGCGACTTTAGAAATATATTAAAGGAGTACTAGTTTTTGGAAACGTCACCTTCATTATACAATATATTTGCAGCAACGAAGCAATAATCAGTTGATATAATATTAAATTATTTAAGGCTGATATTGTTTTCTTATGTTTACTTAAAAAAATTGGTAAAATCTGGCTGGTAAAACTGCTCCAATCTTAACTTAATGATTTTATTTTAAAATTTTGTCTTTATTAAACATGCAATTCGCAGATATTTACTGTAGAATTCATTTACTTTATATATAGAATAATGGAAAATCAAAAGAATCATTTATTTATATATTTATTATTATAATTCAAGACTGTTACTTTGAAAATCCGAGAATCGGTAAGAGCTTAAACATTTTCAGGATTTCTAACTCTTTTTGAAATTATTACTATTAATTTTATTTTTTGATGTGACGTAAAAGCCCAAAAACATTTTGTTTTAAATCATAAATACATCACAATTTCGTAATTTAGTGATTCTGCATATTAATTTTATTGATATATTAAAAAAAAAGCCCAGAAGCCCAAACAACTAAAGACATCATTTCTTGTTAATTTGGATATACTTATATGTTTATAATGTAACCAAATTTTAAAAACTTGAAATAGGATGATAATTAATAGTTCTTTTTATATTTTTAAATGGTTAGTAACTTATGAAAATAAATTATTGTACCATGTATTTCTAAAGAATCTTTTCCTCATAATTATATTTTATAAGGCAAATTCGCCTTGACAATTATATTTCAGCCAATATATCAAAGAAGAGAAAACTATTTATTATTATTCTGGTACAGGAACTGATGGAAATGCTATTTAAAAAACCGCCCGCGTTACTGTTATGTAACATCAGCTGATTTCTTAGCATAAAATAACATTTGAAGTGATAATATTTACAATGTTGCCATGTTATTTCAGAATGTTAATTTCGAAAACGAAACAAATAAAACCAGCCGTTTTCAGTTTTGCTAATATAGTAATTTTGAATAAAATGATAACTGTAGGGTGTTACTGAAAGCGGCTTTTTAAACTAAAGAATAATTACATCATCTGCCCCCTATATAGAAAATTATGTAGAAATTACTTGTAATTCTTTTACCACACTAGTAGCTTGTTATATTTCTTTTATTATCGATATCTAGTTGACTAAATGCTAAATGACTTTAAGGTAAAAACCTACATTATCTAAAAGTAGCAAAATTTTCCGTTTTTGTCAAAATCTTTCAATCATTCTTCCATTGTAGCAGATGCCATTTATGTTTTTAATTAGTTTTTCACATCACAGCAAGTCTGTTCACATTAATGTTTTTAAATTCCCTTGGATTTTGAGACCTTGTAATCACCAATAGTTTTTAGTGTTTCTTTAGATAAATTTTTATCAGATTTAAGAGTTAAGAATTAAGAACTATTGTCCTTTATTCCCGAAAAATTTTAGTTTAAGATTTAGTTAAGACTTAAGTTAGTTTTCAAGCCATCCAGATGAAGCATTGAATTCTTCGCATGCCAAATGTTCTATAAGAAAGTTAGGTACAGCGAACCTTATTGAAATTTAATAAATAAGGAGTAGTAATATACGGAGCGACTCATTTAAGATAGTGAATTTATTAACCATTAAATTTTGGAAAAGTTCACTACAGATTTTTTTACACCCTTTATAATATTGAATAGCAAGATATGGTATTACTGATAGTTTAAAGCTTTTCATACATTTGTTGTTCATTTAAAAAAGGTTAATATTTTCAAAAATAAATTAAATAAGTTGGTTCTTGTAGAATTAAATATGCAATATTAGTTTTATATTGGTATTCCATTAAAAACATACAATTTTAATATGCCGCCATTTTCTGACGCACCTTGTAAATTCCGAAACGATTTTAAATTGTACTTATGTTAAAAAGTTGTGCCAAAAAAGAAACTTCTATTTCGAGGTTAGAGACCGACGGGTATTTAAATAAAAAGCAATAGCTTCATTTAGAGTACATACTATAAGTGCTAAAAATATAAATGTTACTAATTCTTGAAAAACATTTTCAATAAAAAGTTATAATTTTTTATTGTTTTGACTTTTTTAACATTTATTTACATTCCTTTTAATGATCTTGTTTCAATAGAACGATTTATACTGACTTTTCGTACAACTGTCAAAAAGTCACAATAAGTCATAATGACCTATCATTCTAAATAAAGCGTTTTAATAATTTTGAAGTATCTTTTGGACTACTGAAATAATGCTTGTTATACATATGACCGATCATCAATAATTATACTCCAAAATACTCGTAAATATATTTTTTAATGTTCGGTTTACTTTTTTTATTTAAACATTTGGCAACATTGTACAAATCACACTTGCAGCCGTGCAGCGTGGACGTGACATAGTAGTTGGCTGACCAAGTGACCTTGCAGCGTCAAGATCGCGTCGTGCTTTCGATTATTAAAACAATACGACAGCAGCTATCCACGAGGCATTTCTTCTATTGGTCATTAAGAAAGGTGCGGTGTAATGTTATCCGGCACGAGTGCGTTAATGTTTTTGTTGGTGTTTGGTAACAAACAAGAAAATTCCGATGTCTGCTTCAGGATATAACTTTTTAAAAATTTAATTACCTGCTTTTTCCGCTTATTACGTAACAGTTACAGATATACTAGCTTAGTTTTCTATATTTAATCTAGAAATATAAAATTTATTGTGAATCTAAACGAGGTAAATAAACATTTTCAATATAATTAGGTATGACAAAAAATATATAATTTTATTTTTTACATCATGTTTAATTTACTTCATATTCCAGGAGGATTAACTCATTTTGGCGCCCTTAGGCACAATATTTGGTATGGTGGTTCCTTCCGTATTAATGTATTAAAATTAAAACATTTTAAACATTGTAGTTTTTCTCGTCGTTGACAAGCAAAATATTTAATAGTTTCTTTAAACAACATTTTCTTGGTAAAGTCGGCTTTTATACGGCTTCTATATGTAAAAAATTCCTCGCCTGAGTAAATACCGTGCAGTTCCTCAACCATCTCTATAAGGGTCGTCTGGGATTTTCTGGAACCGCAATATTTTCAGGATTTAATGGTTTTAAATGACTTGATGTCTTGATGAATTAATTCGTCTATTATTTTCCTTTCAATATCATTGCAAAAGGTCTCACTAAGAGAACCTTTTCCGTAGTTTTAGCAAACCCGTAAGTCTAACAAATCATGAAATTTTTGTAGAGTACCCGTATAAGCTTAACACCGAGAGTCAGAAACGTAGAAATTCGAAAATTGTCTCGTTCATTAAAATAAAGTACGCCTTTATCGGGATTTTCGTCAATTTTAAGAGTCCGTATTTCCTTACTTTGGGGGTTGCAACATTTCAGACTTTCAACTTTTTTTAAAAATATTTATCAAACTCTTCAGGAATATATTGCGAAAGAGACGCTAATGATTTTAAAAGATAAACCGCCTAATATATTTTACTCTCTATTCTTCACAATCGTATTCCAAAATTCAATACATGCGCCTCCACGGACAGACTAGCGCGTATCAGATAATGATTTAAGTGTTATTGTTTTATCATCACCAGTTTTAGGCATGCAATCTTTCCGCCTATTTGTAGAGACAGAGAAAAAAATGTAAATTTCCAATAGCAAACCATAAAAAATACTTTGGGCCTGTAGCCTTGCGTATATGCCTAATATGTTTGAAGCGTTATCGAAAGACGAGCCACGGCAGTTTTTTTCTCAACTCTTTCAACTTAGCAGTAACATAGTTAAAGTGATGCTCTGATTTGTGAACTACGTTAAGCAAGAACATCAAAATCATCTTTCAAATACTTCATGCACACGTTTAAAGGACGTAGAAAACTCTTCCTGGGTTTCCGTGCTTTTTGGTATGTTGTGCCAAAAATGGATCAAATTCGAAAATTGTTTCAAGAATCATCATGAAATTTCTATTATGTAACGAGACAAAATTCCATCTGTTCCTCTAAATGGCAACCCACGATAAATTAGTGCTTTTACTAACGACACAAAACGTTTTGCCGGTATGATATTTCTTTTTCTTCTGTTGCCCTTTTTTATTTCTACCAAGTGTAGTACCCTTAGCCGTAATTACTTAGTAAATAAATGTGTGACTTCTTGATCCTAAGACTGAGTTAGTTGGGTTTTAGTTTTTTAATATATCGTAATTTTATCTTATGAAGATTGGAGAATTTCGCGTCCTTTGGTATTGACTCCATTAGGCACGTGCTTAACTGTACCTAATGGGTTATCTGGCCCTGCCATATTCAATCTGTTGAGGCGTTTGACATTTCATTCATTCAATGGTTTGAAGCTCACTGAAAGAATTTTTGACGTGTTCCTACGTTTATACTTCTCAGGTGGTTATATAGGGAAGTTGGCATGTTGAAAATGTATCTACATTAATGTATATTTTCTATTCACACCGGTTAAAACCGAATGAAGCCGGATATCTCACGAGGTGTGAATAAGACGTTTTGCCTTTGCTGTATATATTCACTTATTATTCTGTAAGTCACTTGTTAAAAACCACTGCGTTAACCTAAAGTTAACAACTCTAATGCACAAGTTAACCATGTTTCGGGCTTACGTAGGGTTGCAAGGTCCTGCCAAGTTGGACCTTCGCTCGAAAAGAAGTTAAAATTAAAAACAGTTAAATTGACTTTAAATTATGACACCACATTTGATAAATAATTCAACTAGCTAGTTTATGCAATACGAGTATTACGGGAAAACATTCATATAAATGTAAGTTTGATTTTTGTGATGAAGGAAGTTATATAATAATAATATTTAATATTAATAGTTTTTATCAATTTTTCTTTATAACGTAGAAACCGCTCCTAGGAAATGTGGGTTCTACTGATTTTCTCGTATGCATCAACTACGAAAGGTAACAATAGAGAAAGATTGATAATGTTTTAAATTAATATTCGATATACAGGGTATAAGACCAAATAAATAAAATGATTTATTTTAATTAGACTCCAGGTTTTTTATCTACAATATATGCGATGTCACTTATTTGTATTTGCTTTTAAAAGAACGTCTAGAGTCAGAAACACTTATAAGTATAAGCAACGTTTTTTTAGCTATAATTATTGATGTCTACTTTGTTTCAGTGTAGATATTATCACAGAAAGTATAGCTAAAGTGCGTTTAGCTGTATTTTCTGTGATATTTCCTATCTAATTTAAGCTCGGACTTACAGAAGCGAGAGCAGATCAAAATGGAATATTTATTGTTTTTAAACCAAACAATTAAAGTAAAATATGCTTCAAAAATAATTAAACAATATTTCCCAAAATATTTTTCAAATTAGATCAATTTAATAAGACCTGACCTAAGCCATAAAAAACACTAAAATATTTAAAATATTGCAAAATTGCCTAGGCATTGTTATTATTCTGTAACAACCGCCTATTCATTCTAAGGGACAAAAACATAAATATTTCAGAGCTATTGATCAGAATACAATGTTGGATATCTCCTCGATATCAGAACTGACGAACTAGCAAACATTTTTTGAAAGGTAATATGTAATATATTAGCATGGATTTGAATTTTAGTGAAGTTACTAACAAAATAAGTATAAAGAAATCGCATAAGAGTTCTTCGAGATGTATAGCTTTATCTAAGACGTTTCTGACTGCTAAAAAGGTCTTTATTTTTAGAAACTGTTAAGGCCATATATAGAATTTAGCAAATTATAGGAAAAAATGAAACTTTTACGAAATTAAATATCTGTTATGTCTAAATTTCTATTGCAACGCTTTCAAGGCTTTCGGTACGTCTTTACTTTAATTGGTATTTCGGAATTTGTTTTGTATTAGTTTAGTGTAGTGTTAATAAAGATCTTAATTTTTGAAGGTATTGTGAAAAAACTAACTTAATTTCCTTAACATGCAGATAGTCGAATCAAGTCTAGAACATGGTTAAATATAATCATACGGAAATTTGTTTTGGAGTTTTGATTTGATTCTTCTTTGCTAAAGTTCAAAACATTAAATCATCTCTAGGTTTTTTCGCACCCTTATAATTTGTGGGTATTTTAAAAAATTTAAAAGCCAAACTTTTTTAGCATTGACAGGAAGTAAGTAGTCTAATGTATAATAATCTGAAAAATTACAATAGCGTTATTATTTGTTCTACTTCGTAAAAACAGATTCCACTCTACCCAATAGATAGCGAGAATTGTTTTAAAGAAACGACAAACAACTCTCTTTTATTTGAAGACAAAGAAACAAAAAAGGTTGTACAGATACAAAATCCCTTTATATATGTGGATTTATAATAATATATTACACATAATTCGGTTTCAGTTTTGATCATTTACTAATAGCAGGTACCGTTATTCTTTGTCCATTCCAATTAACAATACGTTCACATATAAATAGAAAATCAAGCACTTGAACAAAAAAGTGAAAGCTCAGTGAGAAATAGCATCTAAGTAAATAGCACTTTAAGTAAAAACATATTATATTATGGAATTTAAACTAGACCAACGGAGAAGAAGTGTGACAAGATAATTGGATACTATACATTAAATTTTGAATTTAAGTAAATGTTTTAATAATTATTAGTCGAGTAATTTCTCAGAGATTGCCTTTTCCTTATATTTTTAACAATAGATTTAACCAGTTAACAAGACAAAAGTATAGCTAGATGATTTTGATACCTTAGAATTTAATGTCCATTACTCACTTTCCAAGAATTGAATCCCTTCATGAGATCGGAACACTGAATTTAGAGTTTCGATTTTATAGTTCGGATATCGTGGAATAAAGATGAATGAAGATGCCTCGTGCAATCGAAAACGATACATCGGTAATTAATTCGATTTTGACAGGGCTTAATCTAATCTAACCCCAAGAACCATGATGTCTTAATTGACAAAAGCTGTAAAAGCTTTGGTTTTACTTTTGGCTTTTGATTATACTGAGCATAACTTACACACCCACTAATTTTATGCCGACATATGTTTTTACTGGAAAAAGTTTATTAGCAGGAACCTCGTTGGTTTCCCAATTAAATATTTCGGATAAGAATATTTTCAGTGTATCCTTAGTTTAGACTAGACATAATACTGTTAAAAATGTATTTACAAATACAATGTTTTTTTCAGCTTTTGCTTTCATTTATTCATAATAAATATTTTTTCTTAAATAATTACATATTTTCATTCTCATCTTAAATCAGTGGCATTCTATTAAACACGTATAACCAGTACGTCTTTTATGGTTTTGTACAAATGCCAGAATTCATCCGCCATGATGGTGCCGCCAATTTCAATTTTAAATTATAACTAAAAATTAATATGTTGCCGTATTAAAAATCCGCAGATACTGATTTTTAGTCGAATCAGACCAGAAATAACCATACTTGTAGTCCTACTGGAACCGCCATGTTGAACTGCTCATATACAATAGTTTGAAACTGTACTGTCACGAGAACTATTTTGCATGTCGCCTGAAGTTAATCGATTAAGAACAAATATACAGAAAAGTGAAGCGTGTAGTGAAAAGGAATACAATAAAATAAATAGATGCGTCTTTCTTTTTTTTTTGTGAAAAACGTTCCAAGGACTTGGAATAACATAATTTTTGATTTATGACTAATTTAAATAATATTAATTTGTTCTTATTTATTTTATTAAATTAAATTATTTTTCTTTTTTTTTGTCGGCATATAAAAAACGTCAGATGTTATATTTTTCAGTCAAAAGCTAATGTCAGAAATCAATTTATGAAGTTGTTACAAAATTCTACTGTAATTCCAACTAAACTTTTTGGCTTTTACAAGGTACTTTTTGAAAGACAAGTATATGTACGTATTTATGAATGTCGTAAAGAAAAAAAAACGGTTTGTCGCGAGGAAAGGATAAGAAATAGTTGAGCTCTACACCAAAAAATATGAAATAAGGTTATTTCGTTGTGCCAGTGCGTTTTCGAAATCCAGATTTTCAAGAGAAACAATATAGAATTTGAGATTTTTTCCTTTTATTACTTGAGCATTTCGCAAATCGATAACATATCTTGTATTATTAATGAAAAAATACAAATATACATCTCGTCATAGTAAGCATTTAAATTATAAAATTAAATGAATTTAATTTTTCTTAAAATTATGAATGGACGAGTTAAACAAGATATGTATATGTTTAATTCTCAAGATAAAAATGTTCTATTTCAAATGGGTTAAGAGCTAAATTTAACTTGAAAGAACTAACCTAACCTAACCTAACCTATTTTATCTATTATTTTTGTTTCTTTGAATGCATATTTCGTTGAATGTTTGAGTTTATAGCTGTTATATAGGATTTTTTTTGTTAAAAATTATTCAAAACACTGATGAAAATCGAAATAAATGTTTACTTATAAAAATATCTTTTATTGCCTATACGCACAAATAAGAAGGCAACATTTCACAAACACCTCCAAAATAGTTCTTTCAGATAACCACGCTACTGTGCATCATTCTTCAAAAACATGTCTTTACAGTATGTTTATTCTTTATAAAATTACTTCATGTTTTATTTTATGTCCAATGCTGCCGCCTGCCCAATATGAGTGCCACATGTTTCTATTTCTTAACTGGAACAGAGGTTAAATCAAGGTTCGGTTACCAATTTACAATGTCCAAGGTAAAAATACTGAATACAATTTTGTTAAATATAAATCGCAATCTTTTGCTTGTTTAAATATTAAGCTAAATAATAAAATAATAATAATTAATAATTGCAAAAAGTAATTTGCATTTATTCTCTATAACAAAGGAGGCAGTTTATATCGGCAACTTTTTTTCTTTAAAAAATATTTTTATTTAGTGAATTTTAATTAAGGCACATAAGCTGATATATACCGGGTGAATATAAAATTGGCTCAAATTGGTGGAGAAATTATATGAGCAATATCTAGAGGACACGTAAGGACATAAGAAACTGCCACTCCGCTACAACCCAACCAACAGGCATACGCCACAGGCAGATCCACCGGTAGCGTCTACAATCTGGTCTCGTAGTCTACCTTGAGTTCATGACAATGAGGGTACTTAAAAAACATTTTTTCAAAACTTAAAGCACCGCGTCAGGTTTTAAGGATTCTACACAATTGTTTATGAATATGACCTGCTCATACTGCGTAGGGAAAACGTGAGATAGTTGTATACGGCAAAATGCAAGAAGTCCAACGAATAAACAAAAACTGGTGCAGAAATTATGTTTTTTCAGTTAACATAAAGATGGAAGAAATAACCCTCGTTACTAGGAAAAGGAGATTGGGGCAAATAAGGGTATATCTAGGTATAACAATCAATGCAAAATCTTCACGTGGAAAAAATCTCATATAAGTGGTGCCGCAGAACTTTAGCAAAGAATCCGGAAAATTAAACTTAAATTAATTATGCAGATTATACTGCTATCAAGAGACTGATTATACTGCTAACAAGAGACTGATGGCATAGTCTGATGCCGAAGAACCAAAAACCAACAGTAAAGCTTAAACATACGAACTAGATCATGGAGACCATGATGTGTTTGCCCCCAATGAAGACTTTTCTAAGTAAAGTGGTTCTAATCATGCTTCAAATCGGTTAGTATAGAACCATTTGTATGATATGAAGAAACCCGCCGAAGCTTATCGAATGGGGCGATTTGTAAAATGCCCCTTCTAGGACCAGGTACCTTCAGTATTTCTCCGAAGTTTGTCTCTGACAGATCTTACGCAATTCAAAAACTCTTTAAATTAATTTGAATTGTTGTGAATCGCCAAATGATTATAGCTCTCATAACAGTTTTAAATTTCATGAATGGAAAGCTTATTATTATTAGTTCGATGGCTAATGCGAAAATTAAGACGGCAAGCAGAAAGCTGCTATTCCCAGTGAATGAAGGTTTAAAATTTCTATAATCAAATTTTGATTTGTACGGTCAACGGATAATGGTACTTTCAGACGAAAAGAACAAATTGGCAAAATTTGTATATACCATATCAGCATATTTTCTGCAATGTGGGGATCATATTAGCTTGCATATTTAAAACGGATCTGCAAATGAACAATCAACAATAGAAAAACTTGTCAAGTAAAATCTTGCCTAAACCAGGCAAAGAAACTCAAGCTCCTGTAGGATATCTGTATGAGTTATTTGATATATTCATTTAATAGTACTTTGTCATGTAACAGGACACCAAGTTCAGTTACCTGAATAACTTTCTCTAAAACGGCAGCAGACATGAAGCACTAGTAGATGTCTCCTAGCAAATAAAGTTTCTATTATATGTTGGGATAATGGACACTCACAATCTAGAAGCAACAAAAAAGCTCACAAGTTGGTTAAGATAATAGATGATTCAAATAATTTTAGAACTAGCTGCACCAACCTATTGTGAGTTACAACCACAGTGCACCACATTCAAGAAAGCACTCACAATACATTTAAAACGTTGTGGAATGAAACTAATATCTGAGAATTTGCCTAAAAGTCCTAAGATACCCCAACAGGGAGACCTCAGTAACCTACCTGGCAATGTCGAGGAGGAACCGGCCATTTGCAACATAAATTCTGACTGGACACGGATAGCTAAGAAAACGTCTTCAAAATATGAATTTATAGAAGTTACGAATAAAAAGATTAGATAGTATAACATTTACTATGTCAGTGTCCTACTGTCTAAGCAATCAGAGAATCCATTCTAGGAGGATGCTGATATACTATACCCTATACCTATTTTGTAATAATAGATTCGTTAATAACCTAGAGAGAGCGATGTTGCCATAGAGGAGTACAAGAAACTTAATGTGGTCTAAGTGCTCTGGTTGTAATGAACTACCTTCTACCACATAATACAGAAATATAAGTATTGTGGTAAATGGTAGTATTTGCTTTTTTACTATTTATATTTAAACATTTTAAAAATAAGCATTAATAAAATGCTTTTTTGTGAATAATTCTTAGAAATGATTCTATATAATATTTTATATACACAACAAACTTATATATAATTTAAAATGAATAAAGAATACACAAGAACAACTTTAAACAAATCTTGGCACTTCCACAAACACAAATCATGTTAAACATATAAAGGTAGGATTAATTTGGTGTTATTATAATTGTTCTAAGGTCATTTGAATTTTAAATTACTTATATAGCCGATAGAAAAATATAGGAAAATTCAAAATTTAAGTAATACTTAGCTTGCAGAAATAAATAAAAACGAGATAATACTAAAAAGTTTCGAAACACACTTAGTCAAACAGACATATTTTTAAATACAATATAGTAAAATACAATTAGCAAATTATAAATAAATTGCTGTTGGATTATTTTAAAACATGAACGATTTAAAGAAAACTGCCGACAACTGCATCATACAATAACATCGTCGGCAATATAATAGCCTATACGATTTAAATATTTCTTGTAGACGCTCTTTTAATATAAATCCTTACTTAGAGTAGTTAAATTTAAATATTTTTAACTTTTGAAATTCATATTTGTAATAATTTTATAATACAAATAGATTAGTAGTGAAACAAACAGAACAACGTCGAGAAATAACTCAGTAGAGCCACAAAGTATTTAAAAATATAAACCTTGATGTAATAATGTAACATTAAATTAACTATTATACCGTTTTAAAGTATAATAGATTAGTCTGTAACTAAAAAAAATATAACTTTGTAGCACAAAAGCATACTGTATAAATCTGTAGCAATGAAACAAAAATAGCGTCGTGTTAATTAATACTATTTACTTTCCTTGGAAGAGGGAATATTTTGTGAAAAATCCAATATGACGGAACAAAATGGTTTCCTCAGAAAATTTTTAAAAAGTCATTTTGAAATCGAATTGATTTCAAAATTTGCACAAACATATCAGTGGCGTAATCAAGGCAGCGCTAGGGGAAGTTGTTAATAAAGGCTAATTTACCGATTTTTATAAAATATATTTAAAGAACTAAGATAATTTGTTTGAAGGGATTCAAAGAAAAAAGGAAAATGTCTGTGTTACTATACATGTTAACAATCTCTATACTAGCATTTTGTCTGACTGAAGTCACCAGAACTACTGAAAACATTAAAATTATAGATACGTTTATACAACAAAATTTATAGGTTTTTATATTGGTTTTAATTTTATTTATTTTTGGACCTTCAACGCGCTCCAGTTCGAGGAATAATGAAGAAAAATGTGTTTTCGGGGCTAGCTTAGAGCACGGATGCATCTTGTAAAAAAAATATTATGATCCAACCTATAATTCCGTATAAAAATATAAGATTCAAGATTCATTAACCGGCAATATCAGAGCACAGAATATCACTTAAAAAAAATTAAAAATGGAGTAAAAAGGAATATTTTGGGGCCAAAACTCAAAACTGTTGGAAAATGTGGGACGGGAGTTCGATAGGTGTAAGATGTCTATATCTCAAATGCCGGGAAAGAAGACGAATTTCTAAAAACTAAAAAAATGTTATTTGCCCTTGCATTTTTTACACATTTCACTGTTTTTTTGAAAACATTAACACAGAGTGTGAACAGTTTATGGGACCCAGAAGATCTCCCGAGACATGGGCACATGGACAGCACTTTTCCCAGGTGGGGGGCACCCATATGCGCCACATGTAAACCAAAACACGTTAATGATATCAAACCAAACAAGGATGCAAACAAATCAACCCCACTTCCCCCAGATTACTTTTAGGAGTCAGTTATCATAAATCGCTTACTATGAAAAAATATGTTACAAAATTTAGTAGGCTGAATTCCCAAGGAAGCAGCTTCCCCCTTTGCCTACGCTCTTGCCCAGAGAAATTGAAAAAGCACGTCGCCAGGATTTCTCTCAAACTTATACGGGGCTAGCCATTAGAAAGTACCGAGGAATCAGTTAAGCAGGTTCTAGGACAAAAGCAGTTAAGCAAGTCGAATGCTCCATATTTTTGTTAATAGACGCAAATTTACATTTTACAGAATTTTTGTGTATTCAAGGTGCGGCGTGCCATATATATCTTTGACTGACGTCGGGATAAGCACTTTGACGGGGAGATTTTTTTAATATGGGTCCGAATATCAGCAAATATTTCTTCAAATGCTCTAAGGAATGGTAAAAATGAATATGTACCGAAACTTGTATTCATCTTGTAAAGTTCTAGCAGGTATTTCGTGCCGATTTTTTGTACTAAATGAACTTAATTATAATAATTAATAAGTGAATCGTGTCAAACGTGCTGCTTGTTTTGGTATACGGGATATTTAGAAATAGTTTTGTTTTAATTGTTTGTTTTTCACGGGATACGTGGTATCTATATAAAGTAAAACATTCCTATGAGCAGTTGACGAAGTGACGGAACTGATAACAATTTTTAGACATTTGATTACCTCAACATAATGTACACACAATTTTAGCTTCTCAATTTTTTTGCATGATCGTAATCGCGTTACCGCCTTTTGCAACGTTACTTGAGTAGCTGACGGCCATTTTACTTATCATCAACATAAAAATCAGTGTTCAGTGAAATGAGACATTAAAAACTCCTCTACCTCCCGGGTTATTTAATATAATGTAATAACCTTGGTCACTGCGTTATTTTGAATCGTAATTATTTGACGGGTTGCTTTGCCTAATTTTTACTTCTTGTTAACCCGTGGTGTAAACAGTTAAGCGTTTGTAGAATCCGTTCGGTTCCGTGTTTACTGAGTTCTACACAAAGCATTAATCAGCCGTTTACCAAGAGCACGTAGTCTGATTATCATAAGCCTGTAAGTGACGTTATTATGCAACCCTGCGCCCTGTTTATAAAAAAAACTTTAATATTATTTGACAATTCTTTAGCCTTAAGTAAATTAAATTAAATAAATTGTTCAATTAGTATGTTAATATTGGCGGGAATCTAGCTATTGAATAAATAAAGTTATGATGTAGCACTTGAAGCAGCAAAACCGTATTTTTGGCATCGCCAAAAAGTTGAAACATTTAAAATAATACTATTAGTTCATAAATTAAAAACGATTTTCAAATGCGTTTAGACGTTGCCAAAATTGTTCAAAATAGAAAATAAATTTTATGGTTCTCATAAGACGGAACAAGGAACATGTAAATAACGATATCAGTTTAGTAATTGTCACATTTTTTTATTTAATTATGAAATCACTTTTTCTTTAATATATTATTTTTAGTGCAAATTGAAGGTCACACCATATAATGTTTTATAAAACATGGGCAATTAAAATGCCTTATGTAGCCGTAAAAAACACCGCTAATGATTTTGTAATTTTACTTCAATGTTCACTATTACTAAACTTACATATTTACTTATATTCTTGACGAAATTATATATTACAAGAATTATTTTTAAATAAAATTAAAAATTTACGTAAATATATGGACAAAAATTTAATAAAAAATCTGTTTTTACAAATTAATCGAAAATGCGATAAAAATAAACGCTCTATTTAACACGTCTTGATACAAATTTGGCAGACTTGCAAAATTATAATTTATATATGCCGAAATTTTGGATTTTATTGACAAAGTAATTAAAGTAGAATAAGTTATATCAACAAAAAACAAGAATTGATGGATGTGTTGCAATATGAAAGTTATTTTACACACTATAACATTTTAATCGCCAGTGCATTGAAGCATGTCTATATGTATGTATGCGATATCTATCTGCAAAAAACCTGTAAATAAAACATATCTTGCAGACATTTTGACAAGAAACTTTAACAAAGAGGACTAAATTGTAGTTATAAAAATTATAAAAATGTTTCCACGAAGAATTATTAAAATGCTGTCTATTGTTCTATTAAGACGAATTTTATTGCTGGAATTATATTATATTTACTTACACAGTATAAAATGCGAGTAAGTAACTTTTTTTTATAAAACATATATGCATATATATATATATATATATATATATATATATATAGCTCAAAATATATTGTCAAAAATTAAATTTTTTTCTACTTTTTAGCAATTTATAATTCCCGAGACAATTACCGTTCAAGAAACTAACAGTGTTATTGTTAGAGTTACTTATTCGATATTTTCTTTCCTTGATTATAATTTTCACGCAAATATTCTTACAACACTAATTACTGATTGATCATTTTGTGTAATTTAGATACAAAAATGTCAAATTTTTGACGACGTAATAACTGGATGATTCATTCCACGTTGCGCTACTGAAATTACATTATATCTTAATAAAAGCCATTCTTTGAAAACACATTAAACGTATAACAAGTTTAATATTCGTTTTATTCGTCTTGCACTAACAAATAAATTTATTTAGGGTTTACCACTTTCTTCAACCATCTGTCATGATTTTCACATGTCATATTTTTGGTTTGGTAATATGATGTAAAAATAAAAAATACATTATCGTTCAGATGTTTGTAGATGATCTGTCCAACAAAATAGAAAGGTGCGAATATTTAAGTTTCGCAAGGGATACATAATTAATTTGAGAAATTATTAAAATTAATATACTGTTTTACAAAAATATTTCTACGTCATGGATTAATACACTTATAATTAAATGCTTCTATTATTAAAAACTATTGATGCCACATAACAATAAACATGTGTTTATGCATGTAGAAGCAATTAACATTTTAATAAATAAATAAATGTTTTTTATTACTTTTTATGGTAAAAAGAAAATGGGTTTTTAGTTATATTTTTTGAACCTATCAAGACAAAAACTTTACGCTTCCCTAATAGATTAAATACTTTCCTCTTGTGTATGTTACCCCTAGTTAAAATGTTATTATTGTGGGAGCTCAGCTTAATACTTTTTTAATTACGGGGTCCAAAATTAAAATTTTATTTAAAATTAAAACGTCCTAATGGGGAAGTGCAATATTTAGCCCAGGGGCTAATAGAAATATTTCAATTAAATATCACGTAAGGAATTAAATATTTGAGTTTTGTAGGTTTTTTTGTTAAATGTTACTCTCTATTAGGTACTTAGGTTCTGCCACATTTAAGATTTTTGAGGGGTATACTTTTAATCAACTCATGTTTCAGGAATAAATTTAGGTTGAAGATAAGCTTCTTGGCCCAACTTGTTTTTTTATTTAAATTTTTAATTAAGAATACATACAAAAGAGCATTTATTCTGCTACTGAATTTAAAAAAAAAATGTTTTGACTGGTTAAAACAAATTATTATGTTCCGTCTTTGTGTTTAATAAATATAAATATAGTTTTTCCTAAATCATTTGAATTACTTCTTTTCTACTTAAATAATTGTCGCAATCGACGGTAACTACAAATATTAACGAGCAAGCAAAACCTGCTTTAACCATTATTATGTTGTTCATCTGCGACAATTTTTAATTTGAAAAACTACCCTTCGTATGGGTTTTTACTGCCAACGGATTGAATATTTTAATATTTTTTTTATCATTGGTACAAAAATGTGAAGTTGCAAGGTGAACCAGTATTAATAATAATTATAGGGAAGAACAAAACGTTAATTTAATGCATACCAATATTTTAAGGTTCATAAAAAATGTGTTCTATAATGAATGTATACTCTAGATTAGAACATGTTGAACCATTTAAGAATATAATATATTTGGGCTCCCTGTAGAGAATACGAAGGATTTGCAGATCACTTCTAAGATAACCTTGTTTTTTGCTATTTCCGTGAGAGAAATATTCTCCCAGTAATTAATAATTAAAATCTCGTATACATGATTATAGTTCACTAGATATTTTGGTACCTTAGTATATATTTATATACTACACGTTGTTTGCCCTAAATACATTAATAAAAATATTAGTACCACAAAAAAAAGTGATTTAAAAATATAGAAATAGAATTATTCTATTAAATGTATTCAACAATAAAACAAACAGTAAATAGATTTTGCCAGAGTATGACCTTTATTAAATAGTTAATTGATTATTAATTTTTTCAAGGCAGCTACACGGAAATTTAGGTTGCTAAATCCAAAAAATATATAATTTCAAAAATAAAAAAAAGCATTTTTCTACGATTGTGGTTGAGATTGAAATATCTATATTGTGATTAAACAGCTTAACATTTGTTATTCACGCATGACTGGAAAAGTTTAAAAATAATTTTAGTTGAAATCGAAACCTTTTTTATTAAATTACATTGTGCGCCGAGAATATGTATGTTTGTACTTCTGTATAGGTCAGAGGTTGATGTCATAACAGAGATCTTAAAAAGAGATATAGAAACATGCAATCTGTTTTGTTTTCGTGAAAACACATTTAGAACCTTAAGGAGATTCCACAATTCAGAAAAGAATAGTATATTTTACCTAAATTAGAAATGAATCGAAGGGGCCACCAGTTGCCTAAATTTTCTAATAGCCTAGTCATTATAAATAACCCTGTGTAACCCCAGTAACATGATTAGGTAAAATCATCGAGGTCTGTGGTTGAGAGTAACCAAAAATCACTGTTTTAAATATTTATATATTTTTAAAGAATCTTAAAACAGATATAGGTATACTTAAATATTAACATTATGTCATTATCCATGAGTAGACTACGAGGGACTAAGTACTGAGTGCCGTGGTTACCTAAGATAAGAGAAGAAAATTTAGGAGATTAGCGGAAAATTGGTAAATTAAAATGATGTAAAAAAAAATAATTTAATTAGTTAAGAGTGAGTACTAAACTATTTTCGTATTAAACATTGGTTGGGTTTTATGTTTAAATGTTCAAATTTTGATATCTAGTTATTCTTATTGAAATAGTAATAAAATTCTTTATTAATAATTGGTAGTAGTACAGTGGAAAACCTAAAGAACAAATATCAAGTAGCGCTTTTTATATTTAAATATTTTAATGGAACACCATTTGATATGTCAAAGGTGGATTATTATCCACCTCCAAGCATTTAACTAAGAATACTTTGTCATATGAAAATAGTATTAAAAATATTGCGTTAAAAATAAATGGCTTTCATCTGGCTTATGTCATTAGGTTATTGGCAGCTTTTAGAACCCTATAAATGCTACCTCCAACATGCGGCCGTCATCTGGATCATAATCTTTATGCCTAGTTAGGGAAAAATATACTTTGCTCGACTGGAAATTGGTCTTTGTAAAGCGGTAACTTTTTAAAATATATCTTTATATTTTAATTTTATAAAAAATTAACTGAATGTCAATAATTGAAGTTTTTTTTCGTAAAATTAAAATAACGACGAAAGTCTTTAAGTTCAAATGGAGAATAAACAAATCCTACAGCTTTACAGAATTGCCTTTCGAACTAAATTTTTTAGTCAAAGGCTTAAAAAATATACTAGAAAACTAAGGCGAGAATCGAACCCTTGATTTAGTACAATTTCCGTTGATCCAAGGAGGCGATGTCGGAAAAATGTACTTCAAGTCTATTTAGATAATAAAACACAAGCAAATAAATGCGTATCAGGAAAATTATAAATTCTAGACGCAAGGCTATTATTGCCTTCCAAGTTTCCAAGCCCCGGTAGGAATCTCCATATTAACAAAACATAGATGTTTGCTGTTTATGGGTCATTTAATAGACATAATGAACATTACTGGACTGTGCAGGCACGTAGACAAAAATCGGAGGGGGGGGGGGGTCCAGAATCTAAAGCAGAACAACGCGAGATGGGCTAGAATCTTTTGATGTATAGTGCAGTATGTAGAACAAAAAAAATATGGTTCCCTCTATTTTCCAAGCATTTTAACCCAAAAGTACAAAAGTACTCCGATTAAACTACATGATTTTTAATGCTTTGTGAGAGGAACCTTAGAAGTATTAAGACAGTTATACTAGCAGAAATATGAAGATTCGCTACATTATGCCAAAGATTCAGAGGTGAAACAGAATTGTTAAATAAAAAGTTTCCAAATAAATGGGCTGGAACAAAACAAAAATCTTTTTATTAAACATTCGGCGTTAGTTGATATATGATATTATTGTGGTTTTATTTAAGGTTTCTTTTTCAATGTTTCAGAAATTCAGTTTTAAATGGATTAGGTTATTTTCGATCATATAAGAAGCTAATTGTTAAATTCTTGCAAAAGTTATATTTTAATTATGAGATTGAAAAGTTTTATTAAGAAAGGAAAAAATTATTGATATATAGTGATATTTTTTTATATATGCCATTTAAAGCAGTGTGATACGGATTCACGAAAGCAAAGCAGGCGTTTACACCTATTTTAATGTTAGGTAGTCAAATTTTTTCAATGATATTATATGTTTTTTCTTTGCTATTAAAATATTTGCAATTTTAGTGTACTTTGTCTTGTTATATTCTTATTACTTTTATTTTGAGTTCTAATTTCCGAAATAATTAACTTAATTAACGTTATTAAAAAACTCTTTAAACCTTAAATTAAACTAAATTAGAAAAATAGGTTATATATAGAAGAGTATACACACACGACATAGAGAGAAGTGCTGAACGTTACCAACGCTCCGATACTAGTATTTGTAAGTGCATTTATTCAAAGGAATTAAAAACATATGTATATATTTTTTACTTCACGCAACTACAAGCTTTACTAAAACAATAATTCACGAAATCAGTTTCAACACATATACCTAATAATTATACACCTCAAACTGTAATACTTCTAACAATTAATTAAACGTTTTCTTTTTGTACACGCACAATTATATTACAAAGTTAATGGTAATAGTACAGCTACGCAGCCTTAAGTGAAACGAATGTTTGATTTAGACATCTAGGTTCAATATTCACTAAACGTTACTGAATAATCCTAGAATTTAAAATACTTATATTCATTAAATTTGCAATTACAGTAGAAATAATTTCGCATTTATGGCACCTATAGATAATCGTAGATTCTGACAAAAAGATAGTTTTTAAAAATTAAAATTAAACATTTCATTCTTAAAAACGTTTAGCTCTCAATTTTGCATTTTGTATGAACATTCTATATATTGCTCTTATATTTCTTATGATAACAAAATTTAAATGAAATTTGTATTAAATTAATTTGACATAAAAATCTATAATTCTGGTAAATTTTTCACCAACTCACTTTTATTAATTGCATCAATTTGTTTTTAGTTATCTTTAAGATGGTTGAACGTATTTCAAAAACAAAGAGGAAGTAACTTTCACTAAATGAATACTTCATGCAATTTTATCGATTTCATGACGACAAAGATGTGTTAAGAAATTAGCAAATTGAAATGAAGCCACTGTTAACTATTTTAAATATGAATCAATTTAAACTATTTAAAATTAAATGTTTTTTTTTTATTTTTTTTTTGTGTGATTTATGCTCGAATATGTTTTTTGTCAAAACGTTTGGCAGTGTTTTGGTATTGAAAAAAAAAGAGATTTGACAGTAAGATATCCAATTATTTAAAGTGATTTCTAAATTCGCGTCAAAATATATAATTTTTTAACAAATCGTGGCTCCTGGAATTAGACCATGTAAAAATGTAATCAATTATCAAGACAAAATATGTCTGTGATTCACGAGATTGGAACATTAAATCTCGTAGAGCAAAAATCCCTAAAGATGCCTCGTGCAATCGAAGGTAAGAAGTCGGAGTGATTCCATTCTGACACTGTCTAATCCCAAGAGCCATGATTTCTAATTGACCATGCCATAAAAGCTTTCGTTCTATATATGTAGTTTTATGTGATTAAGCGAAAAAGAATAAAAAGCATAACAGTGATAAAAGGTTTAATACAAATAAAACTACATATTAAATACGATTGGGTCAAAAGACAAAAAGTAAAAAAAACGCTTTCTTCGCTGTTTTAGCTACGTACTTTGTATTTGCATTCACTTGATGAAATGACGATTTCATGATCAGAAATATATTATTTTTATTGCTTAAACGAAATACGATTCTCTAAACTAGTTAATTTTATTTTTAACTATCATAAAATAAAAGGTATATTAATGCCAAAAGAAGAGTTAATTTTTAAACGCAATTATGCGATTAAAGTATATTTTATTTACCACCAAGCAACGCATCATCCATACACAAATTAAATCCAAAAAATAATCCAAGGAAAACTGGACACAAAACAACACGAAAATATTAACTGGCGTTTTTCTATTCTATCGGAAAAATCGCACTAAACTGACGAGCGCGAACTATAAGAAGAGGTGAATTGCCTTTTCTTTGACACTTACAAATCTCATGATGTTGGACGCCTACTTCTACGGGTGCACTAGGTGGGTGAACTGCTGCAGACAGATACGGGGCAAATTCGTGGTGGAGAGTTATATATATTGAATTGCAGCCTCGTACTCGAGGCCATTCTACGTCAAGCTTGACGCGACCGACGTCCAAGACGCCGGAAGAACAACGTGCCGCCACGGTGAAGGTCAGGTCCACGTGCAAACGTAGGTGGAGAGGATGCATTAAGCTACTTCCGTAAGCATAAATTGGCCGTTCTTAAATATAAGCATCCGTAATTTAAATATTTAGATATAGAACACAAAGCAAGTGTTTTTTTGCTTGTTAAAATAAAAACCTATAGTCAAATTATTTTTTTAACTTACATAAAGATCCCTTCACTCCTCACCTTTCCAACGCTCTATTATCTTTAGGTAATAGAATATCAGTAAAGTAAGTACATTGTACGCCTTTTGAAGCAAACCAAATTGGATTTTTGTTGAACATTTTATTTTGTGCAACTTCAGATCCAATATTTTCAATAAATACAAGTTGTTGGACCACCGAATTATTACTTCACACGTCCTAACATACTTGATGTGTAACTGTCAATTTGACTCCATTTTATTTGAGTCATTTTAGCGAAATTGCGAGAGTTTTCAGGTTGGTGATGTCTTTTTTGTAGCCGTGGTCCAACAATGTTTTATTAGATTCATGTCCGGTGACTCCGGATCACACCATCCGCGTAATTTCATTACGTTCAAGATAATCGTTCAAAAGACGTGCTGGATATAGTCTTGCATGGTCGTCCAGAAAAACTACACAGCAAGTGTTTAGCATTCTATATTTTCGTACAAAAAAACCTAAGTCTAAGTAGCGAAATAATAATATATTTCAAACTAGAATAACGTGAAAGTTCTTGGATATGATCTTCAAGACACATGATGCTCATCTTTGAACGAAATGAATATAGAGATATAAAATGGACCAACTTTCGTTCACCTGAAATCAGACAACAAACTAGTTTTGTCTTCTAGAAGTTTGTCTTATTAGCGGAAACTAAGAATTTTTCTGCGGAAATGCATAATTTTTATTTTTCACACTAGTATACCTGAAATCAGTTACATGAAAACTGCCACTCTAAACAAACATATTTCGGCGGAAATTTTTTATTTCCATATTCCGAGGAAATTCTTTAAACTTTAGAATACTGGAAATCAGCTTCATAAAAACATTTTATGTATTTTGAATTGCAACGTTTTTCTTAATATAAAAATGCAAAAATGTTTCTGCGGAAATTTATTATTTCCATTTTGTGAGGAAATTTCTATATTCTGGAAAACCTGAAATCAGTTACATGGAGATTTTGCTTTACTTGCCATTCCAAACACTTTTCTGAACTTAAAATGAAAAAATGTTTTTTGCGGAAATTCCTCATTATTTTGATTTTATTTCTGATATAGATATTTTAGTTTGATTCGCAATCTTAACATATTTCTGAATATAAAAATGAGAAATAAGTCTATATTAAAACTAGGATTTTTTAACAAAACATGTACTGTTAGGTAGATCTATCTCTTTATGTATTAGGTTAGCTCAGGTTCGTCGATAAAACCATTATTAAAGTAATAAACTATTATTTAATCTATAAAATCACATTTATTTTTTAAGTTCCACATTCAAAAGGCTTTATAGAAGTAAACTATAATAAAAAAATGCCAACAAAAGTCCGAGTATATATTAAAACAAGGATTTTTTAGGTGGATCCATCCCGTTAGGGGTTAGCCCAGGTTCGTCGATAAAACCATATTTAAAGCAACAAACCATCGTTTAAGTTATAAAATCACATTAATTTTTTTAATTCCACATTCAGAAGGTTTTATCGAAATAAAAAAAGTATTGTGAATGTATCACATTTTAGTGAAGAAAAAAATTAAAAATAAATAAATAAATAAATAGATAAATTAAAAATTCTGAGTTTCCGTAGAGAAAATTTTAATTTACGTTATTTTTTATTTCTTTTATTTTTTATTACGTTATTTAAGGCTTTATATAAGCTAAAAAAATATTTGGTGGATATCGGAAAATAGTTTTACAAAATGTCCTCAGAAAATGGAAACGACTTATTTCCGGAGGAACATTTTAGCATTTTTATGTTCAGAAAAATGTGTAGATGCCAAGCAAAACCAAGTTTCCATGTAACAAATTTTCGCTATTCTACAGTCTGGAAACTGGAAATGAAATTTCCTCTGAAAATAGAAGTGGTGTATTTCCGCAAAATTTATGTTCAAAAAAATGTTTAAAATGTAAAGAAAACAAAGTTTTTATGTAACTGGTTTCAAGTGTTCTAAAGTGTGGAAATGGAAACGATGTATTTCCGCAGGAAGATTTTTAATTCCCTTTGTTAGTGAGGGCTTTTAGAAGGCAGTGATTTTAATATTTTCTAAGAATCAAATCATTGCCTCTTTACCTTATCTAGGGTCTACGTATTAATATCTATATAATATGTTATAATGTACAGGGTGGCTCACGTAATGACCCTGTACCTTATCTCAAAAACTATCAGAGATATTTGAAAAAGTTATATACAAAAGTTTCTTGGATTAAATCATATTTTAATTTATATTTATTTTTGTATATACGGGTGTGTCATTTTGCGTGGGTAGAAAAAAAACATAAATGTATGCACTATTTAACCTGTAGTAACAATATTTGTGAATTGAAGAAAATCTTACAGTGTTGACATGTTTTGCACACTATCAATTTTGTCAGTTTTTTAAATGCAACCCCTGTATATTATATGGAAACCAAATAGAGCATTGAAAGGCGATTTCAGCGATATATCACAACATAGGTCTATAAGTCGCGGTTTCGGACTTATGAGGGATTATCTTCAAGTTCAACTATAATATTGAATAATTGTTAATAATTACTGGCGACAAGAGATTCAATATAGGGGAAAATATTTTTGCAATGTTTCACTGTATATCAGTACGCCATTTTTTTCTTCTTATTCTTCGGAAGATTTTCTTAATGGGAATTCTTCTATAGATAGATGGATACAGCCTGCTCTACTCCCTCAAAGCTAATTAAGGACTCTTATCATTTTTAAGGAAACAGTCATACAAGTTTACTGTTTATTCCCTCATATGAACATTCCCTGTCACTGTGTATATTTATACTGAAACTAATTCCATAGTATATGATGATCTTTTAAAATGTCTTTATACTTAGACATCAAAGTTTAAGAATATTCTTAGTATCACCGCTCCATATACAAAAAATATATTTCTAAATTTAATTTAAATATAATTTTTACATAGATAGGAATTTAAAAAAAAATAATTCATTGGAGATAATTATTGAAGACGATTTATTTAGTTCAAAAAGTTTCACTACGACAAAATTAATATTGTGCCAAGATATAATCAGTGTTGGTGTTTACGTAAAACTGCAATACCAAATACAAGTTTTTCAGATTATGATAGGTATCCTGTCCCTTTAAAAGGATCCATAAATAAAATATGATTATTTACTAGGGTGGCCTTAATTTTTAAATTAATTTAGATAGTAATATTACAAAGATTCATAGTATATAAATTTTTAAAAAATTCCAAAAATTATTAAAATGTTTTATTTTTATTGGGGTTTACAAAACTGCTATATAAAATACAGGTCAACAGATGAAACGTCGGATTTAAAATCTGAGTTTATAATTTTATAGGGGACAAAAAGTTGTAATAAAAATGTGAAAAATTTAATTTAATTAAATTTAATTGTGCAACTGTGTCCCAATTTCACCAAGTTTGTATTCCTTATCGTTAGCGAGAACAAAAAATGCCATATGTGGCTAAAGCGCAATAAAATTTGACCAACCGTAGACACGTATTTCTGACTTAAGTCTTCATCAGTACAATCAACTAATTAAGAGACGAGTATAACTAGCGCCAACCTTAACACACAAAACCACACCAGAGTCACCAACAGAAAAAACATCCGAAATCTTGGCTGGACTTGTTTTAAAACTCGTAACCCAAGAGTAATTAAATCGAAAGTAGAAAAAGATTAACGCAGCAAGAACTATAATATAGTAGAAAAAGGATTTGTTTCAGATGACCGCTAATAAAGCACAAGAAAATTTGGCCAACCGTAAGCACGTGTTTCTGACCTAAGTTATCATCAGTACAGCAACAACTTGAGCAACTACCCACTTCTTTGTTCACCGTCGATCTCACTACCTATCAATAACATGTTTCCGTCACATTGCCCCTAAGCCTTTTATTTTAGGTCTAATCTTGAGAGACATTCTTTAGTGACTTTTAATCATTAAATCGTTTAAATGATAATTGTTTTTCTTTAAAATACAGCCCTCAAAAAACTAGAACCAGCTACAACTGCCAAGCTTATGCAGCGCCCTCAGTTTTAACAAAAGCTGAACAGGAAAAGCGTATTGTGTATATATAAAGAACAGTTTATTTAACATAATCTTTTATGATTTTTCGACCTAGGATAAAATTATCAATATACGTTTTATAGTTTCTCGACATTTGTAGACGTTTTTCAGACGGACATTTTCATCCAAGATCACATCATCACCTAACACCAATTCAAGCTGTGGCCAGTACTCTAATATCTAAATCCGTGAGACTAACTGAAACAGAGACGAGACAAAACGAATTAATATAATATTTGGTGCTTAAAAAAAATTGCTACACAAATCGCACCATAGAAAAGTCTATTAATGCACAGGATTCCCAAACAACGAACACCAACAATTATGAAACGGGACTAATCTTACGATATGTAAAGAGCACAATAGAGGGAATCGAAAGAATTCTTGGAAAACATAACATACAAATAATACACAAGCCACAAACAACCATAGGTAAACTACTTGGAAACCAAAAATAAAAACTAATTTGGAAAACCACGGTGTGTACAGCATTTCGTGCCAGAACTGTGAAAAGCCGTACGTAAGAGTAGAAGAGCATAGATTAGACATCTGAAACAAACAATAAACATCGGCCCTATTTCTACATCATCAGGTACCCGGCCACAAAATAAATTTCGATGGGTATAAGGAAAATGCCAATATTGACCAACTTCCGCTCATAACCTTCTTTTATTCTATTAGATTTTCTAATGCTTATCAAATATATATAAAAAAAAATTAAAATAAATAAAAAATATATATTTCAATACGTTTCGATTGAGGTTACAATCTTTATCAACTGCGTTGTAACCTAAAACAATTTAAGTTGTCAAAACCGATAATAAAAATTAAATATTTAAAATTACTTTCCATAGACAAAATTGAAAGGTCCGTTAAAATGTATACAGTGGAACAGTTTTCTTGGGAATTTTGGTCCTAATTTTTTATATATAATACGAAGATTTAGTTTGTATGTAGCATTTTATTTATTTTCAAACGTTTCGGCAAGTTTTTGCCTTCATCAGTGTATCTAGAACAATCATTTTTATTTCATAAAAGTTCTAAAGATTTTTTTAAAAATATATAATAAATATGATTTAAAGAGAATTACAAATTTAATTTAGTTTTTAACTCACCTAAGAAGGTAATCTTCGGTATCATAATACAATATTAAAATATCAAATATAATATTTGTTTGTTAATATTTTATAAATGAATTCTACTTTAGGCCTTAGACATTAATTAGTTCTTAGTTGAACGCCGATTTCATAAACTCAAATTTCCAAGCTGAAATAATATATTATTTTGTGCTTTTCACTGCTCTGTTAACAATCGGTTCTATTTTTTAACTGATTTCAAAAAAGGAGGACGTTCTCAATTCGAAACTATATTACTTCTCTCGTAAAAGGAAAGCATTGTAATGTGACAAAATCACGCTCCCAGGTTTTTACAAATCTTCACGTTTTAGGGACTCTAGATGCCAAAAAGCATGTTTTCTCAATTCCGTAATAGCTGCATTTTGGTAAAAACCCAATTTGACAGAACAAAATGGCTGCCTAGTGAAGTGTTCAACAAATATTACTAAAAGACTACTTATCCAATTTATCTGAAATCAACTGGCTAAATTTTAGAACAAATCCAAGATGTCGAAACAAAATGACGGATTAATAAAATATTTAAAAAATCAGCTTGAAAAAGCTACGTATTAGATTGATTTCAAATTGTGTGCCAGAAGTAAATGTGATATAGAGAGGACTGCTAAAATTGTAGTACGAATTCAAAATGGCTAAACAAAATGGCGGGCAAATAGAATATTTATAATCGTGAAAAAATCCCCCTCCAAGATTTTACATAGCTTCAAGTATTTAACGTCCTAACCTGATAACATTGTGGTAAATATCCCATATGACGGAACAAAATGGCGGTCAAATTTGTCACAAAAATCAAATGTTACATATAAATGAACTCGTAATATTTTGGTATGAATCCAAGATGGCGGCCCAATAAAAAAGTTAAAAAGTCAGCATGATTATTAGATTAATTTCAAATTTTGTGCAAGTATTAAGTGTGATATAGGGATAAACTAGTAAAATAATTACGGTACTAATTCAAAACAGCGGAACAAAATACCGACCAAATAAAATGTTTAAAAAATCAACCTAAAAAGAATTTGTTATTGAATTGACTTCAAATTTTTCAGAAAAATTAAATGTTAGATAAAAATAAACTGGCATAACATGTCGGAACAAAACGGCTGTCTTAAAAAATTAGTATAAAAAACTTATTCAATTTATTTTAAATTATATCTAAAAGTCAAGTGTGGTTTAGATGGCAACTGGTAAAATATTGAAACGAATCCAATACGGGGGAAGAAAATGGAGCTCAATAAAAATATTTTAAAAGATAGTAAGTATATGTTAAGTTATATGAGAAAAGTTTCAGGTAAAGGAAATGCATATCCCTATAGCCGCTCTTTGAGTAAAAATTACTTATATTGCTTAAATTTTTCTAAATTGCCTAATTGCCAATTGTCAATAGCGCCTTGAAAAAAATCATAAATTAATAATCTAATCGACAGTAAACCACACTAGAAAAAAACGATGTAATTTAACGCGTAATTATTCGATAAATGTACCTGAACAGCTAGAGCGTTAATTAAACCTTTAGGATGGAATTAAATAACTGGAGAGATGCATTCATTTGAGCATAAAACCACAGGAGTAATTAATTTTCTAAGGCGCTACATTTTTCTGATCGATTGTGCAACGATTTGTCTTAACATTGACTTCTTTAATAAATGCTCCGTAAACTTTGTAACGCTCCATTGTTTTTATTGTTTAAGTAAATAATACCATTTAGCTGGGAATCGTTACCTCTAAGTGGTGTTAATTGGAAATTACTTAGGGGTTAAGAAATAAATAATGGTGTGTAAAAGTTTAACATCTATCATTATACAGAATTGGCAGAATAAATGTGTTTATACTTAATTGCCACTTTTGGCAAAAACCTCAAAGCAAATGTCAGGTGATAGGGAAATACTAGGCGTATTTAAAAAAGACTGAAAATGTATAACTCCATTATTAGAATATATTTAGTATCTTAGAAGTTATGTCCACTGATGTTTTAAAATTTTGTATGGACATTTTTACTTAGTATCGTAGTAATGAAAAAAATCACCCTTCGAGAATTTTTCAGATCTTTACGTTTCAGGGTCCTTAGATCACGCAAAACATGTTTTCTCGATTCCGTCGGTCTGTTTGTCTGTCTGTGGGTCTGTTGGTCTGTCAGTGAATGAAAGTTTTTATGCGAGAGAGTTTCCATGATAATTTTGAGATGCTCTAACATATTGCATTTAGTGTATGCTGTATTATCATTCAAAAAAGTAATTTGGGCGTACTTTGAGGAACATGTTTTCAAGGGGGCGAAACTACAAGGTGTTGAAAATATTAAATCACTTTATTCTTAGCACGAAAGAAATTTTGAGTGAACCTGAATAAAGAAGGGGGGCGATCTAAAAATATTGAGATCATATATGGTTTTCAGCATTTCCAGGTACACGAATTTCAATTTCATTTCTTATTGCTTATTTTCTCTGCTTATAATATAGTTACCGTATTTCTATGTATACACCGATTAGTCTAGAAAGATGACCCCAACTTGAATGTATTTTTCGAGAAATATTTTTGATAGCTCCGGGGTAAAGAGTGTATTTATTAAAAAACTAAATGGCATCATTTTGAATCATTTTCCGCGATAACTTTGGAATGCTTTAATATATTTTTTTGTGTACAAACTGAAATTAACAAAAAATAAAGTAATTTCATAATAATGGAACAGAAGCTTTCACAGCAATTAAGAAATCATGGTTTTTGAAAAGTTACAACATTTTTCGTGGATCCCAGGCATTGTCCAATCATCTTATGTGTATTAAAGATTGTACGTATGTTGGACCGCGGAAATGGTCGTCCTATTTTGTCTGTGGTGCCATGTATGTAAAGAAGAACAACACTACCTAACGGTGGCTCCTTGTCATTCTCCTTTCTCGGAATTGGATTACTATATATTTTAATTGAACCCGTAAAACTTCAGTGCATTAGGCATCTTCTCTTAGAGCTTCAGTCAGTTTCGATGTTTCCAATGTCCATGAGTGAACCAGTATTTTGATTGGAGCGGAAACTAGGTAAATATTTTTTAATTTTTTTAAATCCAGTTACCGGAAAAACGGATTCTTTCATAACAATTTCCATTATATCAGACATATTGAACCATAACAATTTAGATAATAACTTAGTAGACCTAGTGGAAGCTTAACTTACAACGACTTATTTCATTTTTCGAGGAACTTTTTGTGAATAAAGTTCAGACCCAGCTATAGGATCTCCTCTATCACCTGTGGTAGCGAATATCTTCATGGAGGCCTTTGGGGATATTGCTCTAACATCCGCTCAACTAAAACTAAAATAATGGGTCAGGATACCCTTCTCATATTTCTGGACCATCTTAATTAATAACGTCATATTAAATTCACAATGGAAATTCAGTCTAATGGGACGAATCCCTTTCTAGATGTATTTGTTCAAAGGAAGGAATAAGGTGCATTAGTAAATTATGTTTATAGAAAACTAACGCTTACAAAGAGATACTAAAATACAAATTCCCACCACCATCCAGCACACAAAAGAATCTATGAAGATATTACGCGTTCAATTAAAAGATATAGTAATCTAACTCCGCGAAAGGAGAATGATAAGGAGCCACTGTTAAGTAGTGTTGTTCTTCTTTACATACATAGAAATACAGACAAATTAGGATGATTACTTCGGCGGCCCAATATACGTACAATCTTCAATACACATAAGAAGATTAAACAATGCTTGCGATCCCTGAAAATGTTCTAAACTTTTCGTACAGAAGGAGTATATAAAATTCCTTGCTCCTGTGAAGAATTGTATGTGGGAGAAATATGACGCTCAATATCAACTAGGCTTAAGGAACATGAACGATATATTAAAAAGACACAAATTGTGCAACCTGCTGTAGCTGAACATCAGGATACCACCAAGGTTCTAACATGCTTCAGGATTTTATAAACGAAGAATCTATTGAAATTTTTAAACATGCAAAAAAACTTCACTAAAGATACGGATTACGGTCTACATCACACATGGAAACCTATCTTAACACAGCTTCACGGTTTGCGAGCACAAGTCGGGTCTAAAAACCCGCCTGATCTATCCGAGCTCATTCAGTGTTCAGATCTCATGAAGTAAAGATCTCTGAAGATGCCTCGTAAAATCGAAAGCGGACCGTCGGATAGTAATTCCAATTGTCACGGTCTAATCCTAGAAACTATGATTTCTGAATACTAATACTACTAAATGACTTTATTCTGGACACAGCATTTCTTATGCCAGCAACTAAGTTGTGTAGTGGGAAAGGGGTGATCCCGAATATCGTGTTTTATATGGTATTTGGGAGCAGGAAGATCAATGCTAATAATCAATTTACTTTCAGAAAATTTATATCGTTGATTCTGTATAAATATTAATAGATGACTCTTTTTATATAATATTAGTTACCGTGATTCTAATAAAATTTAAAATGCATTGGAGACCAGTACTTTATTTTATTAAGGACGTCCAAAATTTTAATCTAGGCCTCAAACAATTACAATAAAACTTCTTATAAATAAATCTATTATTAAAATAATAAAAAGACTAAAAAAATCACCAAAATAATTTTATTCCATCCTGGAAAAACATTACAGGTATTAATCATCAATACACAAATGCCTTTTTTGTGACGTACTTAATTTAGGGCATAGTTTGACACTGACTTCAATTTCCAAGATGGAACAAAATTATTATTAGTATTAGGGGTAAACGTCTGAACAAGGCTCCTTCGTTTATTATTTTTTCTTTTTTTTTGACAGATTAGTTTCATCAGCTTACTGAGACCTCCAGTAGACACTGTTTTGGTACAAAAATTTAAAATAATTATTTTGTACTGGCTACAACCACAATTATTTCATAACATGATATTTTTGGACGAATCAAGGTTAAGTTAAATTATTTTTGAACATGTGATATATTTTCTGTAATTTGCAATTTTTAACACTTCTTACCATTTTCTAAAATGTGACGCAAAATGCGTTTTAAACAAATTGTCTTAAGTTAAATCTGATTTATGACCACGTGATTCATGCGACATTTCAACCACTAACAAGAGCTAGTGTTAATTTTATAGATTTGTCAAATTCAGTATTTCGTGATATTATGTTTTTATTTTTTGTCGAATCCACGTTGACATGGAGAATTTTTAAACTTTTGTTATATGATTTGATTTTGCAAATTGTTATCAATTATGTTCCTTTTGAACTATAATCGAATTTGTAAAAGTGATTTTATTCAGGACCATTTTGTTTTTCTAAAAATACTTTCTTTGAGATTGTATAATTAAAGATTAGAATAGGGTTGAGCGATTGTAGTGGAATACTTTTTAATTTTCAGTTTTTAATTTCCCTATACCTGAATGAGCGCTTTCTAATGTCTTAAATTAACTACCTAAAGTTGAGAATACAGAATTGATATTTACTGTTCCTGGCTGGCCTTGAAAATCTAAAAAGAAAAATAATATGTTTCCGCTAATCGCTAAGTACAGCTTGCTCTAAGTTGGGTTCCATCCCCCTCTCAATCATATTTACTATTATTTCATTATTAGTCACTTACAAAGCATCTTTTGGTCTTAATCTGGGACAGCTTTCATTGTATGAATTTACCCCTTACAATAGTACCACATATTAAAAAGAACGCCTCTGTTACTAGTTTCATATGCGCCGACGCCGTTCTTGCTTCAGTTTAGAATCATTTCTTGAAGGCTCGCTTCACTAATATTTTAGATTAAAGATCCTCTCTTTTAACAACAATTTTGCCAGTCTATTACATCGGTATATTCTTTGGTTGCAAAATGAATATTTGGTACAGTTTAGTTCAATCATTTTTTTTAACTTGTTTCAAAAATATCTAGATAAATATAAATAAATAAATAAATAAATAAATGATGATTAGATGATTTAATTATTTCAAATAAATATTTGGGGCTATGTTTACAAGGTGATTGGCAAATACATATAAACCAACTAGTGTTATAAGCTCCGATATGTTCCGCCATATTTTTAGTGATTCCAGTAACTCTTTATTGTAGTTAATTAACTAGAATTCAGGTTGTGTCTTTGCTAATTATAAGGATACATTTCTGGTTTTAATTGCCAAGCACATTTCATAAAGATACTTCTAGTTGGTACTTAATACATCTAATTCGAATGGCAGCTATTCAATATCTCTAATTGGAAACTTGACAGCTGGTATATATCATTTACATATATCAAAAACCTTCTCTATAACACCTTTGAAACCCTTTGGATTATTTGTTTTTTTATGTCATTGGTATGAAAAAAAGCGAATTGGCAATTCACTTATATGACGTAAACATATTAAATAATTTAATAAGCTTATCTAGAGACCCTTAGATTTGCTTGAATACGCCATCTTTTAAGCTAGTTTGTATTACTGTGTGATCATAGTCCACAGCAATAACGTACTTCCAATTTTCACGAAGTAGATCTTTATTGAGATGATTCTCTCTCTCTTCTAAACATCCGAAAGGGCTCATAGTGCACTTCCCGATGTTGGAGAAACATATCCCAAATATTTTATTTCCAGCTCAGTAATAATCACGATGTGCTCTCTTCTCAACAGCAATAGTGCTTTTTCCACATCAATAATAGTCTTGTCGAAAATTAATTCTAAAAATTGTCTTTATATCAGTATGAAATAAATCAATACATTATTTTCACTCCTTTGCTTCGGTCAACTATGTTTGGAGAATATTCTTTATTAATCATGTCTTTCAGGACAGCTTTTACAGTGAGAGAAGCAGACCTGCCTAGAACACCATTCCTGTCGCAATCGTCTGCCATAATTTTCGATTAAAGCCTTTTTGTGCATAGAATTGTCACTGTGTTTGTTGATGACAGACCAATCCAGTTCGAGATCAAGTTAAAGTCAAGATCTTTATATACTTCTTTTTTTATTCAGAGTACTCGAGTTAAGATTGTCAAGCGTAAAAGTATTTTTGCAAAACTTGTTTATTTTGGGAAATTTTTGAAATTACTTTTTTTCGAAACATCCGCATTCGCTCCTGGCTTAAGTACCTGAAGCTAAAGCCGCACATAACTGAAATTGTATGTGATTCATATTTACCTAAAAGGACATCCATTTCGACCGCAGTCCATCGATATTTTTAAAAAATGTTTGGCTCCAGATTCTTTCACCTTGAGTAAGCATTATACAAATTATACTTGATATCACTTGTAGCGTCTTCCAAGATGTGATAAAATAATATAACTTTTTTAAAAGGATATAAACGCCATCTTCGCTTCAGCTGGATTTTAATAAAATACACTTTTAGATACTTGAAAGAGTTTGCCTACAAAATTGCCTGGTAAAATTTAAAGTGGAATGTTGCGGTAACTAACTATAAGTTATCGAGTGGCAGTTCTGAAGCATTTCTCGCATATTTAATCCTTAGTATGCTGGTTTAACTATGATTTTAGATTAGGGATAAAAGTACATATTATATATATCGTTAAATCGGATCGGGAACACTTCCATTTTTTCAAAATTTCATTTCTTCCGAGAATGCCTGAAATTTGAAAAACGTTTTTTTTGTATACCAAGATAATCCTTGAAAAATTAAAAAAAAAACAATTTATTTGTACAAGATATACAAGGTTTAATCCAAAATTCCGCAGTTTTTCCAAATTTTTCATTCTAACTAAGAACTTTCTACCTGAAACGAGTAGTATTTATCAAATGAATTAGTAGCGCAATATAAAATCCCAAAGATATTATACATGGAGCACCTAAAGCTAGGCAACTGGTAACTTTTCTCGAAATCTCATTATTTAGCTCTTAAAAAAAAATTTACCTTGGAAACAAGGATGTGGTAGTTTGCCATACCGTCTGATAACAATTAGGAAAATATTGGCCTTATATTCCTAAACAGTTTTTTTATGTTCCAATTTTAGTCCGAAAATGACTTATAAATTTAATATATCATGTTTCGCCGTGCTAAACCAAAGGTAGCAATAGAAATTCACTACAGAAATATCGTGTCGGCACTGATCAATTATACAATTTCTTCGAAACATCACTAAACAATGAAAATGTTATTTATTGTAATCTGAAGGAGTCCACTATATTTAAAAATAGAGCATCCATATTTATTTCCTAAGAATGTTCTCAAGTAAGAAATCAATTTCGAATTATATTGGGATGCCCGATTCAATTTTGCAATTTGCTTTTTGATAACGTATCTAGGCAAATACGATTATACAAGGTATCAAAGAATTTGTATTTGAATATTGGAAATTTCTTTTAAACTTTTTAAAATTTGTCTAATTTTATCCAGTTTTACAATTCTGCTCTGACGTACGTCACTCCATTTTTGTAGTTATATATGAAATGTCAAAAAAATGGCATACTTGAAATAACACACTATGTTTTTACATTTATAAATTGTACTTGACATTATAAACATTCATTTCCCGAAGGTATAAATTTAAAAAAATCTGCGTTAACATTTTATAGATTATAAATAAATTGTTTTTTTAAATTCTGCATACCTCCTGACTGTAATTCCAACAAAAACTTATTTGGGTACCATATTCTGTTCAAATCGTTCCTTTAGTGATTTCCACACCAATATCCTTTCATCTACAAAGAGGCAATTTTTCCAACTATTTATTTACTTTCAAGAGAAACTGGCAGCTATTTGTGTTGATATTTTTTCTATTGTTAAAAAAAAAAATATAAAAATTTTAATTTTTTTGACATGCTGTATAATCGAATTGTCACTCTAGCTATTTGAACAAGAAGCAAATTACAAAACTAAATCGAGCGCCCTACTATAACTCAAAATCGATAATCCCACTTGAAAAAATTCTCAGGTAATGAATACTGATCCACCATTGTTAAATATGGCGGACACGTCCAGGAACTTTGCTGCGCTACTAACTAATACAATAATATCTAAGTTAGCATGAAAAATTTGCAAAAACGCCTGCAAATCTTGACCAAATAAAAATATTAAAAATCGCCAGAAATCGTCTTTTTTGCTATTTTTCGATAACTATTTTGGTATAAATAAATTAATATTTTAAAAGTTTTAGAGATTCTCGTAAGAAATAAATTTAAAATTGAATCTTGACCTGACGTTACAGTCGAATACTAAGGAATAAATTTGCTAAAAATGCTTTAAAATCACCACTTGATATCTCATTAAGTTAGCGAATTATATTGGGACTCTTTAATTTAAGCAGAAAATGTATGCAAACTGTTTCAAGTGGCCAGCAATTTATTTATAAAAAAAATAAATTTAATAAAAAAATTAAATAATATAACAAAAAATTCTTAATCATTGGTTTTGCACTATTTTACTATAAAAGCAAATAATAACTTTGTTCTTAGAATAACATGTTGTTAATATACCTGATATTATACAGGGTATAGAGATAAAAAAATCGTTATAAAACATTGCCTTTATCAGAAGAAGTGAAGTATGATTCGAAGTAGTTGCACCAAAAACCGATAGACAGTTTATAAGCAAACAATATTTGCCTTACTTACTACGAAAAACAATAATTAGGCTTTAAAGTAACAATAGGGTTGCCGGGTAAGCGTAAAATCAATCTAAAAACGAATTTAATCAGCACGGAGGCTGTGAATCGCGGACTGGCAACATCTGTGGATGGATCTCAACTATATTGAATACAATACAAAGTTGAAATCCACTTAGGGGTCTTTTGTTTTACATTGCAAGGACCGTCTTTGCAGAAAATAAACTGTTTTTGAATCCACAGAAAGTAATTTAGTAATGTGTGTATATAGATATTCTGTTAACTTTCACTTTAGTGGAAAAAACTAAGATTTCACATCGAGGCAAGTTTCATAATATGTTTACTCCGTTCGTAAGAGGAAGTATTGTAATCGTGAAAAAATCACCCTCCCAGATTTCTTCAGATCTTTGCGTTTCAGGGTCTCTAGATGCCGAAAACATGTTCTCTCAATTTCACCGGGTTTTCTGTGTGTCTATCGGTCTGACTGTCTGTCTATCTGCCGGTGTGTCTGTCTCTTCGCGCCATAGGAAACTACTTATGCGATTAAATTCAAATTTTGGTAAACAATTAAGGGTCATATTATGGAGACGACCTGGTAACATTTTGGTGTAGATCCGATATGGTAAAGCAAAATGGCGGACTAGTGAAATGTAAGAAAAATATTACTGAAATCTACGTAATCAGTTTATCTCAAATTTTGCACAAAAATCAGTTATTACGTAGGAATCAACTGGTAAAATATTGGTACGAATTCAAGACTGTGAAACAAATTGGCGGCTGAAAAAAATATTTGAAAAATCAGCCTAAAAACTAATTGTTAATGTATTTTTGTTTCACATTACATTAACGTCAAGAAGTATACCATGATCTCTCTCTAGAACATGTCCTGTAATGCCGCAGGCGCAATAATCCAAGCCTGATGAGCTTAAAAAAGTGCGAAATTGCTAACGGCGTTTAACTGAAATGGATCATTGTGCCTGCAGGGTTGCAGGAATGTTTCAGAGAGGGATCATGTTATCCTTATTGTGACATATAATTGATACACTATCAATTATTTTTTCCAACGAAAGTCAGGAATCAACACTGTAATTCAGTGCCGGTCTTGGTATTAGCCATCAGAGAAGTTGCTTCTGTGATTACATTTTGTTGCCTACTTAATACATTCATTTCAAATTTTGTGCAAGAATTAAAATGATATAGAGATGAACTAGTAAAAAAGATGGCAGAACAAAATGGCGGACAAATAAAATATTTCCAATTTGTAAAAAAAACCCACCCTCCCAGTATTTACACATCTTCACAGTTTAGCATCTCTAGATGTTAATTCTGTCGGTCTGTCTGTCAGTTCTTCGCATAGCTAAACAACTACTTTCCCGATTGACTTCAAATTTTGACTAAAAGTTAAGGATTATATGTGGATAACCTGGTAATATTTTGGTAAACATCCAATATGGCGAAATAAAATGGCTGCTTGGTGAAATGTATAAAAAAAAGTATTACTAAAAAACTAATTTTCCAGTTTACCTCAAATTTTGCACAAAAAATCAAATGTTATATAGTAATGAACTGGAAACTTTTTGGTACGAATAACAAAAAAAATGGCGGCCTAATAAAATAATAAATATACTTCAAATTCTGCACAAAAATGAAACGGGGGGATAAACTGGTACAAATTCAACATGACGGGACAAAATGGCAGTCTTAAAAAATTAGCGTAAAAATTGCTTAGTCAATTTGTTTTTAATCATGCCCAAAAATCGAGTGTGGCATAGGTAAAATATTAGTATTGGTACAAATCCAATATACGGTGGAAGAAAGTGGCGCTCAATAAAAACGTTTGAAAAGACAATATATATATGCATTGGCGGTCTAAGGCGGGGGCCCAATTTGGAATAAATAAAATATTAGCCATTCTAAATGGAAGTGAGGACCTTTTTTGTTGTTCTTTAGTCAACAAAACAAATTATGAGCTCCAACCTGGAACTAAATTTAAAGTGAAGGGAAGATTTTTTTTATTGGTCGTCGCTTTTTCTCTTTTGCTTTTTTATGAAGGACCGCCCGGGCCTCACATACTCTTAGAAAGCCAGTGTATATATGTTACTAAATTGCTATGTGCGGAACTAAATGAGCTCACATTTCTATTCCTAATGAAAGGAAAATTCATAACGGGGAAAGGTGCGGATAAAGGAAATTTACCGATATTTAATTCCCTCGTAAAAAGGAAGTATTGTTTGTAATCGTGAAAAAATTACCCTTCGGGATTTTTTCCAGATCTTTACGTCTCAGGGTCTCAAGATGCCGAAAGACATATTTTCTCAATTCCGTCTGTCTGTGTGTCTGTCTATTCACGGCATAGCTAAAAAGCTCCTTACCCAATTGATTTCAAGTTTTGGTCAAGCATTAAGAATCACATGTGGATGACCTGCTAACATTTTGGTAAAAATCTAATATAGCAAAACAAAATGGCGGTCTAGTGAAATGTTAAAAAATCAATATTAAAAAACTACTTATTCAATATATATCGAATTTTGCACAAAAATCAAGTATTATGTGGGAATCAACTGTTGAAATTTTGGTACGAATTCCATTTTGTGCAAGCATTAAGTGTGATATAGAGATAAACTGGTAAAGTTGTGGAACGAATTCAAGATAGCGGGACAAAATGACGGTGGTGTCAATGTAAAATCTCCGTATTGAACAATTTTAAATTATGCTCAAAAATCAAATGTGGTAAAATATTGGTAGGAATACAATATGATGGAATAAAGTGGCGCCCAAAAAAATCTTTAAAAAGACAGTATATATGTGTTACTAAATGACTATGTACTGATCTAATTTGGGACACAATTCACTAATCGTAATAAAAGGAAAAATTTATAACGAAAGAAATTTACCGATTTTTAAAAATTATATCTAATTTAGAAGAATATGCAAAAAATGTACTATAAAAAAATCGATAAATCTTACTACCTAAATTGAATAAACCTTGTTATTTATTTTTTTCTTTTTTTTTAATAGAATTACTTATTACTAATATAGACCAATAGTTTTTTTAACATTTTATTATTCCCCTATTTTGAATTTGCATCAAAATGGCCAAGGCATCCCTATATAATACTTTTTTGTGTTCAAAACTTAAGTTCGTAAGGTAAGTAATTTTGTTTTACCATATTGCGTTCAGTACTTTTTAGCTAACCCGGTAACAGCTGACAGACAGACACACAGGCAGCCGTATGGAAGACCGACAAGCAAACACACGCAAATGGGAAATCATGTTTTTCGGCATCTAGGGACGTGAAGAAGTAAAAACCTGAAACGATGGTTTTTAATGTTTGCATTTGTGTGGGTGTGTTAGATCCGTTTAAACACTTTGATTTATAAATTCAATATATTTTATCCTTGCAAAAATTCCGTTTCCGCGTTCACGATCTACCTTCCACAAGATATTGAAAATGTTTAATTCAACTTGACTTAGATTTAATTAATGACTAGTAGATTTAGTAAATAGGCGCGTGTGTGTCACATGACTAAAGCCTTACAAGTCACTAATTCTAACCAGTGCAGAGGCGTATGTACGTTTTTTTATTTCCTCAAAATATTTAAAAAATAGGTTTACAGAGTTGAACCTTAGCTTGCCCATAGTAAAAAATATGATACGGGGGAATTAACACGGAAAATTTCTGCTTCAAAAACTTCATTGGCTGGATCGTTACTTGATGAAAATCCATTATCAACAATGTAAATAAAGTCCTTTAAACTGTTTTAGATTTTCACTTTTATTCGCAACTTGTGACATTTGGTTCCTAAGTTCAAAAAAGGTGTATTATTCATATCTAAATGGTCGTTTAAGAGATAATGGGTATTTTATGTTTATTAATTTCCATCGGCTCTAAAAGTGACATTTTTTGTTTATTGCATGCAATATTTTAAACTTTTCATCGAGAGCATGATTATTATCTAACAAATGTTTGACGTATGCTAAATCTATTATATTTTAAATATAACCTCTTTGATGTTCTGTTAATATGTGTTTAAAGGTTCTCCCAGTCTGGCCTATATTCTTGGGCATGATCCGCAGTTTAATTTATAAACTCCGGATTTATTATTTTTATTTTATTTTTTATATAAATTTATTTATTTATTAAATTAGACTATTATTTGTTTTAAATGCAATATTAATGTTCTTTTTAAGCTTTTTAAATCAAAAAACACTTTCAGAAGTTTACCCTGTGTCACCCAAAGAAAAACAAATATAAGATACTTACTCATATCGGTAAACCTACAGAAACTATACTGCGTGTCGCTTTTATAGTTAATGGAAATTAATAAATGTAAAAACACCCAATCTCTTAAACGACCATTTAGATATGAATAATTCACCTCTTTGGAACTTGTTTTATTAAAAATGTCCGTCCAGATGTTATTTAGGGCTCTTGTAAGCCATAAAAGTCTCTAACTAGAAATATGTTTTTTAAAAATTTAGCTCATTTAGCAAATTGTAAGTTTAAATATCGTTTGTCTGTAAAAGCTTGAGTGTTAGCGAAACATATGTCACAAGTTGTGAATAAAGGTGAAAATCCAAAACAGTTTCAAGTGTTTTATTTAAGAATAATAAAATTAATAATAATTAAAAAAACCTTTATTATTTCAAAAAAAATACAAATTAAGAAAAATAGTCATAGGCGTCTACGATAGGAATAAACTTTTCCATTTTTAATTTCTGCTTCGTTGAAACAAGAATACATTTTTATTTGTCAAAAATAAATCTTTAATTACCTGTTACCCTTTTTTTACAAAATTCTAACTAAATTTAGTTATATAACAAAGTACTACAAATATAATTATTGTCAATTTAATGACATCTTTATAGAACTATTGGCAGGTTGAGATTGTGAAGAGTGATTTACAAAGACATTTAACCGATAAATCACAACAAATTTATCACAAATCTTTAAATTTTTTGAAAACATGGACTCGCTTGATTTCAGAGCTATTTCAGTGGTAGAAAATAAGTAGTTAAAATAAAATTTCACCTGCCAGCTAAAATGTCTGTAAATTTTTGCTCTAAGCTATCGCCTTTCTTATACAATTGCTTTATTAAAGTCGATTGATTTTTTTATAAAATGGTTTCGAACATTTTGTTTCAATGTAGTTAATGCACTCTTTTATTTTCATATATAAACAAATAGAAAGTTGGACGTTTCTTTTTACAGATGTTATAATGACCTATGTTATTGCTACTGTTTTATATTTAAACTATTGGACGGTATGTGAGTGAGGTTCCTTTTTATAAAATGTTAAATACTAATTGAGTAGGTTTACAAGCTTTACTGCTGTTGATAATTTTTCATATATCTGCTAGAAATGCCAGGCAAATTGCACAGTTTAATGCTAAATAGCAAAAGATAAATTATATATAATATGCCCCTATACCAGGAATATATCGTAAATGAAACAAGTTCCCCCCACATATAGATTTATAATATGTTTTTGTCCGATCTGAAGATTTACAAGAAGTATAATAAATTTATCATTTGATTTTTCACCAGAATAGTTAAGTTCACCTATTTTAATTTGCGGAGTAGTACTTATATCTAATAGTAATCCAACAATTCGTATTGTGATCCAAAATTTTAAAATTTTCACCGTGATAGGAAAAACCGCATTGACATTGGATGTTTAAATAATAATGCAAATATTAGCTCCTTTATTCTAAAAGTATACTCACGTTTTAAGTGATTTTTAAATGATTAATGTTAAATGTAACTTAGAGTCAACATATATCTATTTGATAATTAAAATGCAAACATATACCTCGGAGAAACATTTTTAAATGTTAAAATTGATTTTATATTTTGTCAAAAGTCTTTACTGTATATACTCTGAGATGTGTGCACCTTTTTAAATTGTCACACCTTGGTTTGTTCCACTGTTAATTGATATCAAATGTTCAATATTTTATTAACAAATAAAATGCATGGCTATAAATAAGGAGGTTTTAGCCCCCCCCCCCCGCCATGATTCCAGCGAAAATTAGAATAATTCACGTTTTGTGTTGTATTGTGGAACATATGAAAACCTTGTCTTGTCAGTTTTAATGTTGTTAATTTCAAAACTCAACCCTTGCTACGTGTTTATTTATTTACTTTTAATTAGAGCTATACCGAAAACTAAAAAGAATTTTTTTACCTTTAAAATATCAACCGTTAACTTAGCGGGTTAAAGAAATTTTTATGTATGTAGTAATAGTTTATTACTAGTAGATGCTAAAAATTTCCTTCGTCCGAAGCTTGCTCTGGTAGAACTTGTGGAAGGAGGTGGCTTCGTCTTCGTCGCGTCAAAACCTACTTTGATACATGATAACTTTTTTTGGTCAAACACAAGGGTCAGTTGTATGCCCTCTTGTGTCTACACGGCTCAGATTTAGAAAAAAGCAAAAAAGATTGTGAAAAAGCATTGACGCGAGAAAAAACTCTTATAAGGTTTTGTCTTTAAAAAGTCTAAACAAAATACAATTATCGCAAAAATGCATCTACCGTGGACCCAATTACACACTATCGCTATGCGGCTCCAACTGATCCAAAAAAGGTACTCGAGTACATCCTGATGCAAACGAATATCGGCATTTACCATTCATAGGAAATGATAGCACTTTTCCTAAATTGGAGAAAATACTGACCCCAAATTGTAGTTACCGCCCTAAAAACATCCATATTTTATCCTACCAATCTGAAAATATCCAAGGAACCATTTCTAATATATTATATTCATTTCCTCTTTATCTAATGCAACTAGACATTTTTGACATTTTTTATTTAAAAAAAATGGCAGTTTAGAGCGCATTTTTTGAAATGAGATTTTTTCTTACTTTTATACGTCGTAAAAAACAAACAGTACATTTGAAAGTTGCAGAAAGTACATTGAAGTTTTTGGAACTGCTTTGCTGTTGTGTAAAAAAAGTAAATATCATGGCTTCAAAATAACGATATATCGTTTGATTTCTAGTAATTTTTTTAAAAAATCGCAACTTTTTTAGTTTTTACTTGATGAGGTCAGCAGAGTTTCGCAGCACCTGGGGGAATCGATGTACTTTCCGAAAAAAAATACCCCAAGATTTTAAAGGCTGCGGTTAAATTATATTTTTGGCACGTGTGAAATATATAACTTTAAATTTTAAATGCAGTTTTGTACTTTTCTGTCATTAATTTTGTCTTATGGTATTTGTCAATAAAACTAATTTTGAGCGAATGACAAAAAAAATTTAAATTGAATTTTTTAAACACGCTGCAATAACCGTATTTTTCTTTGATTTTATCGAAAACTTGACCCGTATATCAAATGACCCTTGCTTTTGACCAAAAAAAGTTTCAAAAGGTAAAAAAAATACTTTCCAAACTTCGATCCCGCCCATACAGTTATCGTGTATTAAACAACACTGAAAAATCCGATTTATTTTCATTAATAGACAAAAAAATCGAAAATGGTACGAAAAACGAAAATCTGTTTGAATCCTTTTGAGAGCCCCAGGTGCACTCTAAAGACGTGCCAATGTATTCTTTCAAACTACTCTAAAATGTAGTTAACTATTTACTTTTAACTACTTTTTGTAGTTTACCTATTTTTACTTCCCTCGTAAAGGAGAAGTATTGTAATCGTGAAAAAGCACCCTCCAAATGCCAATGCCAAATGCATGTTTTCTGCCAATGCCAAAAAACATCTTTTCTCAATTTCGTCGATCTGTTTGTCGGTGTGTCAGTTCGCGGCATAACTGAAAAGCTACTACCCGAATGACTGAATGTAAAAATTAAGTGTAATATAGGGTAAACTGGTAAAATTTTGATACGAATTCAACTTGACGAAGCAAAACGGCGGTTTAAGAAAATGTTGTATGTCCAAAAATCAAGTGTGGCATATGTAGCAACTGGTCAAATATTGATATGAATCCAATAAGGGGGAACAAAATGGCGCCCAATAAAATGTTAGAAAAAAAAGTCAGTATATATGTGTTACTACATAAATTACTATGTGCGGAACTAAATTGGGTCATCCTTCACTATTACTAATGAAAGGAAAGATTCACAACGAGGACAGTCACAGGTAAAGGATTACCGGATTACATTAAGGGTACCGATTTTTTGTAATGTAACTACTTTAAAAAAATTGAACCACTTTTATTGACCTAACTAATTTAAAAAGTTAGTTAACGACTCTGTTCAATTTAACTACGTAATCAAGCTATCTCTTAAAGTATTTTAACTACTTTTAGTTATTTACTTTCTTTTTTACTTGGCAAGTTGATCTAGATTGAGCAAGATCTAACCGAAAATATCGAAATTCGAAACTTTCGTTCAAACTGGAAGTGTTTCATTTTGACCGGAAGTTGATGTCGTGTACTAGATTTCAAAGAAATTGAGATAGTACAGTGTAAGTAATTTCTTTCTATGTCTAACGTTTTGACGCTTAAGAACTCTAAGTGGTCTAAAATGGCAGTATGAAGACGAAAACAGTTTAATTAAGTCATAGGACATGTTACATAAAATGTATTTAAAATATACGGGATGCTGCATTTAAAAAATGTCATAATCCTTACATAGATTAAATCGGTAGAACCAAACGATCCAGAGTCGAATACATCAATTTGACGGGTTTACAAATTCTAAAGAGTACGAAATTTGCAAGTACCACATATTTTCTAAACTATATTCACTAAACTCAAGAGAAAGGGGCACTCAGTGTTCTAAGGGATCAAGACAGTATTCAAGATGTTGATAGGATTAACGAAAATTCTCACACATTATATGATATCAATAATGATACGGCTATGTCTTCAGATTCAGTCAAAAAGAAACAAAAACGTAATTGGTAAAACGTATACAAAATGATTTAAGTGTAAAATCGAAATCCTACCTATTTTTTTAATATTCAAGTTTTTTGGTTCAAAATCTTAGATATATTATATACTTGCTCGTTCGCGTAGTGCAACGTATTTTAATATTACGGCGTTAACTTTAAATTGTATTTGGAACTTTCTTTGTCTCATTGAGAAGAAATTTTTAGGGCTGTATAACTATTTTCGTTTAACATAAACTTCTGTAAAGGATAATATTAAAAATCTTTTTCTATTGTTTCTTTAAGAACATCAATTCGTAAGCTTCTTCTTAACCTCCTGGGCAACAAATTTACACATCCTTCTATATTATACAATCAGGGTGCTGAAAAGCTTTTGTAACATACTTGCTGGTACGCATGTTAAGTTATTGGCATTTCAGATAGAAGTCTGGTGGCGTAGTGATTAAGGATTTGAGTCTCAGTCTAAAGGCCTTCAGTTCGATCTTCGAGTGTGTTACAGCAATTTTCTAATTTCTAGTTTCGTAAGAACTATATACATATTAAAATACTTTTTTAGTACAATTTTAATTTTTTATTATAAGGTAGAAATCAGTTTTTATTACAGTTGCTTATGGATACCAGCGCAGAGGCTCATCGGTGAATCGACATCACATAAAAGCTTATACAATACAATACAAACGAACTACAGAACTATTAAAAAACATCTTAACAACCGAGAGTGCCCAAACCCTGGTTGATTTTCATACCTTAGTGCCGAAATTAGTAAGATGTCAAATCTTAGGATAATTAGGAAGTAGGCAATTTTTTAATAATAATAATAATAATTTTATTCCTTAAGTTAAAAATTAATATACATATAATACATCACAATAACTGGGAAAAATGTCAAAAGATATTCCGCGCAAGTCAAAGCAGCGCAAGAGTAAACTCAGCTCTCCTTAATATTTATTTAGTAGCCTCCGCAAGTTATGTTGCACTTCCTTTAACACACAAAACCGCATGGGCACACTAACCAATTGTTTGAGAATCTAGGTGTCTATATAGTAAAAAAATCGATCAAACAATAGCAGTTCTCCAATAGTATTTTTTTAGTTTGTTTTTAAACATACTGATAGGAGGTGAATCCCTAATTCCCTTCTTAAGAACATTAAAAAATCTACATGTCTTAAACAATATACTTTTCTGGTAAAAACTAGTTCTGTGGATATTTGGCAAGAGTGGATGTTTCCTACAAGTGTCATGATGATGAACTGTCCTAATAGAAAAGATTTATTTTTACAGGCATATAGGCATATTTCAAGTATCTACAAATTAAAAAATGTTAAATTTTGTAAAGGTTTGAGAATGGGTTTACATGAATCTCTAAGAAACAGGCCACTAACCACATTTATTGCAAACTTTTGCAACAGAAAAACACGTTTATTGTGTACACTGGTTCCCCAGTACAGAATAACTCTAGATCTTTAAAAGCTCTTTTTTGCCGACATCTACCAAAATTTTGTAGGTAATTGTTACATGGGTAGGTCGGCGTTACTAGTTGAATGGATACCAGATTACTAACAAGTTAGTCGCCGGAGCGCGACAGCACAGGAAAACATTGGTGTTTGGCCAGGACCAGTGCCAGTTGAATCAATCTTACGATTTAATTGAGAAAAACCCGTTATCAAAAATGATAACAGAAGTAAAAAGTATCTTAAAACAGTATAAAAACCTTGTGCCCGATAAACTAAAATTCAAACTAACACATAGTAACCCACAGTGATCTAAACTGTATTGCCTTCCCAAAATCCAAAAACCTGGAAAGTCCATGAGACCTATTGGATCACCAAACTACAATATTTCAAAACGGTTAGTAGAAGAATTCGGCAAATTAAATATCTCGTACGATAACTTTGAGGTTACTAACTCGTTAGAATTCTTAAATAAAATTAAGAATGTTCACTTAAAAGAAGGTGAAATATTAATATCTTTTGATGTAAGCTCATTGTTTCCTAGTGTACCCTTACCACTAGCTTTAGAGTACCTAAAGGAACTACTTGAAATCAATAATTTGAAGAAAGAAATTATTGATGAATATTTGCTTCTCACAAAATTATGTATGAATCAAATTTTTTTTCAGTTCAACAATAAATATTATAAACAACTTGAGGGAATTACGATGGGCAATTGCTTATCTCCGTTCCTTGCAAATTTGTTTATGGGTAGATTAGAAACACAATTCAAAAAAGAACTCAAGTATTTTTCAAGGATGTGGTATAGATACGTAGACGATATATTTGTTATTTTTGATACTAAAACAGAAAATTAAGACACTTTCTTAGAAACGTTAAACAATAAATATCCTTTCATTAATTTTACTTACGAGAAGGAGAACAATGGGCAATTATCGTTTCTCGACACGTTAGTTATTAAAAATAACGATAAATTAGAATTTGATATTTATAGGAAATTTACTAATACTGATAGGTATATAACATCCGACTCATTTCATTGCCTTCAACACAAAATGGCAGCATTTCATTTCTTAACTTACAGGTTAGTCAATTTTCCATTAAGTAAAGAACGTTTTAACAATGAAATGAATCGGATTAAAAATATAGCTAAAAGTAATGGATATAATGATAATTGTGTACATAAATTAGTAAATAGACATAAGCGTAAGAAAATGTTAAAAGATGCCACTACTCTTCAAGCATCTGAGGCTCCCAATAAGTTCATAGTAATTCCATATGATCCCTGATATACGAGAGATCTAGAAAAAATATTTAAAAATGTAGGTTTTAGAGTCGCCTACAAAACAGAACAAAATCTCCTTGGAAACCCTAAAGACAAAGTCGGCTTGAAGGAGAGGAGTGGCATCTATGAAATTAGCTGTAATGACTGCGATCTAAAATATGTTGGACAAACTAAACGCTCCATAAACATTTGTTTTAAAGAACACATGGCGCATTTAAGATACGGAAGAACAGAAAAGTCAAGCGTTGCCCAACATGCTTGGGAAAACTATCACCAAATAGGAATAAATAATCTTAAGTTGATTAAAAATCTATCTAACAATAGATTATTGCATGCATTTGAGAGTATAGAAATAGTTAAATGTGGTAAGAAAGCACTAAATAAGGACAGAGGGACTATTCCCTATAGTCCCCTCTATTGTTAACTTGACAACGGTGCAGTCGGGTGTAACCAAGTGTGACCACATTTACCTATAAATAGTCTCGGTTAGGATAAGTTACCTTAGTTTATATCATCTGATGATGATGCTAACTTGGTTAGCGAAACGCGCGTCCAGAACGTAACAAGTTGTGGTGTAGTGTGGTTAGAACTCTTGTATTCTGATCTGTAAAAAACTATCTAAAATCAAATTTTTAATAAAATAGCGTTAATCTAATAAAAACAAGAACAGAAAAATCTAAAAATTATGAACGTATCTGTGGACTAAATTTACAATGACTTCACCACAAACTAATATTTTACATAATAATTACGCCATCTATATTATTTTGTCAGGTATTGGCCAAAAATGAATGTCTGCACCTTTTTTGCATTTTTTCTGAACTTGCGGAGGGTTTAGCAATGTAAACATTGGGTTGCTCAAAAGTACTGTCAGAGAACTACAATTAAAAAAAAATGGCTCTGGTTCCTAATTTTGAGTAAAGCTACAGACGCTGTTGTCGTATGGCTGACAGTGCAACTAGATATGAGATGAGATTTTTGCGGTGTTTTCGTCTGCTTGACATGGCGATCTATCGATCTCTCTGTTTGCGCCATAGCTCAGAAACTATAACCCTCTTGATTTTAGATTTTGTTTAGAAATTAAAAGTGATGTAGGAATGAAATTACAACATTTTCAAAAACATGCAATATGGGTGAAACAAAATTCCGAAATTCTTAATCAAATGCTTTAAATTTTGCACGAGAATGAAAGTGATTAACTGAGAAAATTTTGGTGAGAGTCCATTAGGGCGCAACAAAATTATGGCTTAACAAAATGTTCAGTATATGAGGTTCCAAAACTACTTATTTAATTGCCTTCACATGTTGGACAAATATCTAGGGATGAAATTTTGAAAAACATTCAATAAGGAGGAATAAAATGTAGATCTATTATAACGATAAAAAATCTTCACCAAGAAAATTTTCAAACAACTAACACATTTCGCACAAGAATCAAGCGAGATACAGGAATTAACTTGGTGCAAGTAAATTATGGCGGGATAAAATAACGGCTTAATGAAATGTTTAAAAATATTTGTATCAAAAAATCGAATTGACTTAAAATTTTGGACAAAAATCTAATGCTTTATAGGAATGAACTGGTAAAATTTTGGTATGAATTTTTTATGGCAAAATATAATAAAGGCCTAACAAAATGTCGAAAAAAATCCATTTACTGGAATAAAACCTTTGTTTTATTGAAGGAAGTAAGAAATTATTATCAGTCATTTTATTGTAGAATCGAAAAAAATTGTAACAAAAAATAAAAATAAAAAAAAAGAAATAGTATAATCAAGTATAGACACGATGTTTTTGAGTGAAGCTCGCTACTCACTATTCGTCCAATCGTTCATTCGTCCACATAGTGTGAAAGGTCCAGTTCATCCGTTCGTTTCCTTGCGCGGCGTTTCCGTCTTTTGGGCGGGTAATCAAGTAGACTCTGACCTCGGTGAAAGATTCTTTTGTTTCTTTTATGTACTTTCCAACAAACAACAAGATACTTGAAATCCATGGGAACGTATTTATATGAATGAACAAATCGAACCGCCGAATCAAATCGAATAGTGAGCTTAAGATAGGTAAATGTATGTGTATATGTATAAATGCATATTAGATCTGGACTTAAAATCTAAACAAATGAAAGTTATGGATGGGAAACATGTATATAAAAGGCAAATGTGGGACGAGGAAGAGATTTGGTCAAAAAATAATCGATGCTTTAAAATACTGATATTCAAGGGGCATATTCCTTGACCTGTCAAAATAGTCTGGACCATACGGTTTTTTATTAAAATATAAAAAAACATTATAGATTTTTTTACAAATAAAAATTACATGTACATAATCACATCATTAACTGATGAAATAGCTCACCAATAAATTGCACCTAGTTGACTGTTGAAGAAGCTTAAACGGTATGGAATTCATAGACAATGGAATGGAATCGTTCTTATCTACATGATCGGAGGCAAAAAGAGGTGATTGAGAAGAGTCATGAACTATACTTCTCTGGTGAGGTATACCTCCAGCCAGGGATTCTGAAGAGGAGTGTTATGGGGCTTTTTTGTTTATTTTGTACGAAAACAAAACAACCTCAAAAATAGTTCAGCAGCATTCCCACCTGGTAAATTTTATTAATGACACATAAATTTTGGCCATTGGTTCAGTCTAGTCAGATCTGCACGGTCTCTCTAGAGTATGAGTGAAAAAATATAATAGTAATTTGCGGGAAATAAAATAATAAAAGCAAAAGATTAACTTCGAAAATGTGATCCTGACTAACAGCAAAACATTTTTAAGTATATTCTTAGACCAAAATCTAACTAATATTTGCAAACAGTCAGCTGCTTCCTATTTTCAAAGAACAATATCTAATAGTGTCTAGATATCAACATTCACACTATCCACCAAAAAAAAAAGTCTGGGGAGTCCGTTGGCCATATGCATCTACACTTATAGGAATCTAATGACTTTTAAAAATTTAAATCAACATTGTTAAATTTTATTATTAACAGTGCAATTAAGTTAAAATTCCAAATAATTATCAGTTTTGACTAAATTCTTAAACTCACTCATAATGTGCTCTTAAAAACATATAAATGTCCAAAACTATGGTTTTCGGTGGGAACTAGCATTATTGTGTCAGCAGCAGATGTCAAGATATTAAATATTGAATTTCCTTTTTATTATTATTAGAATTAATTATTACTTATATTCTAATTAGAAAAAATGCCTGACCAACATAATATCGTACATAAAATATTAGTCAAAGCAATCATGCTGTTGATGAAAAAATTTGACGTTAATGCACTGTACATAATAATTCGAATAAAGGAAATCCAGCGAATGTGTAATGAAAGATTCCCTAAATACATCTTAACGTTGCCATGTTTCGGTATAGTTATCTGACTAGTACTGATAATTTCGTTTTGGGTTTTTAAAAGATTTCTAGACAAATAGTTCTAAATCGAGCTTCTGACAATAACGCGCCAAATCCAGCTATATTCATTACGATTAGACGACGACACGACTGATTACGTGGCTATACGATGCGTATTTGTAGTATAATCAGTCTTTGGTCATAGTCATATTTTTGCATTTGTTAAATTCATACAATGTCTATCCCAATAGGTATGGTAGCAGGATTTATTTCTTATTCTGCTCGTGCTACCATGCGAGATTTTAGTTCTTCGCCACTGGTGACTTGAATTACATTTTTCTAGTCCGCGAATTGTAACGATGCTTTTTTATTTAGTATGTTTTATGGGAAGGCAAAAAATAATCAACGGTATTCAATCAGCGGTAAAGCGTACTAGGATAATTATTTTTTACAACACCAGTAGCCTTGGGTTGTCGCCCTGACACTTCCCAAGTTCTAGGACAAAGGCAAGGTGTCTACGTGCAGATAACAAGAATGAAAGTAGCATATTACAATACTTCGTGCTGTGGAATTCTCGATATGCTAGCCATTTATTATAAGTTAGTGTCACTCAGAGAATATGTAGGACATATTGGAATTTTTAACGTTCAGTTATACCTGCAATAGTAAGTTTTATGAACTTTTATGTATTGAAAAATAACAAACATGTTATCTTTGATAGTCATCTTTATATATCAGTTGTTAAATCAGATAATGTAAAGGTAAACTTGAGAGCTATCTAAATCTATATTGTTGTTTTATATTTTCTAAAGTAGGTATGTGTAGTCTTATTTTCAGTAAAAGAAAACCTTTGAAGTAGGTACTGTTATAAACACAGTTGCTAAATATGCAAATAACTTTTTTCTTCTGCTCTTACAATACATACAACCAGCCAGATCTGAGGAAATAATTTTGCATATTCTGGGAAATCATTTCCCACCGCTAAAACGGGTTCGTCATTGGTCAGCTCCGTGTTCAAAATACATCCTCCTTATATCTTGTTCTTACATGGATATATGGGTAATGATTGCTCGGTTACCATTCGCCTGTATCCAGGGAAGGGGGAGGTCCTAAGGGGTTTGGACTTTTTTACTTCTTACTAATTTTCCTGAGTTTTGATAATTTGGACCTCCCGAAATAAATTTCTGGTGCGAACACCCCCCCCCCCCGGACTGAATTTCTGGCTACGTGCCTGTCTGTATCCTAGTTCTCAATGTCAATGTGTCAAACATATTTTCTCTAAGTCTACTCCAATTACAGCCGCAGCCGCGTCCATCCTTAGTCCATGCAATAATAATAATGACTGATCACATTATTCAGACTTAAAATAATTCAAAACCTGCTAATATTTTGTACAATACCAAAATCCGATTATCTTTTGAATAAACAGTTTATAGATAAAAAATAATTAACGGTGTTTAATTCGGTACCAGAAGCATGGCTTAGGTCTACCTATTTAGAATTACAATACAAAAATAATGCTTAAAAGGGACAAATATGATTGCCAGGTAATATAGTAAGTCAACCTATCGATAAACGACTTTAACCAACCCATAGGATGAGTGTCGTGGATCGGCAACTCTGAGCGTTGAGCTACACGGAAAACTGTTGATGGATCCCAACTATATGGAATACAATTTGGTTGGTGTCCATTTTATTTTACATTGGATGGATCATCTATTCGGAGTATAAGCTATTTTTGGCAATGCAAAAACCATAATTTTTATAACAAATAAAGAACATAATACCAACAATAAACTAATAAAAAATAGTTCTTTCTTGTTATTTCTTTTTGAGATATTGGCGTTTAAATATATTTATAGGTTTTCAATAATCTTTATATTACTATAGAAACAAAAAATTCACTATTACTCATAAAATCTTTTAATTTCAGGTACAATATAACAAAAAAACTTAGAATAAAGGTTTTCCGAGGAAAGAAGTCCGATTCTGATTCTTTTATGAAAATGTCTACATATTATTAATATGGTTTCAATTAGTTTGCAACCACGACAGTTATACATTTTTAATTTCAAATGCAGAGGAGCTAACAACTTAGAATGGTAAAACACGTTGTAAAGTCACTTCTCACACTTAGGTGTCTATCGTGAAATGTGACCTTTTCAAAAATTTGTTGTATCGCACCCTCAGAACGAAACCGACGCAACTCAAAAAATTAAATTTTAGAGAAATCGAAAAAACCTTTTACACTTTGTTTTGGTGTCCAAATTCGTCATGATTATGTCATGGTTATCTCTGTAGAATATTATTATTTTCGTATTTTTTTCTCGTAAGAAATACAAGTATCGAGTTTTTTTACGGATTGTTTGAATAAAAAAACTAATAGTGTTTTTTTTATTACCAAATTCTTAATATCGTGAAATGTAGTTTTTCTACCAAATATCTAAAAGATTTCGAAGCTTTTTTTTTAAATATGTAATTTTTCAACTAACTTCCTAAATATTTTAAATGGCTTTTTGTTAAATGTGTTGTTATAAAAATTAATATATTGGCGTCTTGCAGAATTTTTGTTCAGTTTTATTACTAATAATATTGTTTAAAAAACAGTTTAATGGTTGTATTATTATTATTCTATTCATAAGTCAGTTATTTGACAAAATCTCTAACAAAAGTTTCATCTCAAAACCTAATTAAAAATTTGCACAAACTTTATCTCTGTAGCTAAAAAATAGTTAACTTTTTAACAAAAATTTTAAACCCTATTTGGCATAACGAGATCATTTTGAGCATTATTTTGAACAAAAGTAAGAAAGAATACCTCGAAGGTTTGTTGGTTTTTATAAACTAAGTAACATCTAACAAAATAAATAGAACATGCTAAAACTGGCTGTAGAACTACGGGTGAAGTTTTTATATTTCGCTTGAAAATGTAACGACGACTTGCCGGTTTGGTAGATCTAAAAGAAAAATAGTAAAATATACTTTAAAAAAGAGCAAATATGATTTGTTATTTTTGATAGTGACTGGCGTTTTAAAAAATGCCATGACTCCTTTTTCGTGCCCAAGAATTCTTAAGTAATCGCGCATAATATACAGAAATGGGAGAAAGAGTTTTTTCTTGAATTAATTTTTATTTGGTCGAATGACTTATTTTTGCTATGGCATAGAGAGCTTAAAAGGGTATGATATTCTTACCTCTTTGTTTCTGTTTGACTCGGTAACTACAGGGATCATCGACTGAAACGAAACATTAAAAATGTTTCGTTTCAATTTCAGAAATAAAATGCACTTATATAAAAAAGTTCGCACTTTTAAACGGTTTTTTAAAATTAAACAAAAACGGGCCATTGTAAAATAATGCCATTGTATCAGAAAAAAACTTACCGATTTTCGGTAATAAACTGCCACACGTCAACACGCTCTGACGGCTGGAGCAAGACGTCATTGTAATGCTAACATCGGCCGAACTTGCGTTTAATTCGAAAAAGACTTTCGCACAGTTTTCTTGATTTGTAGATCGAATTTCGGCATGCTTTAACTAGGGTTCGATCATTATCATCATGAACTTATACTCTCCACTGTTGGAGGAAACCCTCCCTTATATCTTTCCACCTCTTTCTACCCTGTGCCACCTGGATCCAATTGCCTGCCACTCTTTTTATGTCATTCGTCCACCGAATAGAGGGTTATACTCTGTATCGGTATGCCTCGTTTCTTGATCTCCATTCCACAAGATCAAGTCTAGTCCACCGACATGTCATTTTGGCGACATATCCCGCCCAGTTCCATTTGAGGTCTAGCATGACTTTGGCAATGTACCTTAGCCTCGTTCTATTTCTTACGGTTTCAATGAGGATTTTGTCTCTGAGGGTAATTCCCAACATCGATCTCTCCATTTTCCATTGATTAACCTGGATTTTGTGTATTTTTTCTTGGTCATTGTAAGCATCTCAGCTCCGTATGTAAGCACGGCAAAATTTGTCATAAACTCTTCGTTTCAAGCAAATTGGAACATCTGATCTGAATATGTCCCTGAGCTTCCCAAATGCCCCCAAGATACACCTATTCTACGCTGTATATCATGCCTCTGTTTATCTCGCCTGACGCCAATTTCGTGGCCCAGATATTTATAAATGTGAATTTGTTCGATGTTTTGTAGCATGTTTGTGCTTCTTGTATGTTATCTGTTATTAGGACAATATCATCTGCGATACAGAAATCACTTATCTTTTCACCGTCGATTTTTATTCCCATAGATTCCCAGTTTATCTTTGTTAACATGCTTTCTAAGAGGTTATGAATAGTTTAGGAGAGAGTGTATCTCCTTGTCTTACACCTGTCTCGATTTTAAATTTGCCAATATATTGATTGGACGGTGTTTTAACATTTCTTAGGGCATTTTCGTATATATGTTTGATGATTGCAGAGTATCGATGGTCGTTTCGGCGAGAGCTTCCAGAAGTTTTTGTTGGTCTACCGAATAGAAGGCATCTTCGTAGTTTACAAATACAAGGGATCGCTAGAGGGCGTTAAATTATGTCGTTTTATCACAAAAAGTAAAATTTGTGAAAAAGCCGAAAAAGATTTTTGTTTGTCAATCTAAACGCAACAAATAATCTGAACATATTTAAAAATAACATTATAGATGGCTTCAAACTATCATTTTTTTTATTCAAACTATCAATTTTTTCATATCTAGGTTACATGTCAAACAAACTGGCAAATTTTAAAATTTTGAAATCAATTCTTTTCTATTATTTAATGTTTCTCTCTTACGATCGGCGCACTGATGAGTCCCGATAGGATGAAAGTATTTGTACAACTACTATGTGTCTATAAAAACTTAAGGTAAGTGATATAATTTATTATGCTTGCTTAAATAATATTTTTTATATATGTATCGAAACATTCCGTAGGCAGACTAGTCTACATGTTGAGATATGTAATTTTATTAAATATTTGCTTCAATTAATTTAAAGTTAAATTTTTTTTTCAGTTGCGAAAAAGCCAAAAAAGATTTTTGTTTGTCACCACTAAACTATTAACTTGATTATGACAACCTTATTAATAATCCATTTATTACATTTTAAATAGTTTTCATCTTAACTAAGATGCGAGGACTATTAGAAAAATAATTATTTTGAATTATATAGAAAAAAATATTATTTTCCAGTTTGCTTATAATGAATAATACTATCATGTACTGCTTTTTAAATCTGGATATTCACTAGATGAGTATACTTTTTTCGTTAAAAGTGTTAATTAAAGAAATAATTTTTACGATTTTGGACTAATGGAATATTTCATGTCGTTTTATTAAGGAATAATTAAGAAATCGAAACAATTATTAATAAAAAACATTAGAAACTTTTAAAACTATTAAATAAACTACAACAAACTAAAAGTCAATATCTTCAACCAAACCACCGTAATTTCTAATGTATTTTTACACTACAACCGTACCGTACAATATCCGTCTATCCAGCTGCAGCGCCCACTATCTAAGTCTAAAAGAAATCAATCAACAATATCAGATCGAGCGATTACTTCATAGAGTTAGAGTAATATACTGGTGTAAAAAGTGTTTAGTGGTCCAAGTTTGAATGAGTATACTCTAGGAAAGTCAAAATTTAATTTTTTCAGATTGTCTGAACTAAATCATTGATTTCTACTGTTCTCGGATTATTGTGGAACAATCAAATTTTTACAGTAATATACTGGGATAAAAAGAGTTTAGTACGCAAAATTTCATCGAGCAGCATTGGGACTAAAAGGGTGAAAATTGATTTTTTTTGTAGTAAATCATCGAATTTTACTGTCTTCCGATCCTTGTGCCACAATCATATTTTCAAAGTATTATACCGGGATGAAAAGAATTTAGCACAAAAAGTTTCATTGAGCAACCTCGCAGCTAAAGGAGTAAAAATTGATTTTTAGGTAAGTCGATATTTACTGTCTTCGGATTCTTGTACTATAATCAAATTTTCACAGTAATATACTGGGATGAAAAGAGTCTAGTACGCAAAATTTCATTGAACCAATTCGGGGCTAAGGGGGTGAAAACTGATTTTTTAAGTAAATCATCGATTTCTACTGTCTTCCAATCCTTGTGCCACAATTAAATTTTTACCATAATATACTGAAATAAAAAGAGTTTAGTACGCAAAGTTTCCTTGAGCAACCTCGGGGCAATTTGATCGTGGCACAAGAATCAGAAGATAGTCAAAATCAATGACTTACCAAAGAAAAATCAATTTTCACCCCCTTAGCCCAGAGGTTGCTCAATGAAACTTCGTGTACTAAACTCCTTTCATCCCAGTATGACAGACAGACAGTAAAAATCGATGATTTACTTAAAAAATCAATTTTCACCACCTTAGCCCCGAGGTTGCTCAATGAAATTTTACGTACTAAGCTATTTTCATCCCAGTATATTACTGTGAAAATACAATTGTGGCGCAAGAATCGGAAAACAGTCTAAATCAATGATTTACTTAAATAAATCAATTTTTACTCTCTTAGCCGCTAGGTTGTTTAATGAAATTTTAGGTGCTCAACAATTTTCTTCTTACAAGAAAAAAAATTTTCAGCCCTTTAGCTCCGAGGTTGCTCCATATAACTTTGCATGACTAAAATCTTCTTCTCCCAGTATATTATTGTGAAAATATGATTGTGGCACAAGAATCGGAAGGCAGTAGCAATCGATGATTTACTTAAAAAATCAATTTTCACCACCTTAGCCTTAAGGGTGTTCAATGAAAATTTGAGTACTAAACTGTTTTCATCCCAGTATATTACTGTGAAAATATGATTGTGGTCAAGGATCGGAAGACAGTAAAAATCGATCATTTACTACAAAAATATTCAGCTTGCGTGTGTACTGTTATTTTTTTATGCATTGATCTGTCCTAAATAGCAAAACTATTAAAATTACAAGTCGTTTTAAAATCTGCCTGATATGATACTCCCTTAGCAAATATGAAAGAACGGGTAGCATCGCACGCACACGGTTAAATATGCGTATGTTTGGTTCGATATTCACTGTAACATCTACATTTAGCAAACGTATACGTGGCTTATTGTTTTCACGTTTTCGTCTAGTGCCGAGTTTAAAATGTGTCATTCTAGTGTATCAAAATAATTTATACTTGGTAAGGTTATCAGCGGCGGCTCGTCAGATGAGGCAACTGAGGCGCCGCCTCACTCGCTTTCCTATAAATATACGTTTTTATTTTCAAAATTAATTCTTTCCAAGTTGATACATTATTCTCTGAAAATTGTCTCAAACACTATGAAAATTTCATCAAATATGCGTAAATCATAAATAAACACTTTACTTTACTAACCAACAGTACAATGTCCAATAACTGCAATATTATTTCTTTTTTATTCGACTTTACCTATACGCGGCGATGCGAATTGCGCCTCGGACACTTGAATGGTATTTGGATTTTTAATAAGTCTGAGAAAGAGGGAAAAGGGTCGTGTTGCATGTGTAGATTCATTCCATCTCTTTTTATTGCATTTGAGGCGATGAAAACTTCGCTTAATGATTGAGACGTTGCCATTTAATGTTAGCACAGATTGAATATAAATGGAAATAATTAATATTTATCGGTAAATGACAATCGCGCATCCGGCTGCCAAATGCAAGCCGTTTTTGTTTTTGTTGATATTTGCGTGGGCGTGTGGGGTATTCGTATTTGACTGTTACCGGTAACGGTTTGAGATTGAGCGGGAAGTGGGTGGATATTGAGATTATTCGGCAATAATTTGGTGTTTGTTTTATAGTATTATTTCGTGAATGTCGCGCGTTTAGTCTGTGTCGAGTGTTACTCTATCTAAAGTATTTTTGACGTTGCGTTAGTTTAATTATTGAGTAGATAGACTGATAGAGTAGTTTATATGAATTAGTGATTAAAATTTAAAATAAACGAAACGTGTGAACTATGAATCCAGTCCACGCTATCGTTATGTCACTATTGACAACGGCATTTTCCAGGCGTCCGCGTCCCGAGGATGAGAAAAAAGAAATTCTTCGCGGAGATAGACCCATGCCGAAGATAAGTACCTTAATTAGTAATAAAAAAGACGGTCGACAATATAAACGATCATTTCAAACGTCATGGTATCAAACACACATTTGGATTTGTGGAAGTGTTTTTAAGCAGCGTTTATATTGTTGGCCTTGCTTAATACTGGGAAAAACAAAAACAGTATGGACTTCTGATGGATACGTTGATTTTAAAAAATTTTCTAGAGCGGTTAAAATGCATGAAGGGTCTAAAGACCATATTCAAAATACCTTAGGTTTTGTACGTTTGTCTCAAAATATGACTACAATTAAAGATGCACTAATCGAAAATGCTCGTTTATATAAATTATTGTACAATGAAGATGTTAGGAAAAACCGCTTGCTTTTGACATACCTTATAGATACGACTATATTACTGGGAAAACAAGAACTGGCTTTTAGGAAGCATGACGAATCCGAATCTTCTTTTAACAGAGGGAATTTTAAGGAAGTTTTTAATTGTTTAATTAAACGTAACACCGAACTTGTAAAGCATTTAGAAAAGAAAAGTGTATTTATGGGACAATCGAAAACTATTCAAAATGAATTAATATTTTGTATTGACGAACATATGAGAGACTTTATTAAACAAGAAATATCGGAGGCTACATTTTCTCATTAATTGTAGGTGATACGACGGATATAGTTGCAAAAGCCCAATGTTGTGTAACTGTTAGGTATGTAAATAAATTAGCCGAAATAAAAGAACGTTTTTTAGGCTTTTTTGATATAAGTGAGGATTCTAGAGCTAATGCACTCTATAACTTAATTGTAAGAATCTTGGAACCTTTAAATTTTAAACGGAAATTAGTAGCACAATGCTATGATGGAGCTGCGGTTATGGCCGGAGAATTGAGCGGTCTACAAACACGAATAAGATCAGATGCCCCACAAGCAATGTACACTCATTGTGCTGCTGATCGTCTCAATTTAATTTTACAACAGGGTTCAAATTATATTAAGGAAAGCAGAATCTTTTACGCAACTTTGAAAAGTTTGCCTGCTTTTTTCCATAAATCGTACAAACGCACATCTATATTGGACAAAATAATAAAAAAACGAGTTCCGCAAGTAAGTGATACAAGGTGGTATTCTCGATCAAAAATTCTAATTTTTGTTGCAAATAATTGAGAAGGACTAACCTTAGTTTTTCAGGACATGATTGAAAATCCAGAATTAGACTCAGATACTATACACATGGCCAAGGAGTATCTAAAAGACCTTTCCGATTTTGAATTTGCTTTTTTGACTTTTGCATTTAAGGAAATTTTTCTTGTTACTGATATCCTGTTTCAAGTTTTTCAGTTAAGTAACCTAGAAATTGATTTCTGCATTTCACAATTGAACATTGCCGTCAAACGATTAAATGAGCTGCGCGCTGAAAATTTCCTTAAATCCATGAAAAAGCAAAATCACTTACCGGATTGCCATGTAGTAGAAAAACCCGTAGCATGAGCGAATCAGATTTAATGGAAAAATATAAAAATCTGTTTTATGAAATTTTAGACTGTATAATTTTTCAAATTAACATCAGGTTTAAAGATTTAGACAAATTGGAATTTGTGAAACTTCTTAATACATCAAAACACAAAGACTTTGCCACAGAATTCCCTATTAGTCTATTAAATTCGTTAGAAAAAACGTATCCAAAAGTGTTTGACAAAAACCGCCTCAAAAATGAGCTAAGCATAATTTACCGAGATGAACAATTTTATAAAGTCAATATTCAAGAACTCCTTAAACAAATTAATAGTTTAGAATTAATTTCAGTATTTTGTGAAGTATATCGACTTGCGACATTAATTTTGACAATCCCCTTAACAAGTGTACAGGCCGAAAGAGATTTTTCGTGCTTAAAGCGAATAAAGACCTACTTACGAAATAGTATATCTCAAGATAGGCTCTCAGCCCTGTCGATCATGGCAATAGAAAAAGAGTTATTAGTTAAACTTTCTGAATGTAATGGCGACTTTTATGACAAAATCATTGAGAAATTTTCTTCTTTAAAAGACAGGCACATTAATTTAATTTACAAAAAGTGACTTAACTGCACCATCCACATACCTATTTGTCTAAACAGTTTTGGTTTTTTATAAAAAAATTACTGTCCACACCATATTAGATTATTGCAGGTTTATTACACTTTAAACTCGATTCTGACTATTTTGATTAAGTATTTTAAATATTTTTTCTAAAAAAATCCAATCATGAAAAATGTGTATATTATATATCTTTGAGAAGAGTATATATGTACATATATCTGAGGATAAAACGAACTACATGAAAATTGAGTGAATACCTTAAAGATTATTATTTTATTTTTATATCTATGTAATAATTTTTATTTTAAAAATTACTTAATGAAAAATTGTTATGCAATAGAAAAAGTAGCCGGTGGATGGCCCCTTTGTCTAAAAATCGAAATGATTATATGCTTATAGATCAGATCGCTGCTATATTTGTTAATGTCATTTAAAAATTTAATAACTGGGAAATATCTGCGAACCAACGGAGTAGGAAAGACTGATAATATGGGTATCATGCAGGATATAAAATTTATGTGAAACGTCAACAATTACAAAAAAAAACTTTTGTTATTTTTACTGGATCCTAACCCCAAATAAACACTACTCTAACATAAAAAAAAGAGGATCGTTTACAAAAACCATTTAGATCCCTAATATCTGGGAAATATCTGCGGACCAACGTAGTAGGTAAAGACTGGTAATATGAGTTTCATGAAGGATATACAATCTATATATATATATAAATAAATAAATACATAAATATATATATATATATATATATATATATATATATATATGTATATATAAATTTGTTTTTTTTTACTAAATCCTAACATAACAACAAAAGGATTGTTAACGAAAACCCTTTAGAAACTTATTATCTGGGTAATATATCCGGAACAACTGAGTAAAAGTGCTGATAATATGGGCATGATATAAGATCTATATATGTGCCCTGAGGATGCAACAATTAAGTTGCGAAACGTAGACAATTTAAAAAATACTTTTTTTACTGGATCTTAACTTCAAATAATACACCACTCTAACAAACATATTTTAACATTGTTCAGTCATATTGGATTTTTACCAAAATATTATCAGGCCATCCCTATATGACCCTTAATTTTTGGTTAAAACTTGAAGTCAATCGGATAAGTAGTATTTAAGCTGTGTGTCGCGAACTGACACACAGACCGACAGACGGACAGACGGAGTTGATAAAACATATGTTTTGGCATCTAGGGAGGGTGATTTTCTTCACGATTAGAAAAATTTTACTTGGCCGCAATTTTGTTCCGCCATTTTGAATTAGTAACCCAGTTTTAGTAGTTGAGCCCTATACCAAAATTAGTTATGGCACACAATTTGAAATCAATCCATTAAGTAGTTTTTTCAGATTGATTTTTTAAATATTTTATTATACCGCCATTGCGTTTCGCCATCTTGGATTCATACCAAAGTTTTATCAGTTGATTCCAACATAATTCTTGATGTTTATGCAAAATTTGAAATAAATTGGATAAGCAGTTTTTCATAATAATTTTTTTAACATTGCACCATATTACCAGGTCATACCCAAATGACCCTTAATTTTTGATAAAAATTTGATATCAAACGGGTAAGTAGTCTTTAAGCTATGCCGCAGATCGACGGAATTCATAAAACATTTTTCGGCATCTAGGGACGCTAAAATGTAAAGACGGGTAAAACCTGAGGAGTGATTTTTTAACGATTACATACTTTTTATTTGGCCGCCATTTTGTTCATCCATTTTGAATTAGTACCACTATTTTACTAGTTGATCCCTATACCACAGTTAGTTATAGCACACAATTTGAAATCAAACCAATAAGCAGTTTTTTTCAGGCTGAATTATTAAATATTTTATTATGTTGCTATTTTGTTCCGCCATCTTGGATTCGTACCAAAATTTTACCACTTGATTTCAACATAATACTTGATGTTTTTGCAAAATTTGAGATAAATTGGATGAGCAGTTTTTTAATAATAATTTTTTTTATAATTCACTAGGCCGCCATTTTGTTTCGCCATATTGGATTTTACCAAAATGTTACCAGGTCCTCCCCATATGATCCTTAATTTTTGACCAAAATTTGAAGTCAATCGGATAAGTTAGTTTTTTAGCTACGCAGCGAAAAGACGGACAGACAAATTGACCGACGGAAATGAGAAAACATATTTTTCGTCATCTAGGGACCCTGAAACGTGAAGATCTGAAAAAATCTCGGAGAGTGATTTTTTCACGATTGCAATACTTCCCTTTTACGAAGGAAGTCATAAATTAAAAGGTCCTATGTTTTTGGTAACACGACATAAACATACCTCCCATGAAAATCATCGATGTCTAAAAAAAAGTTCTTATTTATAAAGTCGTGGAAATGTACTATAAAATAATTTTCAGTTTCAAACATTTTGCGTTAGTAACTCTGCGCGGGGGGATATTTGCCCCTTATTATAGGCCACTGCCTATAAATAACTAGATATTGAAAATAAGTGCGAGGACAGACGGCCGGAGGATCGAAGTAGGTGATTTTACGGCAGGCACGTAGCCAGAAATTCAGTTCGGGGAGGAGAGGGTGTCAAAAAAGTCAAAGCTCAAGAAAATTAGCAAGAAGCATGACTTAAGTACTTTAAAAATGAAACTTCTTGTTTAAAAAATATTTTTATTTCAAATATACGTTTTTGCAGTAAGAAATCAAGAAAGAGAATGCTTTATACAACTTTAATCAAATGGAATGTAGGAACGGTACATGTAATTCCTCGTTAAGCTGGAAAAACAGCGGATGGAGTTTTAAGGTATCGGTATTGGCTTCTCCGATTTTTTGATTATTGAACTTTCTTTTCCGGCAAATTATCATCAAATAATTTTGTCAGTGATCTTCGATTCCATATTAATAGTCCAGTACTGATGGCAATTATCAGTATTGTAGAGAAACCAATCACTGGATTTTCTTTCTTCTTCGATTGGTGGTACTTTGTTAAGCATGTCCTTTTATTCGATAAATCTTTTCGAAATTTATTTTGGTAAGATTTGGTGGTATTGATCTTTTCTGTATTTTCAAAATATTTTTTCTTCCATTACTGGTACGACTAGTATTTTCTCTTGCGTTATTTGCTCGAAGAACGGTTCTTCAATGTTGATTTGGAAAATTTGGCAATCATCTGTTTGAGAACATTTCATTAGTTGGAGAGTACATCGATTTTGGGGGTGGAAATCTTCATTACAATAATAATAATAATAATAGACAATTTAGCAGGGAACAGGTAACCTCGTTGAATTGTGTTTTTTCTCTTGTTTGTGCTAAGTAAGGATATTTGGGAACAAATATTTTTTGATTTTGAATAACAAGAGAAAGGTGATAAAAGGTAAAACTTTCGGGCTTAATTATAGGGACATTAACTTGTGTGCCTAAGAATTGATGGTACGAGAGTCTTTAAAATTCAATATTTCGATATTATTATACATGGCTTTTAGTTCGTTTATTATTTCTCGCATTTTTGATACTGACACTATTGAGTTATGTAACGTATTTAGCTTTGCAAAGCTAATCGCATCTTCTAAGTTGCCAATAAAAGGTATTACATTTTGACAGTCTAAACTATGCTTTGCAGGCTAATATATTCGATTATATCTTTAATTGAACCTTCTGTCGTTGTCTTAAACATCTTTAAACTATATTCTAATTTTTCTTGAAATGTTTGTGAAATTGAAACTGTTTTATTATAGTTATTAATTAGTTGCTTAGATAGGGTATTTTGAGAATTTAACTCCGTTATGTGTTTTTTTTTTCTCGTTTAGTTCTAGGTTTTCGCGTCATCGGCGTCTAAAGTACCGAATAAGCAGTTATTTGCTTTTCCTAGCTGCTACTAGATCTAGAAAACCTCTTTTATTTCTAATATGTAGATGAAGATTTTCCAGTTTTTCTTGCTTAATTTGTATTAGGTATTTTGGTCTTAAAATGGCATTTTCAGATAAACCTTAATAAGAAATAAGATTTGTTATGTTTGTTTTATAATAATTCCTAATTTCGACAAAATATTTTTCTATATTTCATAACTGTAATATTATAGCTTCCCAATAGATAAAATGATGCTTATTATATACAAGTTTTGCTTCGCCCAACTGAACAGGGAGAATGAGATTTTTAAGGTGGGTTGTTTGAATATCGCTACTAGGCTCACTAATTGATTCTTGTGGAAAGAACGTCAATATCGCGATTCGGGTTTATTTTCGAAATTATTTTTTACTTAATGGTGGTGTTTACTTTTTGAATTCTGTCATAAAAAAAATTAACATTTTCTTTATAATTTTCTAGATAATTCGAGACTATTATGTATTCCTTAAGATCGAAAGGGTTAGTAGTATTCATATGCCCTTTCATAATTTCGACAGATGTATATTTTGTAACTCTGTAAATTCAGCAGGAGTAAAATTTGTACTTTCTCCTTGCGGGACCTATAAGGCTACTTAGATGGTACGCTTGGCCATACCGAAGAAAGGTGTCAATTATCGCCAATGTGTTCAGGAGGTTTGAACTAGTGTCATTTATTTTTTAGACAAATTTCGCAGTAGTTTTTTCATATCTTGCAACATGTTTGGCCAATAAAATTTGGAGGTTAGAGTTTCTTTCATTTCGTTTATGCCTCTGTGATGTATTTTTGATAGCGTATGTTGTTTTGGGTTTAGAAATTCCTTCAAGAATTTAATAATGTCGGTTAGGGGGGTCGTTATTTGATATAGTTACATAAAGTCGCATATTTTCAAAAACTTTTTTGGACCTATATTTGATTTTATCAATGCCTCCGTTTGTTATTATTCGATGTTTAAACGTATTTAAGGATCTTTCAAAAATAGGAATTCCGAATATAGAGTTTTCTTGAGCAGAATGCACGGTTTCTAGTGTTTTTCTCAGTGAATATTTTTGGAGGATTTACTCGCACATCCGATATTATTTTTAAATTTGGATTTTCTGGTAATCGTAGCTCTAAGATCTCATTGATAATCGATTGATCTACTTGAGGGATTTCAGTAGCATTGTCGAGATAATCTTCAATTAGTTTGTGAATATCTCCAGGATTGCTTGTAATGGATAGTGTTTCGAGTGCATTTAAATCTGAATCCGGGGGATTTCGAGAATCTGCGGCTTGAATTTTGGCTTTTTTATATTTTATAGTATAATTAAATTCCTCTGACTTAAGGGGCCAACGTACTAATCTGGAATTGGTTCCTTAAGAGAAAATAACCATTTTAGTGGTTTATGGTCCGTGAAAAAGGTAAACTTTTGTCCAAAGACATAAGGACGAAAATACTTTCAGCTCTAAAGTATAGTAAGTTTTTTTTTTCTATAGTAGAATAATCTATTTCTGGGTAAGGGTTATAGATGCATAACAAATAGAATGATCTTTTTGTGACAAAATTGCACCAATTGCGTATTGGAACACGTCTGTGGAATGTTCGAAGAGTTTAGAAAAATCTGGTTAGGCTAAAATAGGTTCAGATATTAAGAGATTTTTGCATGTGTTGAAACAATCAACAAATGTTTTAGTATGTTCGATTTTTCGTGCTTTTTTATTGCGTCGTATTTTTGCAAAATTTTTTTACGAGCCTAAAAATGATTTTAAGTCACGTTGTGTCTTGGGCACTGAGAATTTTTGAATAGTAGTGGGATTTAAGTTCTTCTGCCTTTACTACATGTCCGAAAAATTACTTCTCTACACAAAAGCACGCATTTTTCATGTTGAATTTTAAGTTTACTTCACGTAGTTTTTTGAAGACTGGTTATAAATTCTGAATATATTCTGGTAATCCGTTGCTAAATAGTATTATATCGTCCTTAAACTCCATACAGTTTTTATTTTGTAATTCTTGTAGGACTTCGTACATATCGCATTGGAATGTAGAAGGTGCATTTATGAGTCCGAAGGGCACTTGGAGGTATTCATAATGTTCATTATTAACAGTGAACGCATTCTTTTGTACGGAGCTTTCTTTCATTTCTCTCTGATGGAATCCGCTCGCCAAGTCCAGGGTGGAAAAATATTGTACCGGATAGAGATTATCAATACTTTTTTTGTTAATTTGACGGTAATCTTGGGCAATACATCTTTTTTTTTTCGGGACAATCCAAATTAATGAAGATCAAGGGCTACAAAAGCTCAGGAATTATTATGCCTGTTAAGCCTTTTAACATAGAACAGGGAACACCTGTAATTTTTTTAACTGACAGGAGGTGTCAAGTCGTCACTGTCATATATTTTTCAGTCATTGTGAAAGGTAAAATAAAGAAAACATAGGAAAAATGGTTGTTTTCGTCACCAGAATATCAACGTAACGAAATTGTTTGTATCCAGAGTCCAGGAGGCAAAGGACAGACATTAAACATTGGTCCAATCGAGCACGGATATTGAATCACGTACACATAAGCAAGAACAGCAACCATTTTTGCCGATCATCACGTTCATGAAGAAAGCAGCAAGTTACAGAACCACGGATTACACAGGTCAGATCATTCCAATCTCTTACTTTACAACCTACGACGTATGTGTGTCTTGGAACGAAGGCGTTGCCTAGAGGAATGTTTCCACTTGATTCATTTATTCTAACCTATCTCGCGAAAAGAAAAGAATTTTAAATGATAGTTCTCGGTTTAATAACATCATAATTCCAGAAAATTATTTCTTAGGTTATAGCAAGGCTACGCGGCACAATTTTTTAGTTGACTGTTTACATCCTTTACTTTGTATTAATCGAACATTTGTAATAATTACATTTTCACGGTAATTTACACGGAACGGTTAAATATCGTATAACCTAGTTTACACGCAGACAGTACAGGATATTATTTTGTTTCATTTATATTTGATTTATATCATAAATTAAAAATAATAAAACATATCTGATACTGTAAAAAAGCTCAAAGCTCATCGTGGGCAAATCAAATCAGAATTAACTCGTTTTCACACATATAGATAAGTTTGATCCAGTTACTGGTAATTTAACGCAGTTGCAGACACGCTTTGATACAATTCAAGACATTTTATTTCAGTTTAAAAAGTTACAGACAGACTACGAAGGAGTTTTTATTGCAGAGAAGAGCTTCGATGAGGTTGCAGAGGAGAAAGAAAGGGATGAGTTCGAAAATAAATACTATAATGCCATTTCAGGAGCCAAAGATTTAATAAAGCAATTAAGTAATATTATTCCCTTTTCTCCTACCACATCACAAATTCCAATTACAAATACTTTATCTGTCGTAAACAGCGCTGCTAAATTACCTGCATTAAAAATACCAGAATTTTCTGGTTCATATATCGAATGGCAACAATTTATGACACATTTTGTGCTTTAGTTCACAATAATTCAAACTTACAAGATATTGAAAAAATGTATTACCTTCAAGGCTGTCTAAAGGGGGAAGCTGCTCAAGTAATAGCTTCACTTCCAATTTCAAACACAAACTATTTAAAGGCAATTTCAATTACTCAAAGATCGTTACGAAAATCACAAAGCTATTATAAATACTCACTTAATAGCTATATTTGGCCTTCCTACATTATCTAAAGAATTTCATGTTAACTTAAGGAAATTTTATGATGCTTTTCTGAGAAATTGTCGAGCTTTAGAAGCTTTACGAGAACCAGTTGATAGCTGGAATACCATTCTTATATACATGTTAGTTTCAAAACTAGACTTTTTCTCCAAACGCGAATGGGAAAATTATAGTAAGGAAATAGACAAGCCTACCTTGGATAACTTGACGAAATTCTTAAACCAACGTTGCCAGATCCTAGAATACCTTGATTCAAAGTTAGGAAATAGTCGCCGCGGAAACGATAGTATAAAGGTCTTTTATTCTTCTAACGAACAAAATGCTAAATTTTTATGTCCCTTGTGTAATGAAAAACATTTCATTTACCATTGTACGAAATTTAAAAATTTACTCATGGAAACACGTTACACAGAGGTTAAAAAATTAAACCTTTGCACTAATTGCCTACGTAAGGGCCATAAGGTTACAGAGCGCAAGTCAATAGGGTGTAAAAAATGTAACTTAAAACACAATACACTATTGCATCGACAATCTGAAACCTCAAATGATAATAATCACGGTTTTTATGAACGCGATAATCAGCATCAACAAAATATTAATTTAAATTTAACAAATAATAATTCAGAAAGTTGTACGCCTGAAACTTCCTCGGGAATTCTTGTAAATCGTACCCTTTTCTGTCATAACGTACAAAGGGCTAATAACTTTGTACTTTTATCAACTGCAATTATTCGAGTATACGAGTTAAATAATCATCCTATTTCATGTAGGGTTTTACTAGACAGTGGTTCTCAGTCTAACTTCATAGCTCGAAATCTCGCGGAAAAACTAAAATTGTGTTTAAGAAAATTCGATTTACCTATTAGTGGAATAAATCAAATACAAACTAAAAGTAAATATCAAACAACAGTCAAGGTGTCTTCATTTTGTAATGATTTTACAGTTAACATTAATTGCTTAGTAATCGAACAAATCACAGATGTTTCACCACAATTAACATTTAATGTGTCTGATTTAAATATTCCTAAAGTAAACCTCGCTGATCCAAAGTTTAATGTTGCATCGAGTGTAGATATGCTAATCGGTTGTTCTCTGTTTTATGAGTTATTATTATCCGGACAAATAAAACTTGGTAAAAATTTGCCCATTTTGCAAAATAGTCACTTCGGTTGGTTAGTGGCCGGAAATGTACCCATCGCATATCAACAGTCCAAATGCTTTTTTGTAAATCTTTCACAAGAAGACATAAAACGACAGGAGGATACCTTAAACAATCAATTAGAGAAACTCTGGGTCATAGAGGAGATTCGGTCCAAGAACGAAGATAAATGGACCCAAGAAGAGCTTGAATGCGAACAACATTTTGTTAATAATGTTTCTCGGAATCAGGAAGGTAGATTTTGTATTAAACTTCCTTTAAAGGAAATGAAAAACTTAGGTGAATCGGAAAGTAGGGCTTTAAATCGTTTATTTTCTTTAGAGCAAAGGCTATCAAAAAATGCTGAATTAAGCGAGAAATATAACGCTTTTCTATCGGAATATAAATCTTTAAATCATATGGCTGAAGTCTCTCGCGATCAGAATGAGTCTGAATTTCCTATATATTATTTACCCCATCATAGTGTAACAAAAGAAGATAGCGTCACTATAAAGGTACGCGTTGTATTTGACGTTTCTGCAAAAACGTCGACTCATCTTTCTTTAAATGATGTTTTAAAAAACGGTCCAGTAATTCAAAATGATTTGTTTGCGATACTTGTAAAATTTAGAAAACACGAATTAGTTTTTATTGGTGATTTAACTAAAATGTATAGACAAATTTTGGTGCATCCTACCCAAACTAACTTACAAAGAATTGTTTGGCGAGAAAACACGAAAGAAAATGGTAAACATTTTGCCTTGCAGACTTTGACATATGGCACAAAACCAGCAGCATTTTTAGCTACACGGTGCTTAAAACAAATAGCGATAGAAAATCAAGATCTTTATCCAATTGAGTATAAAATTATAATTGAAGATATGTACATGGATGATCTTCTTAGTGGAGCGTCAAATAGCACAGATTTAAATCAAATAAGAAGTAATCTTGTTAAATTATTATCTGATTATGGTTTTGAACTAAGAAAATTTCAGTCAAACGACGAATCTTTTCTTCAGAATGTTAGTTCAACTTCAGATGCGCAATATATTATTACGGACGATTCCTCTACTAAAACTCTAGGAGTAAATTGGAAACCTTCTTTAGACGTTTTCCAATATAATTGTCAAATATTTTTAAATAATTCTGATCATGTTACAAAGAGGTCTATTTTATCTTTTATAGCTAAAGTTTTTGACCCTTTAGGATTGTTGGGGCCGATAATTATTCGATTTAAAATGTTAATTCAAGCCTTGTGGCAACTGAAAATTGCATGGGACGATCCTGTACCTATTAATATTTATAATGAATGGATTGACTTTAGATCCCAATTGGCACAACTTCATTTAATACAAATTCCAAGACGCGTACTTACAAGAAATTGCAATAGTATTGAGTTACACGTTTTCTCCGATGCAAGCGAAAGGGCTTATGCTTCTTCCGTTTATTTAAGATCCCAAGATAATAACCATCAAATTGAATGTAATCTTCTTTATGCCAAATCTCGTGTCGCCCCTATAAGTTCTATAACGTTACCTAGGCTAGAGCTATGCGGTGCTCTTCTGGCTGCTAGGCTAGCAAATAAATGTATTGAGTCTCTAAATTTAAATATTGATAGCATTTTTATGTGGACAGATTCAACTATAGTACTGTCTTGGATATCAGGTCAACCACGCATGTGGAAAACTTTTGTATCCAATCGGGAAGCGGAAATTCAGAAGCTCACAAATATTCAAGACTGGAACTATATTGCATCTTCAAGTAATCTTTCAGATATTATTTCCCGTGGATCTAATCTTGTAGATCTTATTAACTCTGATTTATGGTGGCATGGGCCTTCTTTTTTAAAGGATAAGAAAGAAAATTGGCCTGAATACTCAAATATTATACACTTTTCACGAAATGCGGATAAATCTCCGGAATACAGGTCACCTCCAGTAACTAGTTTTTTATGTCACGAACCCATCGAGCGCTTCGATCTTTTTGAAAGGTTTTCGGAGTATAATAAGCTTTTGCGCATAACAGCGTATTGTTTAAGATTTTTCAGTAACCTAAAATATCCCAAAAATCGACAAACTGGACGGTTAGCGCCTGCAGAGGTGGACTTAAGTTTAACAGTTTTGACAAAGGTAGTTCAAAATGCCTCATTTTCAAAATACCTTCAGTCACTTAAAGACAATGAATCGGTACATCATAACAGTAAACTCAAATCTTTATCACCGATTTTGGACGAAAATGGATTATTGAGAGTAGGAGGCAGACTAGAAAACAGTAGTCTTCCATTTAATCATAAACACTCGATAGTTTTGCCTTCAAAACATGTTTTTACTAAACTTATTATAAACCATGAACATAAAAGATCTATGCACGCAGGTACGAATACCACCCTATCCCACGTTAGACAGATTTTTTGGATGGAAAAAATACTGTAAAATCATGTATCAGAAAATGTATTAAATGTTTAAAAGCTAAACCAAGCGAATTAATTGTTAAAATGGGACAGCTCCCTAGTGCTCGTGTTTCTCCATCTTACCCTTTTCTTTCGGCCGCTGTAGACTTTGCGGGTCCCTTTGAATTAAAGGATGGGAAAATTAAGAACAGAAAAATTATAAAAGGTTATATTAGTGTTTTTATATGTCTCTCTAGCAAAGCTGTTCATTTTGAGTTGACCAGTGCGGGCTTCCTCAATGTCTTAAAACGTTTTGTATCAAGGCGCGATCTTTGGAGCGATTTGTATTGCGATAATGCTACAAATTTTGTAGGTTCTAAAAATGAGCTTTTAGCTATTCAAAATGTTGTTCAAGATAATCAGTTTTAGAATTATTTAATTTCAACTAAAATTAATTGGCATTTTATTCCTGCGCGTTCGCCCCATTTTGGCGGATTATGGGAGGCCGCGGTCAAGTCTTGTAAACATCATTTAAAACGCGTTATGAATCATACTTTATTAATTTATGAAGAATTTTCTTCAATTTTAATACAAGTGGAAGCAGTTCTAAATTCTAGGCCTTTGACACCCATGTCTTCAGACCCGAATGACCTAGAAGCTTTAACTCCTGGCCATTTTTTAATTGGTCGCCCACTTACTGCTGTACCACAACAGGATTTAACTGATACCAAAGTTAATTTTGTAAAAAGATATCGTTACATGCAGAAGATTTTCCAACATTTCTGGTCACGTTGGATCGTGGAATATCTGCATTTTCTACAACAACGGACAAAGTGGCAGTTCGAAAAGGATCCAGAACTCAAATTGGGTTCCATTCCACTTTGCTGGCCTCTCGGAAGAATCGTCGAGCTACATCCAGGTGCTGATGGTTATGTAAGAGTAGCTAGTGTAAAAACTAAAGGTGGTACTGTCAAACGTGCAATAGCTAAACTCTGTTTGTTACCATTAGATGACTTTGAAAGTGAGCAGTGAAGGACAATTTGTGCTCTTAATAACTAGTATAGTTTTTTTTTGGTTTTAACGCACTTATTAAGAATTCTTAGAACTTTACACAGAGCAGTATTTATTTTTGAATGTTATGTTAATCTAGAATACATGTCAAAATGGTTTGTGTAAAATAATGTAAAATTTACCTTAATGATTACTGTTTTAAAGATAAATTTATTGAAAGCATAATCTTTCAAGAGGGGCAGAATGTTAAGCCCTTTAACATAGAACAGGGAACACCTGTAATTTTTTTAACTGACAAGAGGTGTCAAGTAGTCACTGTCATATATATTTTTCAGTCATTGTAAAACGTAAAATAAAGAAAACATAGGAAAAATGGTTGTTTTCGTCAGCAGAATATCAACGTAACGAAATTGTTTGTATCCAGAGTCCAGGAGGCAAAGGACAGACATTAAACAATGCCTTTGTCGAACATTTTATTAATGTGACATTCGACCTCTTCTTTATGAATATAGTGGCACCTTTAGGACTTTGTATGGACGAGACTATTATCTGTTTTTATTTTGTGTTTCATTTTTGAAGTAAAAGATAGTAGATTACCTGTTTTGTAGAAAATGTTTAGGAATTCCTAGCACAATCTAGAAATAGCAGCTATTTTTCGCAGTTTATGTGATCTGGGCGTAGTGCATTTTCAAGGTCTAATTTTTGAAATTCGGTTCTGAAATTTTGGCAATTTTAGGTAATATTTCCCAAGGTGAAAATTTAGCGTCACAGAAATAGTTTGGTTAGAGTTATTTTGAATTTCCAAAGGTGCAAATCCGTTTTTTGAATAAGTCAAAGTTTAAGGGATTAGAAGACTATTTACTGTGCGTGCTTTACTTAAAATATCTCATTTGAAAATTGTGAACTTGAACATTCTTTATTATTTCTCCTTTTTAAAGAAAATGAAAAATCACATTTTCTGGTTGTCTATATTTAAACAGTATTTCGATATTTTTACCTAATAATTTTTTTATTTATTTATTATATTTATTTATCAATATTTAAATCCATAGCTACTAGGTCTGTTAAACCTATAACATCATCAAAATAATCATGGCAGTCAAATAAAATAAATTAGAGCGTACAATTTGCACGAAATTCCGTGAAAACTTGTATCGAAGCTTGAAAACATGTGTTTTGGCTACCAATTGTTGTTATTGTAATATTTGTTTGATAACTATTATTCTTTTTTCTGTATCAATTAATATTTTTAATTTTGGTTTATTAATTTCGACATATGGAAGTGCATTTGATGAGATTGTAAGAAAAAAAAATTAATAACAGGGTAACTTAATTTTTCCTACAATAAATCTGTAGATGGCAATGGCACAAATATTTGGACCAAGTATATTAGTATAAGAAAATATCTTTAGTATTATTAATTTAGTATTCGGGCCGGTAGTTTACGAAAAGTATTCTCATATCAGAGACACAGTGAAAGTCAATTTAATTTTATTATTAAAATATGGAAAACTCTGACCTTGTATGTCCTGGGTTAATAAATTTGAAGGCACGCTATTCCATAAGGCAGCTCCAGGATGAGGCAACACAAACTTCTGGAGGTACGTAGTTTTTAATTATGTCATCCTTTGCTTAAACTTCCAACTAAAGTCTTTTCTGGATTCTAATATATATCCAGTCAGAGAGAGGCTCGAATTTATCGTTCGAGGAGGCGAGTACGGCAGCAAGAAGAAAACCAAAAGAAGGAGAAAAATACGAAGAGCAGGAAAAAAAGAAGAACAAAGTCTAAAAACAATTAAGTTATTTCAAAACGCCGAAATTTCACAAAATTTGCTTACCTTATTTATATTTCCTATTGTTATATTTAAAACAATTCCAAATAGATTTTAGTTATTAATAGACATTTTCTTTGTTACAGAATGAAAATACCAAAAAATGGTTTACCGGAGATCTAGGATGGCCTTGAAGTGTATTGGGGGAATATCCAAGTACAAAATTTGTCAAATAGTGCTCTTTATTCCATAATTCTTCAAAATAAATCAGGCGAGCCTAGCTTATAGGCACGTGAAACTTACTTGTTACCTATTTTTAAAGGGAATCACACATTTTAATTAAATCGGCAAAAATGCGCCAGACAAACTAAACCTTAGATTATATACACAGGAAGATACATAACCCCTATACCAAATACATTGACTGTTGTGACTCAAGGATAACCAGTGGGGAAGGCTACAGGAGGGGAGTATAACGTGTTTATTTACAAATTGCTATTTATAAAAATAAACCATAGGCGGAGTGAAATTATGATAGTCTGAATGAATAAAAATATTTAAATATTTCGAGTGAGAGATTTTTTCATTGTGTTTTTCGATGTGATTATAGGCAAACAGTACAATTATATCGGTTAAACATATAAAGTGTTCATTTAAAAACCTCAATTTATCGGAATCTATTTGGGGACATGTTTTTCAATAAGAAGACTTAGATAAAGTCCTTTACATTTTAGATATCACATTTTTTGATAGCAAAATGTAAGGGTATTGAAAGCTTGACCTAAACTTATAAAATACGTATTTTACATAACATTCTTGGCACATGTACTTCTTATTTTTTAACATTACGATGTACCAATTTAAGCAGAAAGGTTTTATATACAAACGTGATCTACACTCTTCTAGAGTGTTCTCTCTTAATTTTTTAAAGCCAGAACTAATAGCGAGACTGTTTCCTTTTAATAAATGAACAAACATATAAATTTAATTTATTGGTATTTACTATTTAAAAAGTTTATAAAAACTAATGCAACTTTTAGAAACCTTAAATTTGATACACAGTTACAAGAATAAGAAAAAATATATACTTCAGAATATTTGTACATTATTTTTGATTAATTTAGTCACAAAAAAATTGATCGGTAGAAAGGGCTGTCTTTTTTTTTGCAAAATAAAACTAGTGGGTTGAGAGGACAAAAGGTATATATATATATATATATATATATATATATATATATATATATATATATATATATATATATATATATATATATATATATATATATATTAATACAACATGTTCTACTACTATACATTGTACAAGACGAAATTCATACATCTACTAAAAAAGTAACAAGTCTATAAGTTTTAAAGCATGAAGTAAAACAGGTCATGCCTTTTTAGACAGTATATTAGAGAGAAAAACGTGGGACTACAAGACCAAACTAGGTAAAGAGTTGTAATTTTTTTTTTCAGTTTCTATATAAGATAAAAGTTTTCTTGCATATTAAGAATGACGCAGTTCTTGCCTCAAAAGAAACTGTGTCTTTCTTTTAGAATATGTTCTTGCTATAAGAATATATTTTAAGAATAATCTTTTCTAAGAATAAGACAATATCATTTCTTTAAGAAAGAATACTGTTTTCCCTCAAAGTAAAATGTTTTGAATAAAAACTATAATTTGAAGAAAAATCCTTTTCTTCCTAGAAGAATGTTTTTTCTGAGTATACATAAACACCAGAGAATCTTGTATACTTTACAGATAATATCAAGCATTAAAAATGTTTATTTGAAGTGTTATTTTAAAAGTCAGGCTCAAAGTTTTTAAAATATAGGTTAAAATGTCGAACGTCCCTAATACATGAAACAAGTACCGAATTCTATTACAATCAAAATTTTACTAAAATCATGGTTAATATACAATTCTGTATCATATTTATAAAAATCATTAATACAAATTATCAAAAATGAAAATGACTAGTAGTACTGAACTTTGTTTCTAGAATAAAGTCACATAATATTATTAACATTCATTAAAATTAACAATTTTCTATTGAAACAGCCTGACGAGAAAAAAAAAGACATACCCAAATTACTTTTTTTGGTTAATTACGATTCAACCGTTCGATAAGAAAAATATTTAAAATGACACCATCATTCCATATTTATTTAATATGCTCGCTGTGGGATGACCCTGGCAAGGCTCTAAATACTTCTTAAAAAAAATCATTCAACTTGATCAAATCTTCCGGGAGTAATCTATGTATATTGAACCATGATAAGCGGTCTGTGTAGATTCAGATGTTCCAAGGATATTTCTGTAACAGTTGTAGTTGAACTATATCTGGACCTAAAAAATGAAATATGTTTAAGTACAATATGACTCCCTATAAAATAGTGAAGAAATGAAAGCATATAGTTTAAAGCATCTTCGATATAATACCGGCTAACCTAAGAAGGTATAAAATGTAAGTGCTTTAAACTATAGCCTCTCAGAGAACCATTTTAATCATTTATATCTTTGTTATGCTGGGTAGTTAATCACTGTTGGAAATCACACGTAAATTTTAAACTACCTAAAAATTTGTTTTCGTATTACAAAGTTGTCATTGGTTTGCTTAAAGCTCTCTGAATGATAAATGCACATATCGAACAATTTTTCATAAAAATAGAACGTGTTATTTATAAAAGTTTAAAAAAGAAATTTTCTGTATTATCAAGAGTTCCGTTTATTAGCTGCAACTTTATTTAAATACATTACGATATATGTATTCGCTCTTATAGAACTATCTTTACGTTTTTTATAACTTTATGCTGAGTAGTTTATCACTGTTGGAAACATAAGAAATAACATGTAAGTTTTATACACAGTGTCTTAAAAAATTATTAAATATTCGCTGGAATAAAGTGCCTTTGTTTTTGCAAAAGTTATTTAAAATAAAAAGTGATTTTATGTCGCGCATACTCTGTTATAACAACTAACCTGGAACTTATCTGCATCAAATTCCTGGCCAAAATAGGAACTGTGCTGACTTTTAATACTTTCCAACCTGATTTCTTTATAATGAAAATCATTGGGTTGAAAATGTCTCGAACATACAAAAATTAAAAGCCTTATTTACAGATACGGCAGCATACTCGTAATAAAGTTGTTACATGATTGGGATATCGTATAAGTAGTTATAATAGGGGAGCGCCTCCTCCTCCTCCTCTTCCTCTCTCTCATGTCCCTCATTCTTAACTTCCTCCCCTTTTATTCTCATTCGCATCATATTTTTAATTTTTTCTCTTTGTTCTCCCACATTTGATTTTGCATTCTTAAGTCTTATAAATAGGTGCATCAAGATCATTTTAGTATGTTAAGGTACGAGTGACTGTTAAAAGAAAAAAATCTGTTGAATAAATCTGTTAATAATAATATTAAAATAAAATGAGTGAATCAGTTGGAGAAAGAAATCGATCTATTCCGCTTCAGACAATTAGTCTCGAAGAAATTATACCAGGAGTTCAAGAAGAAAATATACCATTAGTTCGAGAAGAAAATAATGGGATTGTTTTAAAAAATTTGAATAAAACTGAGAGTGAAGAGAAAAAAGTGTTTTGTGCTATGTGTTTTGAAATAATCGAATATTATGATTCATGTAGACCAAATACATGTTCCCACATTTTTTGTTTAAAATGTATTTTAAGATGGAATGATGAAAATGGTTGTTCTATAATGGTAAACAATTGTCCTGTATGTCGCACTAAATATTACTATTTGGTACAAATCTTCACAGATGTAATTAGACATCATTTTGTTGTAATTTTAAAAAGAGGATAATATTTTTTTATAATTTGTGTTTGTGAAAACTCTGGTAACAAATAATTTTGTAAAAAAAAGTAAATGTAAATATATATAATAATTGACACACATTTTTTCCTTTTCCTATATTGAAACGACAACAATGATCTAACAAGTTTTTTAATACATACTAATTTTCACATTACATAACAAAACAATTGTTATGGGTTTACACAAAAAGTGCCACGCCCTAAAATGGCACCACTTTTGCAAATGGAAGCTTAAATTTTCTTATGGGAATTTACATGTAAAAATGACGGTTTTGATTGTCGGACCGGCATAGCCTAATCTACTACTTTTTAATTATACTAATAATATTAATATAATTTGCATCAAGTAAGAGAAAACTCAATTGAATACAGAAACAAGCGTTAACAAAATGTTATATGAGTGCTTCTAGTGGCAGTTGACATAATCGACACTTTTTTACATATGATTAGCTATTTCATTTACAAATACAGTGTCAGATGTTAATAAAAAGAAGTATTTTGCATATAGCACTGAAAATATATAACCGCTTATAGTAACAGTTGACATTTTTTAAAATTAATATTGTTGACGTATTCTACTTATTATCTTTACAATTTATGTTTAAAATTAATATTTTTGACATTATCTACCCATTACGTTTATAACCTATATTTAAAATTAATATTGTTGAAATAATCTACACATCACCTTTACAAACTATGTTTATTATTAATATTTAACAACATAATCTTCTATCTCTTTTTTTTCATTTTTATTGCAGTAAAAGCAGGGTAAGGGTAAGGTTGTTGATCGGCTTGGGAAAGTGGTTTTTAGAGATTGTCGTTCAACTTTAAGTAGGACACATGTGATTAACTTTTGCATATAAAATCGCCTCAGCGAAGAGACGAATGCAATTGATTTCTGCATTAACACTGTGCAGAGCTCGCGAGTTTTCTGGTGTTTACATTGTGTCTATTTGGTAATTTTTTAATTTTTATTTTTATTTCTAACATTTTTATTTGGCAAGATTTAATTCTTATATATATATTGGTGACATTTTTATGTACATTTGTGGCATTTTTATTTGTTATTACGATTTTTTTCATAATGGACAATTTTTTGGCATCGAGTAGCAAAATAATTGACAATGACTTTGACTTATACACATGTACTCAAATGCAAAATTTTGCAAACCAACAAAACAATGAAACAGAAGTATTTACAACTAGTCAACAACAAACTATTCAGGACTTGAATGAAATTATTTACAATAGCCAAGTTCAGAATAATGCCAACAAACACAACAACGAAAAATATTTATTTACAGCTACTCAACAACAAACTCTTGACGATCTTAATGACATTATTGACAACAAAACGGACTTAATTACAACAAAAACTAAACAAACTCTTAAAGAACTGAATGACATTGACGAAACTCAAAATTCTAGCTATGAGGATATTGTTTGTTTTCAAAAATCTAATCCAAATTATTTAACATTAAAATCGCCAAGTAATTCTCCGAGACCAATTTGCTCTCCCTTTTTGTTTAGTGAAAATTCTGATTCGGAAGAAGAACAAATTGATCAAAATTTAAGTTTGGCTATTTGTCCTACTAATTCACCATATGATATTGTAAATTCTGATTCGCAAGAAAAACAAATTGATCAAAATTTAAGTTCGGCTATATCTTCTATTAATTCACCATATGCTATTGTAAATTCTGATCCGCAAGAAAAACAAATTGATGCAAATTTAACTTCGGATATTTCTCCTTATAATTCACCAGTTGAACAAAATTCAATTTCGAAACCATCATTTATCATTAAAAAAAAATTTAAAATTAATAAAAAAAATAAAAAACAAATAGCAAACCTTAAGTGTCTGGGTTTCGCTATTCAAAATTTAACTAATTTGATCACAATTAAAAAGGGAGACGAAAGTACGGTGAATTATGTTAAACAGGCCTTTGACAAATTAGTTGACTCATTTGAAGAAATGGATTCATAAAGTCAATTAATTTCTATTGCTTTTTTCAAAATTTGACTATAACTAAATAAAAATGCACAATATTAATTTTATTATTATACAAAGAACTTCAAAAATGCAATTGCTTTTTTCAAAATTTGACTATAACTAAATAGAATTGCACAATATTAATTTTATTATTATTATTATGCAGAAAACTTCAGAAATGCATAAGTGTGTAACATGTAATAAAGTCTTTACTAGAAAGGATAATTTACTGCGACATATTAAAAAACATGTTAACGGAAATTCCACAAAACTCAACAGTTGGTTGAAAAAACCAAAGCTTGTTAAAGGTAAGAACATTTTATTTTTCATGTTATATTTTGTAAAATATTTTTTTCTTAATTTATATAGATTCTACAAATATTGTAAAATATTGTAAAGAATGCAAGAAAAATATAAACCAAAGTCTATGGGGTGGACATCTTCGATCTAGTGTGCACAAGAACAATTCCAAAATAGGCTTGGAGGAAGGTGTTGAAATTATCAAGTCAGCATTCAGGGAACGAATAATATCTTATAGGATTTCCTCACACCAAAACTTCATAAATGTGAAAGAATATTTTCAACATTTGGAATACAAAATTGCACATCTAATAGATCAAGAACTGCAGAAACATAAATGTATCAAGCTAAATATGGAACTGTTCGGTTTCTATTTTAACCCCAGCAGCGACAGCTATGATGTCAAATCTTTTAATGCGCCGTTCCAAGTCATTTGCCAGGGATATCAGAAAAAAGAACTGTTAGAGCAAATCTGCACCATTATTGACCAGAAAGCTGACGAATTTGCAGAAAGAGATTCAGGTAAAGAATTTATTTTCGATTTTACAACAGCAACAAAAAAAAAATTTTTTAATTTTTACGTTGCAGGATGGGCTTTGATGAATTTACTTCATTTGGAAATTAATGTTAACAAGCACAATCCGCTGAGAGCCTCATCTTTTATCGAACTTCCTCAAGAGATCAAGAGACGTCAAGCTGTGATCAACATTAGGAATGATGACAACTTTTGCTTCGCCTGGGCAGTTGTGTCTGCTCTTCACCAACCACGCGGATTAGATTTTGAAACTTCATCCTACCCACACTACTCTTCTGTTTTGGATATGTCAGGTATAGAATTTCCAATGTTGCTAAAGAACATTAAGATTTTTGAAGAAAAAAATAACATTTCTATTAATGTATATGGATTAGAAATTATAAATCCTAAAAAGGGGTATGAAGTAATTGGTCCACTTTATTATTCATCGAATAAAAAAAATCAACATGTCAATTTATTGTTAATAAGTGATGATGATGAAAAAACTTTTCATTATTGCTATATTAAAGATTTATCAAAACTAGTTTCTGCACAAATTTCTAAACATCACGGAAAAAAATATATTTGCGATGGTTGTTTACAATATTTCCCTACAGAAGAAAATTTATTACAACACAATAGCTATGATTGTGATCATTTACGAATTAACCTACCTTCTAAAGAATTAATAAAAGATAAGTTTGGAAACTATTCATATGATAATATTTTGAAATTTGTAAATTATCATAAACAAATGAAAGTTCCTTTCGTGGTGTATGCAGATTTTGAATGCATTTTAAAGCCTTTAAATAATGACAATGTTGATAAAAATCCTAATACTTCATAAACCTTAAAACAATATGAACATATTCCACATTCATTTGCCTATTACATTAAAGGTTCCTTCGACGATAATTATTCTAAATTTGAAAAATATAGAGGTCAAAATTGTGATACATTATTTATAAATTCTTTAGAAAGAGATGTGTATAACATATACAATAAATATTTAAAGGCTCCTAAAAAAATGATCCCTTTGAACGAACTGGACAAAATTTATCATAACTATGAAAAAGTTTGTCATATTTGTAATAAACCTCTTTTAAATGACAGGGTTGCAGATCATTGTCATATAACCGGTCTTTATAGAGGTCCAGCTCATTCCCTCTGCAACATAAATTACAGAATATTCCAGTTATATTGCATAATTTGCGTAATTATGATTCTCATCTATTTCTTAAAAAATTATGCTTAAACAAAGAACAACTAACAGTTATCGCACAAAACAAGGAAAAATATATTTCATTTGAAAAGCTTATTCATGTGGATAACTATTTTGATAAAAAGACACAAAAGGCTAAGAAAAAAAATATATCATTAAGGTTTATTGATTCTTTTAAATTTCTATCCCATTCTTTATCAAAAATCTCTGTAAGCTTAAAAGATGAACAATGTAAGGAAATAAAAAAAAATTTCAATGATGAAGAAAGATTTAAACTTATTCGGCAAAAAGGTGTATTTCCTTACAGTTATATTGATGATTATTTAAAATTAGAAGAAACAACTTTACCTCAGAAAGACCAATTTTATAATACTTTAACGGATGAGCACATCAGTGATGCAGAATACCAAAGAGCTGTAAAGGTTTGGCAATTGTTTAAATGTGAATCTCTTGGTCAATACTCCGACGTTTACTTACTCTCTGATACTTTACTTTTGGCAGATATTTTTGAAAATTTTAGAAGCACTTGTTTATCCACATATAAGCTCGATCCAGCTCATTTTTACACTTTTCCAGGTTTATCCTGGGAGGCGTGTTTGCGTTATACTGGAATAGAGTTAGAATTGTTAACTGATCCAGATATGATACACTTTTTCAAAAAAAGCGTTCGCGGTGGTGTGAGCTCTTGCATTTGTAGAAAATCTGAAGCTAATAACCCATTTCTTTTAAATTTTGATCCTTTAAAGCCAACTAAATACATAATTTATTATGATGCAACAAATTTGTATGTTTATGCAATGTCACAGCACATTCCAACGGGAGATTTTGTTTGGTTAACAGATAAAGAAATCAATGATTTAAATATTATGAATATTTCTAAAAAATCTAATAAGGGATATGTTTTAGAAGTTGATTTAGAATATCCTACAAGTCTACATTCCTATCATAACGATTTTCCGTTTTGTCCAGAAAACTTTAAACCGCCAAATTCTAAATGCATAAAATTAATACCCAATTTAAATGATAAATCAAAATATGTTATTCACTATCAATTATTAAAACAATGTTTGGAACATGGACTCAAGTTAACTAAAGTTCATAGAGTTTTACAGTTTTCTCAATCTGATTGGTTGAAAAAATATATAGACTTGAATTCAAGATTAAGAAATGATTCAAAGAATGAATTTGATCGTAATACTTACAAGTTGGCAAATAATAGTATTTATGGCAAGACTATGGAAAATGTTGATAGGAGAATTGACGTAAGACTTATTACAGAGTGGGAAAAAAATAGAAGAAAAGATGGTGCTGAGAATTTAATTGCAAAACCATATTTCAAGGACTTAACAATATTTTCTGAAAACTTGGTAGCTATTCAAATGCAAAAGATTCAAGTTACTTACAATAAACATATATGTAGAATATATGTAGGCTTCTCAATATTAGATATATCTAAAACTGTCATGTATGATTTCTTTTATAATTTTTTAAAACCTCTTTATCAGGAAAATATTTCACTTTTATACACCGATACCGATTCGTTCATTTTAGAAGTCACAACTCCAAATATTTATTCTGACATGATAAAAAATATTCACAAATTTGACACATCTAATTATGAATTTAATAATATTCATGAAATGCCTATTACAAAGTCAGTTATAGGAAAATTCAAAGATGAATATGCTGGTGAACCCATTGCTGCTTTCTTTGGTACTGGAGCAAAAGCATATTGTATTAAAACGGAAAACAGTTTAACAAAAAAAGCAAAAGGTGTTAAAAAAAGTGCAATTAAAAAGCAGTTGGATTTTATTCATTATAAAGATGTTGTTGAAAATCATTCTAAAACCTTTTGTTCAATGTATGTTTTTCGATCTAGACAACATACAATTTTTACAGAGTTAATTAATAAATTGGCTTTGAGTTCCGAAGATGATAAGCGGTATAAAATTCCCTATAGTTTTAATACATTAGCTTGGGGACACCAAGATATTGCTTTGTATCAATGGAATGCAGAACATAAAGATTTAGATATATTTATGTAGATATTATAAGGTATTTAAATTTGTTGTTTTTGAAACCAAAGTTAGTCTTCATGTCTTTCACAAAATGTGCATAGAAACTTTTGACAAAAAAATTGATAACAGT
>JAUTXW010000129.1:0-164916 GCA_030620095.1 Kuschelorhynchus macadamiae | reverse complement strand
TATTTATTCTTCTGTCAGTTCGGGTAGACTGCTGAGTCACGGAACGGGTATTTCTTCCGAATGCGCTACAGGCCTTCTTGCAGAATCTAGATCAGGATATGTCCATTTCTGTCTATTTCTATTTATGCCTTTAATATTAACGATGGTTTTGCGGCTTGGAACGATTGGTACACCAAACTTTAGGCACTTCCTCTTTCCAGTTGTCCACTGTCGCATATGTTCAACACATGTTTTACTTATGAAATGTGCTGCATCTCAAAAACTAGAGCTGATAGAAAAAATCTGGTGGCATTTTTGGAATCAGCACATTAATAGATTGTACCAGATGTTAGATTTCCCGCACCAAATTTTTGTTTTCATTTTGTTACCCTGTGTAATTATTATTATGGATTCTCATCAAGTAAAAGCCGAAACAATTAAGATAATATCGGCCTGTATGAAAAATAGTAAAAACCTGTTATTACAACTTTTGAGATTATTTATTTGTATAGTTTTTAACTGCCCAACCCTATTAAGTTTATTAGTTTCCAAAAATTAATAAAGAACTTAAAGCAAATGCTGACAGTGACTACAGCCACTATTTTAACACGCACGAATACGACGAAGCCAATTTTCTTGAACAGATTCAAGAACGTTAGGTCTTTGTCTAATTTTAATTTGTTCCTCTGCAGAAAAAATGGGGTTTCTAAGGGCATCTTTATTTCCAATTTCAACCTTATTATACACTAGTTTTTTCTTGTGGCCACAAAAATAGAAATCAAGAGGGTTTAGGTCTGGTGACCTCAGAAACCATTTTCTAGGTTCAGATATATTATCCAGATGTTGTAACACATTCCTAAGATTAGTTAATTATTAAAAAAATTAAAATTAGTTAAAAATTGGAACTCTTTGTAAAACCGCCACAAATGTCATTAGGTCACCACCTCGGTATGTTTGGGACGCCAAGTGAGCATTCTGTCTACACTCTCGATAAATAAGTAACATCTCTGCATGTTCAATATTCGATTTTATCCCGACTACGAAGGAATTGGCCTTATGTTATTCAAGCATTTTTTATTCAAAATGGTCCACACTATCAGGTGTTAAAATATTTGTGGTCAAACCCAATTGTAATTTAAGTTTGGTTGACCAATATTAAAATAACATTTCTATTGGTGATTCAAGTAATTTAAAATTAACATCGCGAAATTCTTGAGATAGACATTTAATTTTTTTCGCTGCGGTGACCGGGCGGACCCGCGACAGTTTGCCAATAAATAATTTACTACCGAAAATTATCTTTCCGGGAGAAAATTGAAAATATTCCCGTTCCAGACAGACGAATCTGATAATAAAAATATTTTTTCGCGGACAGCGAATCCGGCTGCACGTAAAAAATTAATAACTTCGGCGTGTCGGGCCAAACAGCGCGGTAGCGTCTTCCGGAGCGGCGAAATGTTTCTTTGAGAATTTGGTCTCGACCGGTTTTTGGGTGTGATGTTGATTATGATAGGTTATCTGGCGCTTTAACACGAAGTGGCGTGCCAAGTTAACGTAACGAGTTTTAAACTTCCAACCTTCTTCCGTACTATTAAAAATGTATATCAGATCTAGTTAGCGCCCTGGTGTATTACGTTGTATATATAGTCGCCGTAGAGACACTATAAACTTGCGAATAATTACATTTTTATTAAAGTTTGCCGGTGGTTGAAGATTAATTTTAAAACTCACATAGAACGGAAGCTTTCATGGCTTTGGTCAATTAAGAAATCACGGTTTTTGAGATTAGACCGTCTCAAATTGGAATTACTATCCGACGTTTCGCCTTCGATTGCACGAGGCATCTTCAGGGATCTTTACTTCACGAGATCTGAACACTTAATGAGCTCGAAGAGATTCAGGCGTGACACTGTGTTAAGATCGGTTTCCACTTGTGCTGTAGATCGTAACCCGTATCTCTATTAAAATTTTTTGTATGTTTAAATATTTCGATAGATTCTCTAACTTTTCGTTTATAAATTCCTGGAACCGATGCTAGAACGTTGGTTTCCTGTTTCTCCCACATACACTCCTCCACATGAGCAAGGAATTTTATATACTCCTTCTGTTTGGAAAGGTATAAGATCTTTCGAGGATCGCAAGCATTGTCCAATTTTCTTATGTGTATTGAAGATTGTACGTATGTTGGACCGCCGAAGTAATCGTCCTATTTTGTCTGTAGTGCCATGTATGTAGGGAAGAACAACACTACCTAATGGTGGCTCTTTATTATTCTCCTTTGCGGAGTTGGTTTGCTATGTCTTTTAATTGAACGCGTAATATCTTCAGTGCAATAGCCATTCCTTCTGAGAGCTTCGGTCAGTTTCGATGTTTCCGATTTTAAAGAATCTCGATCAGAAATCGAAATAGCTCTGAATACTAGTGAGTTAATAACCGATTTCTTTTGTGCTGGATGGTGATGAGAATTTGCATTTAAATATCTATTTGTATGCGTCGGTTTTCTATACACAGAATGTCCTAATGTACCATTTTCCTTCCTTTGAACACATACATCTAGAAAGGGAATTGTTCCATCAGATTCAATTTCCATCGTGAATTTGATATTATGATGTTGCTGATTAAGGTGGTCCAGAAATATGAGGAGATTATTATTATTATATTAATTTTAAAACTCAATAAATTCCTTGAGTTTGCAAAGTGTAAGTAAATAAAAATATAACAGGCAGAGCAAATAAAATTATACAGGGTTTCCCAAAAGAACCGGAACGGTAAAATATCTTGGTAACAGATTAATGTAACGTTATGAAATTTGGAATTTTTAATATTTACAGCGTTGCCGGTTTTATAGTTTTTCCGATAGAGTTCTTAACGTTATTTTTTTAAATACAATACTATGATTGTTTTTCGCTTATAATGTTCACCAAACCAAAGGATCTTCAATCCTAGAATATCAAATTTTTCGTCTGGAAATTTGAAGAGATATGACAAGTCCGCATTCTCATTTAAAATAACCGGAACAGTCAAATATCTCGATAACGGATAAACATATCGCTATAAAATTTGTCGTAGGGAGGTTATTGATAGTACCGGATCTAAAAATAATATTTACAGTGTTGCCGGTTTTATAGTTTTTCCGATAGAGCTCTTAAATTTATTTTTTTAAACGCAATACTATGATTGTTTTTCGCTTATAATGTTCGCCAAACCAAAGTGTCTTCAATCTTAGAATATCAAATTTTTCGTCTGGAGGTTTTAAGACATATGACAAGTTCGCATTCTCATTCAAAATAACTGGAACGGTCAAATATCTCGACCACGGATTTACATATCGTTATAAAATCTGCCATAGGGAGGTTATCAATAGTGCCTGATCTAAAAATAATATTTACAGCGTTGCCGGTTTTATAGTTTTTCCGATAGAGTTCTTAACTTTTTAAATGCAATATTATGATTGTCTTTCGCTTATATTGTTGACCAAATCAAAGTGCTTTTAATCCTAGAATAACAAATTTTTCTTCTGAAAATTTTAAAAGATATGCTAAGTCCGCATTTTATATCTAAAAATAATATTTACAGCATTGCCAGTTTTATCGTAGATAGAACTATTAGCATATGTTTAAAGCAATGCTATGATAGTTTTTTTGCTTATACTGTTTACCAAACCCAAGAGCTTCTTATTCTAGGAAATCAAATTTTTTCTCTAAATTTTTTAAGATATGCATGACCGCATTTTCATTCACAAGGACCGGAACGGTAAAATACCTCGGACATCTAAAATATTTCGGCATCGGATTAACATATCGTTTTGAAATTTGCTATAGGACAGTTATCTATGGTGCCGGATGGAAAAATAACATTTGCGACGTTGTCAGTTTTATAGTTTTTCCGATAGAACTCTCAACTTTGTTAGAACCATGAAGTATAAAATATCATGTGGCTTTTTGGAAATAGCTAATCAAAAATTATTATATTATAGATATATACATATATATCTATATATATATATATATATATATATATATATATATATATATATATATATATATATATATATATATATATATATATATATATATATATATATATATATATATATATATATATATATATATATATATATATATATATATATATATATATATATATATATATATATATATATATATATATATATATATATATATATATATATATATATATATATATATATATATATATATATATATATATATATATATATATATATATATATATATAATATAATTCTCTTAAATATAAAAATGTTTGAAATTAATACATGACGTAACGTAAATGACTTATTTAAAAAACACTGATTATACACCTCAAAAAATCATCAGAAGTGCCTAAAGTTCCTCTTTATTAAAAAATCCATAAAATGGTTTGGATGGGTGACCATTTTGCAGATTTGTCTCGATTTTATGGATTTTTTAATAAAAAGATACTTTAGACACTGCTGATGATCAATTGAGGTATGTAATCAGTGTTTTTTATTTCCCTAGTAAAAGGGAAGTATGTATTGTAATCGTAAAAAATTGCCCTCCGAGATTTTTTCAGATCTTCACGTTTCAAGAAGCCTAGATGCCAAAAAACTTTTTTCTTAATGAATAGCTTTCAAATTGTCTATCATAACTAATTGTGTATAGGGATCAACTAGTAGAATTGTGGTACTAATTCAAGATGACCGAATAAAATGGCGGATTTACATATATTTACGTTTTAGCGTCTCTAGATGTCAAAAAATTTTTTCTAATAATAAACTGTTGTGGTTACGATGATAAAATAAAAAGCTTTCAAGAAGTTTTTGAATTATTTAATGCTTTACATCCAGAAAAACAATTTAAAAAATTTACAGTTTTTCTAACAATAAAAAGATTCCAACAAACATGAATTATAAAGACTAGCCAAAAACTGGGCGACCTATTCCGTCTCTTTTCAATGAAAATATGGTCTTACCATATCTTTTAAAAATTTCAAAAGAAAAATTTGTTATTCTAGGATTGAAAGCACTTAGGTTTGGTCAACAGTATTAGCAAAAAACTATCACAACATTGCATTTAAAAAAATTAGTTGAGAAGTTTGTCGAAAGAAATTTAAACATTGCGAAAGCTATTTTTAGATCTGACACTACTGATAATCCCCCTATACCAACTTTCATAACGGTATGCTAATCGGTTACCGAAATATTTGACCGTGCCGATTTTTTTGAACGAAAATTTGGACTTGTCATATCTTTTAAAATTTCCAGAAGAAAAATTTAATATTCTAGGATTGAAAACACTTTGGTTTGGTCCGCATTATAAGCGAAAAATAGTCATGGTATTGTATTTAAAAAAATAAAGTTAAGAGCTCTATAAGATAAGCTAGAACACTGGCAACGCTGTAAATATTTTTTTATGTCCGGCACTATTGATAACCTGCCTATGGCAAATTTTATAACGATATGTTAATTCGTTATTAAAAATAGTTGAGATAGTCTCGTTTTTTTAATAGGAACCAAAAATGAGACTGACTCCAACAATATTTCACAGTCAGTCCCTCCATTGGCCAATTTGTGCAGAAAAATAAGAAGTGCCTTCTTTTTTCGAAACTCTAGGGTTTGCAGGCTACAAAGAAGAGCTCTTGTATTATATCTTGGACCTTAATATGGGAAATTAAATTTATTTAAGAGATATTTTGCAAATCTATTTTGTACTTTTTCGATTCTGTCAATGTGACTCTGATATGAAGGGCTCCATGTTGTAGAACAGTATTACAAAACGCTCCTAACCAATGAGTTATAAAGACACCCAATTGCTTTGGAATCAGTCACATGCTTTGTATGTCGTTTTATAAAGCCCAGCAATCTAAAACCCTTTAGTACAATGCTATCAATATGCAGACTAAAAGTTATATTTTCATCAAAAACAACACTCAGATCGGTGAAAGAAGTAACAACTTCAAGATGTACATCATCTATGAGGTAGGTGGAGTGTATGGGATTAATACGTTTATGAAAATGAAGCACTTTACATTAGAAATGAAGAAGAATTTTAAGTCATCTGCATATATAAGACATTTAGACATTTTAAAACTAGACACTATATCATTTATAAAGAGTAAAAATAAAATTGGTCCAATATGTAAAGCCTGCGGAACACCAGACGTTACAATAACCTCCCTGAAAGCTAATCTAGACAAGTTGACCTGGTGACGGCGTTTAAACAAATATGATCTAATTCACTCCAGATACTTTCCACAAAAACCAATTTGCTACGATTTCCATAATAGAAGCTGATAGAAAACACTGTCAAAAGCCTTAGATATGTCAGTGTAAATGACATCAATCTGTTGGCCATCCTCAGCCGATGTCAGTAAGAAATTCTGAAATAGTGCAAGTAGTCGTTGAGCGACCCCGATAGAAACTATGTTGCATACTCGTAATGTAGTGTTTTAATGAGTCATAGATATCATCGATAATAATTGCTTCAAATAGCTTTGGTATGTGTGAAAGTAAAGAAATACCTCTATAATTCTTTATATCGCCAGATTTAAAGATTGGTTGGTTTGGTTTTTGGACAATCTTTACAAGTTACCTTCTAATTCCCTCTCATTGTATTGTATATTTACAGAAAATGTAGAATTGTATTCGATACTATTTTCAATAAAATAGGAAAACAACCGTGAAAGATTGATACTGTATCGTAAGCAATTTTAATTATATCAACAACGTCAAATTGACAGTTTATAGTCACATATTTAAAGTGTTTGATTATTTATGGACATATTGCATAGAGGAATCAGCAGATATTGCATATTTATCTTTACTATTAAATGGTAATAAATATATTCCAGTTATTGAATGCAACCTCAAGATAAACTGGGAAAAGAGGGCATACTGAATGGCCACCACGACCACTTGATTCCACTACTTTGGATTTTTTACGTGTTCGTACAATCTTTACAGGTTAATTTATATTTCCTTCTCACTGTATTGCATATTTAGGGAAAATGTGAAAATTTATTGGATAATCTTTTGAATAAATTGGGAAAACAACCGTGAAAGGTTGCTACTGCATCATAAGCACTTTTAATTCTATCAACAACGTTAAATTGACAGTTTATAGTCAAATATTTAAAGTGTTCGAATATTTATGGACATATTGGATACTTCATGCATAGAGGAGTTAGCAAATATTGCTTATACCTCTTTACTACCCGCAAAATCGAAGAAAAAGGAATAAATATAATCCAGTTATTGAATGCAACGTCAAGATGAACTGGGAAAAGACGTCATACTGAATAGCCACCACGCCCACCTGATTTGACTACTTTGGATTTTTCACGTTTTTGAACAATCTTTGCAAGTTATTTTTTATTTCCTTTTCACTGTATTGAATATTTATAGAAAATGTAGAATTTTATTCGATAATATTTTCTATAAAATAGGAAAACAACCGGGAAAGTTGCTACTGAATCATAAGCAGTTTTAATTGTAACACCAACGTCAAGTTGACAGTTTATGTTAAATATAATGTGCTTAATTATGTATGGATACAGTGAAATCAGCAAATATTGCCTATATTTAGTGCCAACGAAATCCAAAAAAAAGAATAATAACAAGCAATGTGTATTACATCGTTGATGTTTCTTAAGTCTAGTGGATTCTGTTTGTTTCTCCCATATACACTTTCTCCACAGAAGTAAGGAATTTTATATACTCCTTCTGTTTGAGAAAGTATAAAATCTTTCGGGGATCGGAAGCATTGTCCAATTGGACCGCCGAAATACCCGCTCTATTTTACATTTAGTGCCACGTATGTAGGCAGTAAATGTAAAATAGAGCACTACTTAAACAAATGTGGATTAAGGTGGTGCAGAATTATTAGGAGATTTTTCTGCCCATGAGGCTAAACTAAAATGGTTTTTGTGGAGCGGATGTTGAAATAATGTCCTCAACGGCCTCCATATAGATATTCACTACTACAGGTGATAGAGGAGATCGCATGGCTGTCCCCGAGTTTTGTTCATAAAAAGTTTCTTGGAAAATGAAATAAGTAGATGCAAGACACTAAATCTATTACGTTATTATCAAGATTATTATACTCCAAAATGTCTGATGTAATGGAAGTTGAGTCGTTAACGAAAATATTTGTTTATAGTGATTCTACATCGAAACTGACCAAAATATCTTTGTGATCCAGTTATATTGCCTTAAGTTTTTCCACGAAATATTCAGAGTTTTTTTATAAAAGAATCTGTTTTTTTCCAGTAAAAAGATTAAGCAAATTTGACAGAAATGGAATAACAAAATTTCAAAGATATTTACCTACTTTGTATGTGGGCGAATCTATTGCACTGGCGATCGGTCGAAGTTGTGCATTCTTCTTGTGTATCTTGGGAAGACCGTAGAATCTGAGCTGGTGGTTGTTTGATGTTCTAATATTTCTTTAGTTTGCAAAGTGATTAAGGCAAAGAATAGGTTAGAAATATATTTTGACAATAGGATAGAAAATATAATTTAAAAATGGATGGTAGTGGAAATTTGCATTTAAGTGTCTATTTGTATACGTCGGTTGTCGAGTGTCCTAATGCACCATTATCCTTCCTTTGAACAAATACATCTAAAATGGGAATCGTTCCATTAGATTTAAGTTCCATGGTGAATTTAATAGTGGGTTGATTAAGGCCTAAAAAAATGAGGCCCATGATTTCTTCTCCGCTGGTACTAGGTTGAATGCGTTAATCAGATTGGTGATCACGACAACTGTGGCAATGCCTTTATCTCTGCAAGGACCAAGATTTCTGCGTTGTCATGTAACGTCCTATAGCAGTTTTTTTGGCTGTGGAGAGGTTCGACTACGGTGGTTTTGAATTCGTAATGGTCTTCGCTGTCTCGTATACTATGTCTTCTACGGGTATGCTTCTCGGTGCTATTAAGAAATTTTGTCCTTTGGAGAGGACAGAATGTTCTGCTTCTTCGGTCCTCCAATTTGACACGGATTTTTTTATGTTGATTTTTTAATTGGTCAAAATGTTTCGATTCCAACCCCATATGACCCTTAATTTTTGACTAAAATTGTGGGCCAGTCAGATAAGTAATTTTTGGGCGATGTCGCGTACAGGGTGTCCGGATTTGGTTGCAAAAGCAGGGTATCTCGCTTATTTTTAAAGATAGAACCTTGCGGTTTTCACGAAATTGAGCTAATTTTTTGTGAAACTCATGAAGCCATAAACAAAATTTTCATAGCCTTCTTCGTTTATGAGATACAGGGCGAAATAGAAAATTTTGCATTTTGGGACCCCCCTCGTATCTCGGTTATCCTTTAACTTAACGCAAAGGGAAAAATTGCTGCTTATGCAGTTTTTTACGCTGGATCCAGTGGCGTAGTCATATTTTTCATTTGAGTTGTTATTTTTTAGATATGACCCAAAGTTGTGTTTTTTTAAATGGGACACCCTGTATATTTGTCCAGAAATTGATTTGTCCTTTTAAAAGCTTCTCAAAAATATATAATAGTATGGGTTTATTTTAATAAACAACAACAAAAATCCTAATTTTTATAATTATCATCCCAAATTTTGCAGTAGGCCATGCAAAACAATGCTGCATTTTATTTAAAGTCGTTAACAATATCTACATCCTAACAATAAATCAAAATAAATATGTAATTAAATCTATTTATCAAAATATGTATTGATAATTTCGCACTAAAAAAGTACCATCTACCTAGATTTATGTAACACAAGAACAAAACAGTAATACATTATTATGTAACAAGCCTTTCAGCAAAAATCAACTGTCGTATAAGAACTACAGTAACCAAGGAAATCAAAAGAACTATTCAAACTGATTTCCATGTTGTTCTATGCATCCTTCGCACAATTTTCATGTTCGTTTTAGGGAATTAAGCAAAATAACGGGATGATTTTGTAAATAGCGAAAATTTTCTCTTATTGCATTTCCTAAATCTTGGACATTATCATAGTGGTCTTTGTAAATTCTATTTTCCAGATATCCCCATAGAAAGAAATCTAAAATCGACAAATCTGGAGACCTAGGGGGCCATCTTATAGGTCCATTTGCTCCGATCCATTGATTGGTAAAATTATTGTCCAGAAATAATCTCGTCATTCCAGAATTGTGTGCAGGAGCACCGTCCTGTTGAAAATAAATTTCGTTAATTTGCGCTAGAGGAACATCGTCAAGTAATTCAGGTATAGCTGCCTCTAAAATTTCTATATAGCGATTGGCTGTTAGATTTCCCTCAAATATATAAAATTTTATATGTGTTTCTAATATGAAGCAGGACACATTTAGACCAAACCTGCCCTGCTGTCTTCTGGGAAATATTTGGTGTTGATTTTCCTGGGACCAGAATCTACTATTGTGCCTATTGAGTATACCAGAATTACTGAAATGTGCTTCGTCTGACCATATAACCTTCCTTTCAAAATCTCTAACCATATCGTATCTTTCTCGAAACCGATTGCAGAAGACTACCCGATGCTCTGCATCCCCTGGCTGTAACTGCTGCACGAGCCTAAATTTGTATAGGTGGTATTTGTGCTTTTTTAGAATTTCTTGAACTCTAGTTTTTGGAATCCCTATGCTCTTTTCACTGGCCCTACAAGGGTTTGTATGGTAAGCTTCTGCATTAGCCAAAACCGTAATTTCCTCAGCCTCCCGATTTTCTTTATTATATGTTTTCGTACAAGGTTTGATAAATGATCCGTGATTAAGTAAATTCTTTTTTATCCGATAAAAAGTGGATATATTAGGTTGCCTCCTTTCTGGATATCTAAATAAAAATTAAGCAATAGTATTTCAATATACCTAAAAATTAACTATTTACCTGTTAAAATACATCTCAGAAGCCGCTTCAACATTTTCATTACTTAATACAAATATATTTTTGCACAATAAATAAATACAAAAAACTGGCGCTATATTTTATATACTCGTACAAAATTGGGAAATGTCATTTGCTTCCAAGAAAACAAAAGAAAACGGCATCGTTTTGCATGGCCTACTGCAAAATTTGGGATGATAATTATAAAAATTAGGATTTTTGTTGTTGTTTATTAAAGTAGACCCATACTATTATATATTTTTGAGAAGCTTTTAAAAGGACAAATCAATTTCTGGAAAAAGATACAGGGTGTCCCATTTAAAAAAACATAACTTTGGGTTATATCTAAAAAATAACAACTCAAATGAAAAATATGACTACGCCACTGGATCCAGCGTAAAAAACTGCATAAGCAGCAATTTTTTCCCTTTGCGTTAAGTTAAAGGATAACCAAGATACGAGGGGGGTCCCAAAATACGAAATTTTCTATTTCGCCCTGTATCTCATAAACGAAGAAGGCTATGAAAATTTTGTTTACGGTTTCATGAGTTTCACAAAAAATTACCTCAGGTTCGTGAAAACCACAAGGTTCTATCTTTAAAAATAAGCGAGATACCCTGCTTTTGCAACTAAATCCGGACACCCTGTATAGTAACAAGGACTCTACCAATGAAAATGGGAGAACATATTAAGAAATCATGATTCTTGGGATTAGACCGTTTCAAATTGGAATTACTATCCGACGTTTCGCCTTCGATTGCACGAGGCATCTTCAGGGATCTTTACTCCACGAGATTTGAACACTGAATGATTTCTTAATTGACCAAAGCCGTGAAAGCTTCCGTTCTATGGGAGAACATATTTTTCAGGAACCAGCTAAGGCAAATATCTGAAAAAAAAGCCGACTGGTCATTTTTCACGCTTAAAATACCTCCTTCGTAGGAGGGAAGTAGTTATGCACGCAACCATAAAATCGTTTAAAAATAAAGCCAGAATAATTATGCAGATTGGCGCCTTTCAGATCTACATGCCGTATCCTAAGCACTTATCCACGTGTTACCCAAAACAAATAACAACTTATCCTCTAAAAGTTCACGAAATGGGCCGCATCGTCGCCCCGGGTATTTCCAAGACACCCTGCCCGAGGCGGTAAAGAGCTACTACGAATATATTAGCATCTATAGAGCGTGTGATGGCCCCCAGGTGCGTGCTAAGACTGTATCGATTCGTTCGGTGGATCCTCGTCCGCCTTTATATCGGTCACGCTAATATTGCACGATTGCTTTGCAATCCGAAAGGCTCTCTCCCATCTGGACAGCGACGAGAGCGAAATAAACCTGGGTAAAAAGTTTATAGGGCCTGAGATTTCTCGTTGTAATACATTTGATTATATAACAATTTAGCGCTAAAAACCAATACTTTTTGTAAGCTTTTATTTACATTCAATTGTGTGTTCAGTGTTAGTTAAAAATGTATGTTAGGGTCCAATCTTGAACTGAGATTTGGTATTCTTACATAAACCCGATGACAGTAGAATATTATGGTGTCCAATCGTGATTGTTTTATACTGGGTGCGTAAAAAATAATAGCAAACAAATAAAATAAATGTAAAAAAAGGTTTTATTTGTCAACTATTGAACCTGAAAGTAAGAAAAAACACTGGCCGACAAAAAAAATGTTTTTGTTGTAGCACAAATCAGAATAGCATAATCTAATAGAATGGACCTATTCAAATACGAAAATGACAAATAGAAAGTATTAGCACGTAGGGTTTTCTTGTTAGAGTTGTAGAACCATATCGAATGTTACGATACTTAATATCTATAGAAAAAAGGATTTCAGAAAATTCTTAACCCTGTTTATTGACTATGTTTACAGTTTTCGCCTATTAAACATATCATACATCTAAGAGAAAAGCAAACGAGAAAAATATTAACTTAAAATACTAATTAAACTTTATTTTTTCCGTTTATGGGGTGTCCTATCTTCTCTCTTCAAAAACCAACAGTACTCACCCATCATGGCTGGATCCCATCGTTCTTGGTACCGAATTTCCATTCTCTCTTTAAAAACCGACAGTTCTGATATCTTCTTGGTACCGTGAAACCCTTCACCCTGCTCGTCACTAACAGCTCCCAAATTTTTAGGAAAAAATGACAGATGGGAATGGAGGAAGTGAATTTTTAATGATATTCTGGCACCAAGCGCTTTATAGGCATCTAAAAGTTCATTAACTAATTGTTCATAATTTTCATCCATATTGTTGCCTAAAAATCCTCTTACTACATTAACAAATGAATTCCATGCTCTGAGTTCCTGCCTGGTAAGCTTTTCCGTAAAATTGACATCGTCCAGCAATTTTCTGATTTGTGGCCCAATAAAAATGCCTTCTTTTAATTTGGCGTCACTTAACTGGGGAAAGACTTGTCTTAGGTGTTTAAATCCATCACAATCTTTATTCAAAGCCTTCACAAAGTTTTTTATCAGCCCAAGTTTGATGTGAAGAGGAGGCAAAAGGACATTTTTGGGATCAACAGGAGGTATAAATTTAACATTTTGAGATCCCGGTTGAAATTCGCTTCTTTCTGACCAAATTTTTGTTACACAATCCTGATTTATTGCACGACTGTCCCATAAACAAAGAAAACAGCAATATTATGTAAATCCCCTCTGAAGTCCCACTAAAATCGCTATAACTTTTAAGTCCCCACATATCCATTTATACCTATTGTAGTGTATTTTATCCAAAATCGTGCGCATATTTTCATAATTTTCTTTCAATGCTACTGAATTGGCAACTGGTATAGAGGGTTTTAAATTTCCATTATGCAATAACACAGCTTTTAAGCTATATTTAGATGAGGCTATGAATAAGCCCCACTCACGGGGAAAATGTTCAATATCAAGTTCCTGCATTAAACTGTCTATATCAGTACACGCGCACAACGAATTTTTCATACTGTAGAATTCAGAAAACATAGCATTTCTTTTTCTGAAATTCGTAATTTTTGTTTCTTTGGCCAATAATTTCCATTCCTTAACCCAGAAGTTCTGACTGTTGCTTGGATAACCCCAAATCACGTACTAAATCATTTAATTCACTTTGAACAATCAAATGTGGCTCGCCGGAACTGGGACCTGTGGTAAAAGTGGGATCCGTGCACTGTTCTTCTGAGCTGCCTGATGATGCGTTATCTCCATTATCTTCCAAATCAATAGCTTGCCAATTAAACAGGTCGTATGGCAGATTGCAAATTTGGATATTCTAAATTGTGCTTTCCCTTTTTGGAATAGCCTTCAGTCTTTGTCAGGCAAAAATAACAATCGTCAGAATGATTGGTGGGTTCTCGCCGTACCATTGGAACTGCAAAAGGTATACTTTTTCTCTTCATCCACTGCACCGATGATACACTACAACTAACACAGCACACATGGGGAGCCCACCGCTTATCTTGATCCCCAAATAACACACCAAAATATTTAAAGTAGGCTTTTTTTACATTTTCGAAAAATGGCCTGGCTTGTGATTTCACCAGAAATTCTCCACAAATATAACAGAATTTGTCAGGAGAAATTTTGCAACTTCGGTGCTTTCAACTCGACGTTATCTTCTTCACATACACTTGCTTATCGATACACACGATTCGAAACTCAACAGAAAAGTGATGTTTAACGTTTATTTTATGTCTAATGTTATAAACAACCCAGTCTAGGTAATTTTCCGTTGTGAAATGGACCCATTTTAACCGCCGCACAATAAAATTGTTTACCTGCCAATATAAAAGGTTCTAATTAGGCTATTAAAAAATGGTACGTATTAGGGCTTTCCGAATTTTTTTTTTATTATTGGGAGGGTATTTCCATTGTGAAAATAATGAGCTGGCCTGTGTTAGAAAAAAAGGACAGGACTAAATATATTATGTACATATTGTATATAAATTTTATTTTGTCAAAATAAAACCTCGTTTAAATTCTTTCTATATCTATCAAACCTCACGGCTTTGGCATACCATTTTCAGTGTTTATGAACGGAAAACACTAATTAATGGATTGATTTCAGATTGTGTGCAATAATTAATTGTAATATAAAGATGAACTGGTATAATAATAATTACAAGATGTAGTAACAAAATGGCGGCTAAATAAAATGTTTGTAATCGTGAAAAAAACACCCCTTTACATATCTTCATGTTTTAGCGTTTCTAAGTGCCACAATATTATGTTTTATCAATTTCGTCGGTCTATTTGTCTGTCTGCCAGTTTGCGGCATAGCTTAAATACTACGTACCCGATCGACTTTAAATTTTGGTCAAAAATTAATAGTAATATGGAGATCTGCTGGTACATTTTGATGGCGGCCTAATGAAATAAAAAGTTATTACTGAAAAAATAGGTCACCCAAGCAAAGTAGTCTGGCGTTGATTAATGCGTCACATCGACAGACCAGATGCTCGGTAGTTTTATCTTCCTTTTATGCAGGGAATATGTCACCAACCAGTGTCTAGTTAGGACCACGGTAATGGTTCTCAGTTGGCCTCTGCTTAGTTTTAGAAGTCTATTGGTCTCAGAACGGCTAAAAGAACCGGACATGAAGACCTTAGTCCTGCTAGCTCGTGCCATTCAGCACGAAATTCTTGGACATTCTTATACCTAGCCTTGACAGCTGATGGAGCAATTGACAGCTTGTTCAGGTGTTCCTACCTTCCACACAGCCTCTCTAGGATCTCCTGCATTCAAGTGTAAGCAGCGAATTGACCCTCATTCAGTGTTTAGATCTCGTGGAGTAAAAATTCCTGAAGATACTTCGTGCAATCGAAAGCGAAACGTCGGATAGTAATTTCAATTGGACAAAGTCTAATTCCTAGAACCTCCATTTCATTCATTCATAAATATGAGGTCTTTTTTATCGACAGTACTGAAACTTGCCTTTTGGAAATATACCACAAAAAATCAGGTACGACGCATAAAGATTTACGCTTATAAATAATAAAAAATAACAAACAATCTTCATTATTTTTAACGTAAAGAAAATTAGATCGTTAACAATTGTCCTATCTACAATACGACACAATCTAATGGACATAACTTTTTTTTTATCACAGACTATTTTTTGGGCTAATGTGTTTTAAATTATAATGCCGGCACGTTCTGTTTACGAGACGGGGTAAATAGAAATTTGCCTAAATCTGAATTCGCATGTTGTGTGTATAAAACCAATTCTCGGATAACCGGGTTTACATTTTTATTATAAAAGCATTAGGGCATTAAAAGGATTTGTTATTTGATCGGCTGGATTACGGGGTATCATGTTGCGTATTAGTTTTTACGTTCCATATTTTTCACATTTAACGCGGCTTTAATCGAAATTATCCTGAAATTGTTTTTTGTGGGTTCAGATTTGATTAGTCTCGAATCTAGTTCATATCATACACAGTTGGCCTCAATATATCGCCTAATAGAAGCTGGGAAAGGTATTTTTGTATAGCTTGCAATCATATAGACGTTTTTTCGATACGTAAAGTAATGTCGTACTTTTTTCGATACTAACTTGTTTCTCTACAAAGTTGCTCAGTCGGGGCCATCCATGAACTTGACCACCTCGAATTCAAAACCGGCATGCAGGCTTACCAACTTATTGATTAGGCTTAGGATAATTGTGCATTTAAAAATCTAAAAATATGCATGCAAATATGCTCCGAAACAAGTGAAAATATGCACTTAAAAATGCATTTATTATCGGATCAAAAAAAAAAGAAATAAAGCAAAAGTATAGCAATTAAAATATTATATTATTTACATTCAAAGGTATCCTTAAGACGCTATTTTTACCAGCAATTATTACATTAATACAACTATATAATAAAAGTATTTTTTTTAAATAAAAGTTTAATATATAGCTAACTAAACACACTAACTAAAGAATAAACCTGTTTAAAATTTATTGTTTACGCTACTTAACAAGTTGCAATTACAAGAGTACTTTTTACTCAAAAAGTACTAGTTCAACATCATAAGATACATTGGAACATATTCAGACAAATTCAAATCACTGTTAAAAATTGTTCATTATCTGGATTCAATGTATCTTTATTGTCCAAAACAGCACTAATATTTTTCAAATTTTTTGTAATTAATATTTTTTTGTGAAATTGTAGCTAATTTTTGAGAAATTACTTTATTTTTAGTGTTAGTTATAGTTTCACTCACTTTTTCTATCATTTCTACGCTTTTTGACAAAGAAAGTCTTTTCATTTCGAATTTTTTTATATTTTATTGTATTATATGTATTTAAATTGTTTTTAAAGTAAATTAAATCCTCACGTACCTCCTCATTGCGCAAAACCTTTTATGCTTCTTGTATACAATGTGAGTATTCCGCATTAAATTGGTTGACTATGTTTTTTATTGCCTCAAAATGTTCTGCGTAATAAATGGCAGCGTTTATCCAAGTTCCCCATCTAGTTACAATTGGTAATGGGGGCAGGGGGATGTTTCCTGCAGTTTCCCTAAATTTTTCTACCTGAGTCGGAGCTTCTAGGAATACTTTCTTCACAATATTTGTAGATCACTCATTGCTTTACACATGTATGGAGCAGCATCTGTAATTGCCACTAACACTCTATCAGACTGAGAGAGTCGTTGAAAAATCCAGCAACAGTTGAATGATTTACTTTGTCTAAGGTCTTCATTGTAAGTAAATATGATTTATCCCTTTCTGCTTCTACATCCAACACGCCAAAAACAAAATTAGCAACACATCTCTATTCCACATCAGTTGTTTCATCTAGTGACACCCATATAAACTTATCTTCTACTTTTCCCGCAGTTCGGTAACTGTCTTATTGTACAAATCTGGAACGTAGTTTTTTCATTAACGTGGATTCATGTGGAATTGATGTCTTTGTGTACTGCTCTAAAAATGACTTAAGGGCAGGATTACTCAATTTATTCAGTGGAATATCTGCACTAACAAACGCCTTGCCGGTTGCTCTGTGGATACATTCGGGCGCATGTGATTTTCTTATCAAATGAACATAAAGTATGCATGTTGTGTAAAAACAATAGAAGTGTGCCTTGCCTGAGAGAAAAACTGCTGCTTGGCGTTGTCATCTTTTTACCTGTCACTTAGCAATAGTAATGTCAGTTATTAATAAGATCAAATTTTGTCAATGTCGAATTCTGTTCATAATTTTTATTATCTGATAATAATCATTTAAGAAGCATTAGATCTAAGTACGTCATTATGCCTGCGAAATTCTCGCATCGTGAATGTGCAGATATGATATTCGTCTATGGCTTCTCCAATGGGGTCTTAATTCAAGCAGTCGCGGAGTACCAGCGTCGGTTTCCATATAGTGTTTTTCAACAAGTTTTCGCTACTGCCGGATAATCTAAAATGTTTCCAAGTGCGAAAAGTGTATCTGAACGATAATCGGGACCTGACGTTGAACTAGAAAAGACAATTCCGTCGAAAATGATCCAAGCATAAGCCCTAGGCGAATTGCAGATACTTATTAAATTACACAACGGGTTAAACATTTGCAGGAGGATTACTTTGAGTTGAGAATGCTATTCTGTAATTGGATTAATAAAGGTTAAACGGATCGAAATTATTTTAAATCCAAATATCTCGAACAAAGTTGCTCGTATCAACATTAAACTGGTATACATTTTTGATGTAAAAATGACAAAAAGGGAATAATTTATTTTACTCAAAAATGTATTACAAGGTTGTATCAAAAAGTTGTGATTGTTCCAAGGAGTAGAGAGACATGTAGGTAGCGCCCCCTAAAAGTAAGAGCTATACTAAGATTAGACTTGAATTCATCATGCCAAAAATACCCCGGATAAAAATATTCACTCCAATATTTACATTATCATACACTCTAAAAAAAATATGCATAAATTCTGCACAATTGTGTAGATTTAGTGCACAAATTGTGACTGAATGTGTACAACTTTGTGCAGAAAATGTACACCTGATTGGTCAGAATTAGTTGTATATGTTTTCTGAATAATTGTGCATGTTTTCTGCACGATACTGTGTTAAATTGACATACAATAATATATAAGATTTTTACACAAGAGAATGCATATTTTTTGGACAATTATTGCAAAATTGTATGCCCAAAGTTGTGCAACAAATTAGAAGTTCTTTTTTTTTAATAATATTGTATATTTTTTAGTACAAAATGTGCGTCATTTCTAAAATATGTGTGTGCATAATTCTTGCACAAATTGTGGACATTTTAAGGACAAATTTGTCCATTATATAAGTACTTTTTTCTGGATAATATTGTACATTTTTTATGCACAAATTTCTAAACATTATTTGATAACTAGGAAAATATGTGAAATAAGGACGCCAAACTACAATCAACTACAGAACCTTTAGTCAAAATTATGTCAAATAAAAAATAAGTTTTAATAAGAAAATGGTTTTATTCATCGTATCAACTCCAACTGGATGTAGATAAACTTCTTGGTAAATCCCTTTTGAAATCTCTTCTTGGTAATCCCCTTTTGAAAATACTTATCCAAAACACCATGTTTTGTAGGGTTAGTTAAGTTTTTTATTTTTAAAACATAACAGGTTACTGCAATTGCCTTTTTCAAATTACACAAGAGCCAAATATAACTTGCGTTTTGTGAAAACAAAGCTAGTTAGAGTTTCAGGCATATTTAATACAAATTCAAGTTCTTTAACATTTAAGAACTCATTATATTTTAAAAAGAGTTAAGTATCTTAACCTCATATATCTTCGTTGTTTTTATGTAAGATTTTATGAAATATATTTATAAGCATTCAATAAGACTATACCATATAATTAATAAATTCAGAGTTATTAAACCCTCTCAGAAATAGTTGTATTTATATATTATGTCAGTAGATATAAGTACAAACCTGTGTATAGCTTAGTCCTATTTGCCTTCAAGAGTACAGAACTGCAGATTCCCAGGGGTAGAATATTCTAGACAAAATCGTAACATTACTCCCCAAGTTTTTTTTTGATAAACCTGATGCAGTGTATAAACCAAACAACCTTTTATGTATGTTGCAAGTATGACTGTCTGTCGTTTCTATTGAATTCTATTTCCGAATGTCGCCACCATAGCGCCACAAGATAAAACATCCGATGTCTGCAGTCCAATCAGGGCCTTGATGCGTGGGGTTACATAAATTATAAACGTAATTGTTCAGAAAAAATAAATAATTTTGCTCTGAAGATTTTAACACGTTAAGCTATTGGTATTTTTTCACAAGTTTTATTCTTAAAATCTGGACAATGTTGTAATTTAGTAATGCACAGCGAATATTAGCCTTTTTAGCATTGCTTTGTGTATAAAATATTTACAATTGTGATTAAAAAATGCTACACAAATGAACGCATCTATTTTAAATATTCCTGTATCTATTTTCTGCACAATTGTATTAACATTAATGCACAATTTTAACTGAATTCATAATTGAGAATTAACGAATAGCGATTTTTTACCGTGTAGATTTTATTTAAAAAATGGAAAAACTAAATAGAAACTTTAGAACCCAGTAGGTCGAGAACGAAGGCGTTGCGGACACATATTTATATAGGCCTGTAAGTTAATTTTTGTGTCCTGACTATGTAGCTGAAGTACTGACATTTCCTCTTGAATCAACCTGTACATTTTTGTTGAATAAAACATTATAGACCTAGGTCACGGTTTTCAGGATTATACCGTATCAAAATTGAATTAATTTCTGAACGTTGGATAGTTGGCAACTGAATTTCCGAACGCCCCGTATAAAGGGAATGCGGCTCTAAGTTTATCAAGTAAAAAAAATAAATTCTATCGCAAACCATATCGTCAGATCGTCCGTGTATGCCGAATGAATAATTTTAAGGGCGAGATGTATTTTCCCTTGAATTTAAAATATTCCCGACTTCCCAAGGAACGACACGTTTTCAAACAAGCCCTCATCGGAATGCAGCAGTCAGTCGGGGCGTTTAATCAGTCAAATTTCCGGGCCTGGTTTCCTATTCCTGTGTTTACTGGGACATCCAACGGGTCCGGGTGATTTCCTTCCCGGCTGCGCTGGGTCTGTGACGACATCGGCTGTCCCTTGATTTCCGAAAGGTCTATATTTGATAATATTGCTGATTAGAATTGTCGCTGAGAGAAAAACGTTGCTAAATTGAGCGCTAACATAATTATACAGGGCGATTCAGAAATAAGTACCGAAAAAAACTTTTTGAGGAATCATTTTAAGTATAAGAGTTCAAATACAGTAAGAGGCGCGACACTGCGGACATAGGAAATATGCGGACGAATTTGGATGTGTTCATACGTCTGCTGTTTGGGGGGACACGATGTTAGTTTTTTAGAATACCTTATTGTAATCTCCTTGTACTTGTACACATTTTTATTATTTGGTCGTATAGCAAGGCTGGAATTTTTTGTGAAACTGTAATGGAAATGGCAAGCAAACAACGATGACAATTTTTTAAGGACTATTGTTTTACTGACGAATGAACGTTTTCATTGTATGGTCGGCATAACCCTGCTGTAGTCCGTTATTGGTCTCGGGAAAATGTACATACGTTGTTTGAGTTTAGAAACCAATATCCACAGAAATTAAATATTTGGGGTGGTATGTTGAGTGAAAATATGATTGGCCCATTTGTAATCAATGGTTCTTTAAGCTGTCCTAAGTACCTGGACCTTTTACAGCAACAAATCGTTCCAAAAATTAGGAGAATTACAGGGCCAAGGTTTAACAGTATTTGGTTTCAACAAGACGGTTGCCCTGCTCATAACACTATAGCAGTTCGGGAATATCTTAATGCAGCCTTTGCAAATAGGCTTATGAGTGGATATGGTACCATCTCCTGACCTTTCGCCAAATGATTTTTTTCTGTGGGGTTACGTAAAATCTCAAATTTATGGTTTCCAAGAGAATAGGACTAATAATCTTCAAGAATTACAATTAAATATTGAAAATCCTTTCAGTAATATTAGCTCTAACATACTTAATAGTGTTAAAAGGCGTTTTTATGATCATCTGGGATACTGTTTAGCACAGGAAGGGGCTTTTTTGAACATATACGTTAAATTTCATTTTTAAGTAATTTTTATTTTCGTTAACATTTTTTAAGAATACATTTTTATTTTTTTTTATAAGAAAAAACACATCTTATTTTCTTCAGAAGGCTGTAACAAAATAGTTGCTGCAGCCTGATAAATAAACCATTTTCAAATTACACAGGCCAACACACATTTTGGTCCCTGCGATTTTTTAACTGTTCCTGGGTAATTTTTGGATGCAGAATGTAAAAAAGTTCTCAGATTTTGTCTATCAGATCTAGTTTTTTTTATAATATTACTATTGCCAGTTAAAAAAACAAAGACACATGAATTTAAGTATTTATTGCAAAAACTTAATTTACATAATTACATTAGTCACTAATCACATAAAAATTTTCTTTTATACGACTTTCTAGAATGGAGTTTACTAGAGCAGTCCCGCTGAAGGCTCCAGCAGTAGTCCGCCATCATGTGGCTATCCCATCGTCCTTGATAACGATCTTCCATAGTTTTAATATCCTGATGGAATCTTTCCCCCTGTTCTTCACTACAATCACCTAAGTTTTCTGGAAAACGATCTGGGTAGCTGTGGAGGTAGTGAACTTTTATACTCATGTTACAGCCGAGAATATTAAAATTTGAAAGCATAGTTTCCACTAATTCTACGTAATTCTCTGCTTTATAATTGCCAAGAAAATTTTATACTACTTGAACAAATGAACACCAAGCGTTAGATTCAGTCTCGTTCATTGATGTGGTGAATTGTGGATCTTTAACAAGTTGCCTTATTTGAGGACCATCAAATATACCAGCTTTTAGTATTTCCGTACTAATGCCAGGAAATTTACGTGACAAATACCCGAAACAATTTCCATCTCGATTTAAAGCCTTCACAAATTGCTTCGTTAGGCCTAGCTTGATATGCAAGGGCGGAAGTAAGATTTTTTCTCTTGAAACCAAAGGTTCGTTGATCACGTTTTGTTTTCCTTGAATCATGATATCTCTTGAAGGCCAATTTTTGTTAACCCAGTGCTCATTTTAGCTCTGCTGTCCCAAAGCCACAAAAAACAAGGATATTTTGTATAACCACTCTGCTGTCCAAGGAGGAAGTTAACCATTTTTAAATCAACACAAATTGCCCGCTGATGTTCTTCGTATTTAATTTTTCTCAAAACTAATGCAATTGTTTCATATTCTTCCTTCATGGTAGTAGAATGAACAATAGGAATTAAGCCATATTTGTTACCGTTATGTAAAAGAACACGTTTTAAAGTACGTTTTGAACTGTCAATAAAAAGGCGTCAATCATCTGGAGTGTATTCAGGCAAACCCATTTTTTCTAAGAGCCCTTTTATATTGTTACAGAATACCAAGTCATTTTCCGGAGCGAAAAAAGGCAGCAGATCCTTATCTCTTTTACGATAAAATGTAATATTAGTACCTGGACAAAGTAGATTTTTTTCTTTTAATCTGGATGCAAGTAATTCAGCGGATTCCTTTGAGAGATTCAGGTTTCTTATAAGATCGTTTAGTTCTTCTTGATTGAAACACTACGGAGTTGCTAAATCTGCTTCAAATTCGCTGTCATTTTCTGATTGAATTCTTTGAACTTCGTCAGACGTTGATGTTTCTGTATCATCTTCTGTCAGTTCGAGTTGACTGCTGAACCATGGAACGGGTATTTCTTCCGAATGCGCTACAGGCCTTCTTGCAGAATCTAGATCAAGATATGTCCATTTGTGTCTATTGTTTCTATTTATGCCTTTAATATTAACGATTCTCTCCAAACCATTGGTACACCAAACTTTAGGTACTTCCTGTTTCCAGTTCTCCAATGTCGCAAATGTTCAACACACGTTTTACATATGAAATGTGGGGCCCAAGATTTATCTTGATCTCCTAAATGAACGCCAAAATAGGCAAGATAAGCTCTTTTCACAATCCTTTTCTGCTCTCTTTCAAAGTGTATTCACCACACACATAACAAAAAACATCGGGATGATTTACGCAGGTACGTCTGCTTGTGGATGTCATTGTTTCAGTTTAGTGTCTTGATACTACAAAACGACTAAAATTTACACAAAATGGTAGCACAACTTTACTTGGGAAAACTCAGTAATATACTAAATCGAATACATCCAAGCAGGTATAGAAGGATCGGGTCATAGGCAATTACAGGTATAAAAGTAATTAAGAACAGTGTATTGAGTAGTTCCTAGTATAGGAACATTGGGTCAGGACAATTCCAGGTATCCATTTGGTTAATTAGATTCTGGGAAATTTCTATTTTGACGATTAAGTTCATATTCATCTCTTTATTTGTTGTCCTTTATCAGAAAAAAATATCAATTAACCTGTAACCTGTATCTCAAAAACTAGAGCTGAGAAAAAATCTGGTGGCATTTTTGGAATCAGCACATTAAAAACATCTAAAATCAGATGTTAGTTTTCCGGCACCATTTTTGTTTTCATTTTGTTACCCTGTGTTATTAACCAGTAAATACAATAACGCGTAAATTCGTTGATATGCGTTGTGAAAAACAACAAAAACAACTAAGCTAATTTATCCATCCATCCAATCGAATCGCTGTCAGCAGCAGTCGGGTTGACCCCTTTAAAACTGCAACGAATAACGAACGAGACATGTTAAGTCGGTCATTGGCAAATTCGTCCGCATATTTTCTATGTCCACAGTGGCGAGCGCCTTAGTTTTGTCCAAAAATGCATATTTTTTCAAGATACAGGATGGTAGTTTTATTTTTTTTTTACTTTATTAAGTATTGTAATCGTGAGAAAATCACCCTCCGAGGTTTTTCCAGATCTTTCCCTTTTAGTGTTTCTAGACACCGGAAAACATATTTTCTCAATTCCGTCGCTCTGTCTGTCTATGTGTCGGTCTGTCTGTTCGCGGAATCTGAAAAACTACTTATCCGATTGACTTCAAATTTTGGACAAAAGTTCATACGGGGATGACCTAATAACATTTTGGTAAATAGTTAATATGGCCAAACAAAATGACGGCCTAGTCAAATTTTAAAAAAGTTTATTAAAAAAACTAGCTGTCAGTAAATCCAAAACGGTAAATTTGACAGCGGTTAAAATGTAACATTATTCGGACACTTTTAAAGACGACATATCTCCATCGTCTTTTGGTATTTCGCAACCCGTTTCAGCTTTCATTTTTCTTATGGCCGCCATGTTGGATTTTTCAATTTTTGGAAAGAGAGTAAAATTTCTAGTCTAGTGATGTAACACAAGTGCATACAAAATTTGAGTATCATCGAAATATCACACTTCGTAAAGTTAGGTCTTAATTTTTTGTAAGGAGGCCATGCTTTATTTGTAACAAAAGTGGGCTTTGACTTTGACGTTAAATAATTGAAAGTATCAAGGTTTTAATTTAAGAAGTAGTACGTTTTCCTCTTAATAAAATCATAAATCTGACACACACATTGTCGGGACCTGTTGAAAACGGCGGGTATTCCCTATTCAAATGTAGAAAAGTTTGACATGTTGGCGCTCTACTGGCACTCACACAGAAATGCCGACATTACCTCAGCAAGGTATTTGGAGCTATATCCCGAACGGCGCGGCGGGAGTCTCATAAAACCCAATTCAGAAAAATCGTAGTTCATTTAATTAACCATGGGGCCTTCGAACAACCTCGAAGCGGATACAATATTGAGAATGAAAATCGCGACAAAAACATTTTACAAACTAATCAACGAAAATCCTAGTGCATCGGTAAGAACTGTAGAACAGGAAATTTATGTGACATAATCAATAATACAGAGAATGTTAAAAGAAAATAAGTACCATCTACACAAATAGTTCAGTGAAACTGATTTTCCAATACTACTACGCTTTGGAAAACCCTCACGAAACAGACCAGATTTGGAAGTAACGTTTGGTGTGGGGTCATTAGTAATTTAGTCTAACTTACCCCTTTTAATAAATCATTAATCATTTCAGGAAATCGACTTATAGGACCATTTTTGTTTGACTACAACCTAAACGGACAGAGATACCTAGAGCTTTTGCGAAACCAGGTTGTGCCGGCTTTACAAGCTACTCTAACTAACGGAAGATGAGTTTAGAAGAACCTGGTTTCAACAGGATGAATTTCCGGTTTTTTTCAAGTCAGGAACTTCTTAGGAAAGCAGTTTAACGAAAGAATTATTTTCTTCAATAGTCCAATATCTTGGCCCTGACCTCTCGCCCTTGGATTTCTACCTCTGGATCACACGAAGAATGAAGTCCATGAGTGTGATCCCCCTACGACCATAGAAATCCTGAGACAAAAAACGTTATACATATTGAGAAATATGAACGAAAATACACTTGCAAAGGTAAACGCTCCATAAACATTCCTTTTAAAGAACACATTGCACATTTAAGAAACGGAAGAACAGAAAAATCAAGCGTTGCCCAACATTCTTTGAAAAACAATCACCAAATAGGAATAAATAATCTTAAGTTGATTAAAAATGTATCTAATAATAGATTATTGGGTGCATTTGAGAGTATAGAAATAGTTAAATGTGGTAAGAAAGCACTAAATAAAGACAGATGGCCTATTCCCTATAGTCCCCTCTATTGCTTACTTGACAACGGTGCAGTCGGGTGCAACCAAGTTAGGATAAGTTACTTTAATTTATATCATCTGCTGAAGATGCTAACTTGGTTAGCGAAACGCGCGTCTAGAACGTAACAAGTTGTGATCTAGTGTGGTTAGAATTTTTGTATTTTGATCTATCTTCAACCATAGGGTCCAGTGTTAGGACTTCGCGTATTATGTTGATTATTATATACGATATTGCATGCAATGTTTGATTCAATTTTTTTTTGTTTAAGAGTATCGAATTAAAAAATATAAAACACCCATTTTAGAATCGCACGAGCTGCCAACAAAAACAATCTAATGTATTTTCAGACTGAGATATTTTGACTTATTATATACGACAATGGATTGATGAAAGCTGTACTTCTCTTAATGCAAATTCTTGTATTAAAACTTTAGAGAAACTTATAACAAACAATAGCATTATATTCATAATTCATATAACTATACAGCCAAAATGTTGTCAGAGAAGAAGCGTCATGGAAACTTTAAATGCTCGGCACTGAGACTAGCCATGTTCAGTAATATCTGACAATGGAAAGGAATTAAGAACAACGAATAGTTATTAAGTCAATAAACACAGTAAACTTAGTCTATCGTTCTATTACCCTAAATTGTGAGATCCCCAGGTTTAAGTTCCGACGAACTCCTAGACGTAGACTAATCTGTTTAAACTGACTTGTGGGTAGACGTGATTTCAACACTAAATAGTGGCAATTAGTTTAGGAATAGGATCAACTACACCAATTAGTGTTTGATTACTATTATGCGAAACGTTATTATATTATGATAATCTTCAATTTTTGGTCAACAATCAAAAGTCGTATGAGGATGAAATGGTTGCATTTTGGCAAAAAATATAGCGGAGAAAAATGGGGTATTAACAAATTGTGAAAAATCATTATTAAAAAAACTGCTTGTCGAATGGACTTAAAAATGCAGGCAAAAATAAAGTGTGTTATAAACTTTGTAAATATTTGTATAAACTCTTTATGGCGGAACAAAATGGTGGCCTAATAAATTACAGATTACGTAAATAATGTTATAAAAAATAATAATGATAATAATGATAATAAATTAAAAATGTTTAAATATATTACAGTTTATAAGATTTGTTTAAGTAAGTACCAAATACTGATATGCATATACAGACTGTGTATTGTAAATATTAACCGATTTTGTTAACATTTTGAATAAAAAAATTATACTTCGCAGTCTCGTCTCAGATTATAAACACCCTGTAGTTGCAGCGCGACTAACCTATCTACGACATTCAAAGAAAAATAACAATTTTTTGCCTTGCTGACTAAGCATACCGGGCCACATCGGGCCTCGCTGCTGCAAGCCTATTCATTGTATCGTGTCGTATCCTATCGTAAGTGCGTTCAAAATGCCTAAACGTAAAAGTGATGAGTTTTTGAAGAAAATTCAACGTAAGATGAGAAAGCTTAATAAGAAGCTTAAGGTGTACAAACGTAAGTAAAAATACCTTTGTTTTAGCTTTATATTAGGTGATTATCTAATCACTATTGTTGTGTATATACGTATGCTTAAAGATTTTATACACACACCTGTGTGTTTAGAATCAGGACTTATTTGATTGAAATATAATTGATGCCTACATTTTCATACATTAAAAATATTATGTCCTCCCGAATTCCAATATTGGATTTTTCGGTGTGACCCTGAGAATAAAGCTGAAACATTTCATGCTTTTATCTCACACAAGCAAGGGTCAGAGGAGCTGTAAATATTTATGGCAGGTACAAAAAATAAACAACGGCTTATTGCAGTCTTTTGTGATGAATGATTTAAATTATACAGTTTTTTTAGGTCAATTCATAGGCGGGCAACATTGTTATTGTCCTATGAGTAAAGACTTTTTCAAATAAATTATTTAAATGTATATTTATTAATTATTATATTAATAATTACTATTAATAATAATTAATATTAATTATTATAAATAGAGCCTTTATTGCAGGCAGAAAAGATAGCTCAAGTGAGTCGGATGATTCGTACTCTGATTCATCTAGCTCATCAAGTAGTTCTGACAGTGGTCATCAAGAACGTGGGGCGGAAGTACAAGCAAACGTAGAAGTAGCTATACCACCTCCAGAAACAGGCCAGGAGACAGTTATTCCAATTGAGATACTTGGAAATAACCCACTAACAGTAAGTGCTGTCGGTCCAGAAGTACATGCAGAGATCGCCGATAGGTGGACAACATTCTGTAGGAATGGTGTGGATAAGAATGATAGGAAATCCCTTATCGAAAAATATCCTAGACCTAGTAATGTAGAGGGACTCTCACCACCCAAGCTTAACTCCGAAATAAGTGCTTGTCTCGCGGAGAACCTGCTTAAGCAGGATAATTTTTTGTCACTAATTCAGGAACAAATTGCAGCAGCAGTGTCGGCTATTGCTATTCCAATGAATTTTTATTTTTCAAATCCTTCAGAAGAAACAAACCACCACTTGCAAGACCTAGCGAATGGATCAAAATTATTATCAGATGTAATATATTCTTTGTCTAAGCATAGAAGATATGGACTATCAAATGCCATTAATACCGATATTAGAAAGGTTGTCATGGACAGACCTATTGATGGCCTTCTCTTTGGGGACGAATTATCAAATCATATTAAATCTGCTCAAGAATTGAAAAAGGTCAGCGCAGAGATCAAAACCAGATCTTATCCAAGCACAAGTTTAAATACAAGGCCATCGAAGAAGCCGTCTTTCGTAAACTGTCCGACCTCGGATTTTTTAGCCAAGCGGTTCAAATTCAGTCACCGAAAAAAGGCGGAGGGGAGCAGAAGGGACCAGAAGCTGAAGAGATTATAAATAAAGAGAAAAGTATATTATCTCCCACACAACAATGTAAATTTTTAGGTTTTAATTTTAATACTGTTACAATGAAAATGTCGTTACCCTTCGAGAAAAAAGAAAAGATTTTGTTAACCTCTGTTCAATTTCTTAATCGAAAGTCCTGTTCTATTCGTGATCTGGCAACTTATATTGGTGTTCTAGTGGCAGCATGTCCAGCAACAAAATATGGTTGGGCACACGTAAAACTGTCAGAAAGGGCAAAATATTTATCCCTTAGGAGGGGGAAAAACAATTATAATAAAAAGATTGAGGTTCTTTCCACTATTAGGAAGGATATTTTGTGGTGGCTCAAGATACATCAAAATTCAGGGGTTAATATTAATGAAACGAAATATCAATTAGAAATTTTCTCGGATTCATCGAAGAATGGGTGGGGAGCCGTATGCAATTCTATTCGTACGAGAGGATATTGGAATACTAATGAGAAAACTTGCCATATAAATATTTTAGAATTAAAGGCAGTATTTAATGCTCTTAAGTCTTTTACAAAACATGTAGAGAATATAAACATATTGCTTAGAGTAGATAACACTACAGCAATAGCATATATAAATAAAATGGGTGGTATAAGATATAAAAAGTTAAACAAGATTGCTCAGGAAATTTGGGAATATTGCGAACTCCGAAATTTATACGTTTTCGCATCCTATATCAACACAAACCATAATACAATAGCAGATCTTGAATCCAGAAGTCTTCAATTTGAGACCGAATATGAACTTTCGCCAAAATGTTTTGCCAAAATATGTCAGATTTTTAAACCCCCAGAAATAGATTTATTTGCTTCGAAACTAAATGCAAAATGCAATTTATATATCTCATGGAAACCGGATCCAGATTCCATTGCGGTTGATGCCTTTCTTGTAACATGGGCAGATCGTTATTTCTATGCTTTCCCCCCTTTTAGTATTATAAACAAAACCATAAAAAAGATTATTAACGATAAAGCATCTGGAATTCTGATAGTTCCTAGATGGCCGAGTCAACCCTGGTATCCTTTATTCCGAAATCTCCTTACCTGTGAACCCCTTTATTTTGGGCCTAACAAAAACTTATTGTTGTCTCCTTTCAGAAAACCTCATCCTCTGCACAGACAGCTTATCCTGGTGGCAGGGAGTTTATCAGGACATCTTTTCTCAGAAGATCCGTCCCTGAAGTTGGTATAAAGGCCATTCTTAGTTCAATAAATGAAAGCACCCACCGACAGTACGACTGCGTCTTTAAAAAATGGTGGAATTACTGTGGTAAAAATCTACTTGACCCTTTTTCATATAGTCTTCAGGAAATCATATCATTCTTGACAGAGGTGTTCAATTCGAGAGTATCTTATTCTAATATTAACACTCATAAGTCAGCCTTAGCAATGATACTTACTTTTAAAGATGAAGATCAGTATATTATTAAAAGAATTTTAAAAGGAATGTATAATAGTAATCCTTCAAAACCTAAATATAATTTTACATGGGATCCTCACCCAGTATTAATTAAAATGGCGGAATGGTACCCCTTAAACAAAATATCCTTAAAACAATTAACTTTTAAGATGGTAGTATTATTGGCCCTAATATCCGGACAGAGAATACAGACCTTGGCAAAAATCAATATTAAACATATTAAAGAAACTAAAGATAATTTGCAAGTTTTTATAATAGAAAAGATTAAAACATCGGGAAGAAACAAACTCCAACCAGTTTTAATTTTACCATTTTTTAAGGAAAACCCCGAACTCTGTTTAGCTTCTATAATTATTGAATATTTAAAAGTAACTATGTCGTTACGACCAGACAAAGAAGAAAGATTAATTTTAACTCTTAAAAAACCAATTCATGCCGCCTCCAGCCAGACGATTAGTCATTGGATTAAGAATACTTTGAACACCTGTGGAATAGACACTAGTATTTTCTCTGCCTATTCGGCGAGACATGCATCCACTTCCGCGGCGTTAAAAGGTGGTGCGAATATTGAGTCCATAAGAAAAGCAGCAGGATGGACACAGCGGTCTAAAGTTTTTTCTAAATTTTATAATAAACCAATATTGCCAAACAGTTCCGACTTTGCAAACAGCGTGTTAAAAGGGTCAGGTATTATTTAAATAATTGGTCATCACACTATACAATTATAGAAAATAAGTGTTTCATTACCTACTAATAACGTACTAAACGTTATTTATTATATTACTATTATTAGTTATATCAGGTTATATTATTATTATTATAATATTCTCAATGTCTATTTAGATTGTTGGATATAATATTATTATTATATATAAAGGAAATTTTCCTAGTAATAAAATAAATTTATTTTATTTTCAACATAGAGAGTCACAGTCTAGATTGCCATATTCTTTAAACATCTACAGGGTGTTTATAATCTGAGACGAGACTGCGAAGTATAATTAGAAGATCAATCGACTTACCTGTAAGGAAGAGTGATCCTAATTATACGAGCAGTCTCGTCGAAAGATTATAAACTTCCCATCCCTTATTGACATCACATGTTGAGGTGACCCCTACCCTTGACAATCTAGACCTTTCTTACAATGAATAGGCTTGCAGCAGCGAGGCCCGATGTGGCCCGGTATGCTTAGTCAGCAAGGCAAAAAATTGTTATTTTTCTTTGAATGTCGTAGATAGGTTAGTCGCGCTGCAACTACAGGGTGTTTATAATCTTTCGACGAGACTGCTCGTATAATTAGGATCACTCTTCCTTACAGGTAAGTCGATTGATCTTCTAATTATATGCCATTAGAATATGCTGAATTGAAATTAAACAGAATATATCTTTCAGCGATTTTTCTTAAGTAGTAAGGAATATTAGGAATAAAACCAATGTTATATGTACAGGGTGTCTCATTTTGGGTACTTTTGCGGGGTACCTCAGTTATTTTTATAGCTAGAAACTTGAGATTTGCTAATTTTTGCATAAAACTAAAGATGCCTTCAACAAAGTTTTCATAGCTCTTTTCGTTTTTAAGATACAAGGCTAAATTGACTATGTTGCATTTTCAGGCACCTCTTGTATCAGATAACTTCTCGAAAATGTGAAAACTATTTCTTATATAACTTTCCACGTAGAACTCAATTCCGGAATTGGTATACAGGGTCAGGTCAAAAAGTTATCGGACCCTACTTAATTTTTTTAAATTGGACACCCTGTATATTTATAGAATATAAAATCTGTCTTTTTTTACCTTTTTAAAATGATGCACTTAATTGGCATGTATAGAAGCAACACATTCGTACTCATGTTGAAAAATTGAGAAGGAAATCGGGGTGCCAAAAACTACCGTTCAGAGGATCTTGAGGAAATATAAATATCATCCATACAAATTTATTATAGTGCAACTTTTGCATCCTGGCGATGCCGGGCACTGTTTTGTCAGTGGTATTTGCAACAAATCGATGCTAACGATTTATTTGGCAGACTTGTTATCTGGTCAGATGAATGCTTATTTTCAAGTGCGGGAATTTTTAATCGTTACAATACCAACTAGCATAGTGAAAATCGGCATTTAATGTTTGAAAGGGCATAACAAGGACGCTGGGGAGTTGAGGTGGAAGTTATTCCAGAACTGCCCGAAAATATTCCATTAGCCTAATATAATGATGTTTACCTACAGCAAGATAGAGCCCCAAGTTACAACCCTAGGCTTTTAAGGGAATTTCTTGCAAGTTGCAATAGTCTTGAACCAAAGCATGCGCAGTGGCAAGACATTTGTACCTTTTGCCAAACGGCGAATGCATTTTGTTCACGACTTTTGCATTTTGAAAAGAATTGCAGCATGTAAAACGGCCTTTAGCAATGTGTAACTTTCAATTGTTTATTATTGTTATTCATGGCCTTGTCAGTTATTTACGTGGTTCTGAGAAAAAGTGCATTCTGTTATATATTATTGAAAAGTTAAAAAAAAAGAAAAAATTTATAGTTTATAAATATACAGGGTGTTCCATTAAACAAATAAAGTAGGGTCCGATAACTTTTTGACCTGACCCTGTGGATTAATTCAGAAAGCGGAATTGAGTTATACGGGAGGAGTTATATGACAAACAGTTTTCACATTTTCGATAAGTTATCTCACAGTTGAGATACGAGGGGTGCCTGAAAATGCAACGTTTTCAATTTAGCCCTGTATATTAAAAACTAAAAAGGATATGATAATTTTGTTAACTGCATCTTTAGTTTTTCGAAAAAGTAGCAAACTCAAAAACCACAACTTTGAATCTATAAAAATAACGGAGATACCCAGCAAAAGTACCCAAAATGGGACACCCTGTACAGAGTGTCCGGATTTGGTTGCAAAAGCAGGGTATCTCGCTTATTTTTAAAGATAGAACCTCGCGGTTTTCACGAACCTGAGCTATTTTTTTGTGAAAATTTTTCATAGCCTTCTTCGTTTGAGATACAGGGCGAAATAGAAAATTTTGCATTTTGGGACCTCCCTCGTATCTCGGTTATCCTTTAACTTAACGCAAAGGGAAAAATTGCTGCTTATGTTTTTTACGCTGGATCCAGTGGCGTAGTCATATTTTTCATTTGAGTTGTTATTTTTTAGATATGACCCAAAGTTGTGTTTTTTTAAATGGGAGACCCTGTATATTTGTCCAGAAATTGATTTGTCCTTTTAAAAACTTCTTAAAAATATATAATAGTATGGGTCTATTTTAATAAACAACAACAAAAATCCTAATTTTTATAATTATTATCCCACATTTTGCAGTAAGCCATGCAAAACAATGCTGCCTTTTATTTAAAGTCGTTAACAATATCTACATCCTAACAATAGATCAAAATAAATATGTAATTAAATCTATTTATCAAAATATGTATTGATAATTTTAGCACCAAAGAAGTACCTACTTAGATTTATGTAACACAAGAACAAAATAGTAATAAATTATTATGTTACAAGCCTTTCAGCAAAAATCAACTGTCGTATAAGAACTACAGTAACCAAGGAAATCAAAAGAACTGTTCAAACTGATTTCCATTTTGTTCTATGCATGCTTCGCACAATTTTCGTATTCGTTTTAGGGAATTAAGCAAAATAACGGGATGATTTTGTAAATAGCGAAAATTTTGTCTTATTGCATTTCCTAAATCTTGGACATTATCATAGTGGTCTCTGTAAATTCTATTTTCCAGATATCCCCATAGAAAGAAATCTAAAATCGACAAATCTGGGGACCTAGGGGGCCATCTTATAGGTCCATTTGTTCCGATCCATTGACTGGTAAAATTATTGTCCAGAAATAATCTCGTCATTCCAGAATTGTATGCAGGAGCATCGTCCTGTTGAAAATAAATTTCGTTAATTTGCGCTAGAGGAACATCGTGAAGTAATTCAGGTATAGCTGCCTCTAAAATTTCTATATAGCGATTGGCTGTTAGATTTCCCTCAAATATATAAAATTTTATATGTGTTCCTAATATGAAGCAGGACACATTTAGACCAAACCTGCCCTGCTGTCTTCTGGGAAATATTTGGTGTTGATTTTCCTGGGACCAGAATTTACTATTGTGCCTATTGAGTATACCGGAATTACTGAAATGTGCTTCGTCTGACCATATAACCTTCCTTCCAAAATCTCTAACCATATCGCATCTTTCTCGAAACCAATTGCAGAAGAGTACCCGACGCTCTGCATCCCATGGCTGTAAGTGCTGCACGAGCCTAAATTTGTATGGGTGGTATTTGTGCTTTTTTAGAATTTCTTGAACTCTGGTTTTTGGAATCCCTATGCTCTTTTCACTGGCCCTACAAGAGTTTGTAGGGTAAGCTTCTGCATTAGCCAAAACCGTAATTTCCTCAGCCTCCCGATTTTCTTTATTATATGTTTTCGTACGAGGTTTGATAAATGATCCGTGATTAAGTAAATTCTTTTTTATCCAATAAAAAGTGGATATATTAGGTTGCCTCCTTTCTGGATATCTAAATAAAAATTAACTATTTACCTGTTAAAATACATCTCAGAAGCCACTTCAACATTTTCATTACTTAATATAAAACAAGCTAACATATCGCACTTTTCATAATGTTCGAAAGTTTGGTTTTCTTCCATAATAATACAGATATATTTTTACACAATAAATAAATACAAAAAACTAGGGCTATATTTTATATACGCGTACAAAATTGGGAAATGTCATTTGCTTCCAAGAAAACAAAAGAAAACGGCATCGTTTTGAATGGCCTACTGCAAAATTTGGGATTATAATTATAAAAATTAGGATTTTTGTTGTTGTTTATTAAAATAGACCCATACTATTATATATTTTTGAGAAGCTTTTAAAAGAACAAATCGATTTCTGTACAAATATACAGGGTGTTCCATTAAAAAAAACACAACTTTGGGTCATATCTAAAAAATAACAACTCAAATGAAAAATATGACTACGCCACTGGATCGAGCGTAAAAAACTGCATAAGCAGCAGGTTTTTCCTTTGCGTTAAGTTAAAGGATAACCGAGATACGATGGGGTCCCAAAATGCAAAATTTTCTATTTCGCCCTGTATCTCATAAACGAAGAAGGCTATGAAAATTTTGTTTACGGCTTCATGAGTTTCACAAAAAATTAGCTCAAGTTCGGGAAAACCGCAAGGTTCTATCTTTAAAAATAAGCGAGATACCCTGCTTTTGCAACCAAATCCGGACACCCTGTACACGGTTGATCAACGAGAACTTTACAGTCCGATTTCCTGGCTTTGCAATTAAAATCTGGAAAAACGCTTGAACGCCTTGATTTTTGATTTGACGGGGAACTATTTTCCGGCTTTTTTTTATCCCTGTAGCTTTAGCCCCAGAGCTGGGGGGAGAACAACCTGAAATTTGAATAGGGAAGAGGGGTCGTGCCCTTAAAGGTATCATAGAGTTCTTTATGACTTTCACCTTATTATTTCCAACCACAACTAAATGACATCTTGGTAAACCTACCTGTTGTTTACGTTTTGTCGAAAAGAAAAAGAGGGTGCATGAAAGAGACGAAGCGAGTGGCTGTTTTAGGTCATGTAGCAATGGATCTGACCCTTAGTATTAGGAGGAATTTGACCGATCCTTTTAAAATACGATTGTTTTAGGAAATGAACGAGAATTATTTCTATCGCTGACTCCAGTTCTGTGAAGTGGTCAGTGAAATTATTAACAAATCGGAACTAAATGACCAATAGGTATCTTTTTTTCGGATTGTTCATTTTGCCTTAACGGCATTGTAAATAGGCGTATCTCTCGGTATTGGTTAGATGAAAATTCAAGACTATATCTTCCCCAAAAATTAAATGTTTGGGCCGGTATTTATGGAAACCACATAATCGGTCCTCTCTAAGTAATGGAGAATGAAGAAGAATAGGATAGAATAGTTTTTATTACCATAAAATACATTATGGTATAAAGTGTCGTCAAAAAGTATATATATAAAAAAAACAAAAGAAAAAGTATAAAATTAAAATTATAATACACATTAAAAAACAAACACAAATAAAAAACAATAAATACACATAACATGCACTTAAAATCTAAAAACTGAACAATTCACACAAGAATATGGAATAAGAAAAACAAGACAAACTATTAGAATAAATACTCTCATGTGTCAAGCAGTAACGAAACGCTCATGACTGCAAATATTCTGGTACCGAATAGAAAGCTTTATCAATAAGAATTTTTCTGACTTTGTTCCTAAAGTTGTTGCCACTAAGAACTTTATAGTGTTTGGGCAGTTTATTATAAAGGGTCAGACAACTGTAATATGGAGATCTCTGAAAGAATGAGTTTTTATGAGATGGTACACTAATGACATTCTCATTTCTAGTCTTGTACGAATTAGTCTCCCCCAGTTTGACAAATAATTTAAGGTTATTATTTGTATAAATTAGACAGTTAAAAATATATATACAGGGCAATGTTAAAATTCGATTTTGAGTAAATATAGACTTACAACTATCCATTGGCTTGGGATTGAAAATCAGTCTTAAAATTTTTTTTGTCCAATAAAGACTCTCTCCCATACTGCTCTACATTCCCATGAAATAATATTATTAGATAAGTGAATATAAGCCAAATAATAATTAACAATAAGCAAGCCAGACTCGTTAAGTGTATTCTTTAAGTTCAGAACAGCAAAGTAGGCACAGTTAAGCTTAGCACAGACATGCTCCACGTGACTATTAAAGGTTAGGGATGAGTCTATTATAGTTCCCAGAAATTTGCTACAATTTGAAAATTTAATGTTGTTAAGGCTATCAAAATTTAAAGGCAAGGGTTTACGAACATATTCATATATACAGTTTTATCGGAGTTAAGTATTAGATGGTTATTACGGCATCGAATCTCCATATCGCTACCATTATACGATCATTTTTCAACAAGATGGTTTGTACAACCTGTGCGACAATAACGAAAATTTTCCTCCAAGCTGGACTGGAAGAAGGGAGCATATTGAGTGGCCACCCAGATCACCCGATCTGAATTCAATGGACTTTTTTTCTATAGTGTCATCTGAAATCTAATATTTATGCTACCAAGTCCGAATTACTGGATGGTTTGCAAAACAATATATTTAATGAATACCGGATCGTTTTGAACCGAACTTATTTTACTGCATGGATGTGAATGATGGTCATTTCCAGTATTTAGTAAATTAATTAAATTGGTAGTGTTGTGTTGGTTTTTCGATGAAAATTTTGACTCGAAATTTTAGGGTCAGATATCAGAGGAGATCTTCAAAATGAGGTTTCGCAACACCCTTCACCTCTATTCAAAATTAAAGAGTTGTGTTCCCCACATCAGGGGGTTGAAGGTTGAAGTAAAAAATTTTTTTTCACAAAAACGTAAGAAATGAAGCCTAATTTTTACTCACACTTCAGTACCCTTTATAAAACGCTATTATCAAAATGTTCCATAATATCATTGTTAAAATATTCGTACTTACACTCAACATAATATGTATACATATTTGCTTATATTATATAGAATATTCCACTCATGTACAAATTTTTCCGTAAGACTGGTGGTGTTTTCGAAAAATTATAGCGGAAATACCACGTTGTCTAGGAAACATGGTGTTTCCATTTACCTGGTTAGGTGTGGTTACATACCTAACCAAAAAATGAAATCTTGACAATATGAAACCTGCTTTTGAGAGACGTTAGAGTTCCTAGAAACTGATTTTTTTTAAGTATCTTTCAAACATTTTTGAAAAGTTGTCAATATGAATAATCGCTTTGGGCTAGTTCAAGAAGAGGAAATTGATGAAAATATAATTGGAAACGAACCAAAAAACACCGTTAAATCCAAGAGGAGCATCTGGAGACAGTTTATGTTATTCTGCGATGAAAAAAACTATACATTTGACCAAGATACTCCAGTATCCCAACTAGCAATGATTTTGAAAAGCTGGGCCTACAATATGCGAAAAATGAACGGGGAGGAATATAAAGAAGGCACGGTAAAAATTATTTGGAATGTGACGGCGAAATTATTAATGGAAAGGTATTTCAATGAATATAAAATTAAAATAAATCCCTTCGAGCAGATCGAATTCAAATCGGCCCGAGACGCAAAAAATGCCAAAAGGAGACATTTGCAAGGTATTGAAGGCAAACGCAGAGAGTCGGCCGTTTTTTTAACATACAATGAATTAAAAAATCTAATGGAAGCTTGTGATGAATCAACTCCAGAGGGTTTACAAAAGAAGTGTTTTTTTCTGTTGTCCTATGAATTAGCCTGGAGAGGAGGAGACGGTGGAAGAGCCGAAACAACTTTTTTCAAAGAAGAAACTGACAACTTCGGAGGAAAAACAAGTAGAATTCAATACAACCCTGTTTTTTCTAAAACATGTCAAGGTGGTGGCCGAAAACTCGCCGATTCGAAGTGGTTGGTGAGAAACGAGAGAAGTCCCAGCTTTTGCCCAGTAAGAATTTATAAAAAATTACAAAAAAAAGGAAAACCAACACCACTCCAACACTCGACTATTTTTGACCCCAAACCCCCATTGGAAAATTTCCGGAAAATGGTTCAAAAACAGCCTAGTAGGAAGAAACGAGATTTCAACTTGGACATAAAAACAAGCACAAACAATTTACCAACCATTCCCTAAGAGCTACTGCCGTGTCCAAGCTGGCCAAAAGCGGAGTGTCGGAAAATTACAGGTCATTCGAATCATGCGAAATCCCTATCAAGTTATTTGCAAATGGATCCAGATCAGCACAAAAAATTATTGAAAAAATGAGGGAACCTGGAAAAGAACCACCTCAACAGCCCGTGCATCTAGCCCCTATGGCAGCATCACCCAGCTCAAGTACAAGTAGTGGTCTGACGGCATCTTCTATGTCGTCGCAAAGCAACAATGTGGTTAATAATTATCAGAACTGTACCTTTTATTATACAATCAATAATTAAAATTAAATATTTACATTTATATTAAGTACTATTCAATATTTAGACAAATAATTTTATTAGTATATTATTATTCAATTTGTGTTCAATTTGTTACAAAATTCAAATTTCTGAACTTGAAATAGGTATGTATCATTTTTGACTTTTACATTACTACTAGAGGTTCAAATAACAAGCCTCACACTTATACCCATAGATGAAGCTTCTTTACTCTTTGGGTTAATTTCTTACTGCCTTAACTTTTCATCGTATATATTCAAACTGCCGTTGAATATTTTTCATCATCTCTACCATATGGCTGCATTGGCCTGATGAGCCCCAAAAGGGCGAAACGTCGTCAATTGTGCCGGTAGAGATGATGAAAAATGCTTAAAGGCTTGTGGGTATAATGGTCCATGAGTTTTGGACCCTATACCTGAATAAGCTTATCAAAGGAAGAATTATCTGTCCGAATGGCCGTTAAACTTCTTACTAATTTATCTACGGACGTTATTTACTTTTTTGTTCTTATTGGAACTTTGGCCTAAAAAAGCCGATATCATGGATTTTCATCCTTTGGCGTCGTCGTTTCGCCAACAGTAGTTGGTATCGCACGGCAAACAGAAAATTGAAAGCCTTCGCATATCGCGCTTGTGTTTTTAACTTTTACATTACTACTAGAGGTTCAAATAACAAGCCTCACACTTATACCCATAGATGACGCTTTTTTACTCTTTGGGTTAATTTCTTACTGCCTTAACTTTTCATCGTATATATGTCGTTGAATATTTTTCATCATGTCTATCATATGGCTGCATTGACCTGATGAGCCCCAAAAGGGCGAAACGTCGTCAAGTGTGCCGGTAGAGATGATGAAAAATGCTTAAAGGCTTGTGGGTATAATGGTCCATGAGTTTTGGACCCTATACCTGAATAAGCTTATCAAAGGCAGAATTATATTATTATTGAATTTATAATGGCCGTTAAACTTCCTACTTATATATTTAATATTCAGTTAATAAATCTTAGTTTCCCTGTATTTAATTTGTGGAATATTCCTCCTAAATACCATTCGTGCTTAAAAATTAACCAGATAATTTGTATGCACTCGTGGTATTATCCCCGAAAATACATAGATTGAAACACAATTCCACAATAAAATTGAAACCCTACGCATGTGGAAAGAACAATAGACAAAGTTTTACTAAGATTTAATGTCAACCGGTTTACAGAAAACATTTATCTGCCCTAAATCTTATTCATTGATTTCCGTAATCTCGCAAAGTTGCCTCCTCCATGCCAATAAAAATATTTCCTACGTTTGCGACCCGATGCATGCGAGTCACGTTCAACCACCGTTACGTTACATAACTGGACGACGCCGCATCCATCTTGGATGTGTCTGTGTATATGAATTTATGTTTTGGTCCCCACGTCACGTCACTCCTTTTCATTTTAAATCCCATAGAGTTAACATGTGATTCTGGAAGGTTTAGGTACGCGAAAACGTTTGTGTCTGAAACATTTCCTAGTTATGTGTTTTAGGTGTTTATAAGTTTCCATGATTTTATTGGGTCAGTGGGAAGATGGATTTTTAGTTAGATATTACTGCACTAGTATGGTAATAATCCCGCTAATATTAAAATTAAAACAGAATTAAAGAAAATACGTTTATTTTTGTTTAAAATGCAGCATTACAAACTGTTTATTGTAAATATTAATTACATAACTATTGTAGTTATTTAAGTTAATACCAGATGTACTTGATGAACTTAACTCAACTTCCTATGAACTTGCATTAAATATGTTCAGTTTTTGGATACTAGTTGCTTCATTTTCTGTTATTTCCTAGTATACCCACAACAGTATTCTTTTTGTTTTCCTCCGAAACCTCAATACATCCTTCTGCAACTGTGTTTGATCGCCATCCCTCGGTGTTGGCTAATAGAGATGTAGAAGACCTTTTAAGGCAGTGGTCGGTATATTGTTCTGGATTGGATAATTTTAAAAACAAAGCAATAGTCTTAGGCATACCTCCAAAACTGTTGATTCCCACTGCCTTTTTTCTACATTTACTGTTCTTATAGCACACGAAGAAATGACCATGATCAATGTATGACCTCAGAAACAAATCAAACCCTGTGATTCAGATCTTGCCAAGGCCAAATGACCTAAATGATTATTTTATTAATGTAAGCAAAAATGTTACCTCTAGTATCTTGCCAAGTTTGGACACTCTTTCGTTTCTCCCTTCATCGAAAAATGTCTCTGATAGCCTTTTCTTAAGCCCTGTTAGCAGCATGGATCTATTGAAAGAAATGATTAACATCACAAGCAAATCTACGTGTAGCACTGATGGCCTATCAATTAACATAGTCCTGAACCTGCCGCTCCTAGTCATACCCTTACAACACTAATCAATAAATCCCTTATAAAAGGTATTTCCCCGGATCAGTTTGGATTTTTACCCAACAAGTGCACGAGTGACGCCATGTCCTGGTTACTTAGCGACGTCTACTTATCACTCAATAACAACCACCCCACCGCCTCAGTTTTTTGTGACTTTGCAAAAGCTTTTGACTGTGCTTGTCATGAAATTTTAATAAGCAAGCTGAATTTATATGGAATTCGTGGTATTTCTTTAAATTGATTTAAATCGGGAATAGGTAACAATTTGTAAGAGCAAATGGTTCTGATTCTGATTGTAAATTGATTACAAGTGGAGTCTTTGAAGGTTCGGTCTTGGAACCTATTCTTTTTTTGTTATACAGTAAAGTTAACTACCATGCAAGAACAACCTGCGGTCAATAACAATAATTAAATATAAGTAATAGAAGTATTAAAAAAAAGGGGGAATTACGTAATTTTTGTAAAAACTTTCAAATTATTAACAAAATGTTTTTTGATAGTAATGATAAGTTTACTAATATGAGAGGAACTAAAAAAATAAATTTTAATTAGCAATTAAATGAAAGATTGGTATATATACAGGGTGACAATTTAAAAACTTGAAATGGCCATATCTTAGGAAGGAAAAACTCAATCAAAACACTTTCTATAAAATGAAGAGGGAACACATGAAAGCGTATTATTCGACCCTTATCTGTAACCCCTTGGGCAGGGTGAGATATACCCCTAAATTCTTAAGTAGAAAGGGGGTCGAGTGAAACATCATCTTAAAGCTCTTGAAAAATGCTTTCCAGTGGTACCTTAGAAAGATGTTTTTCGTGAAATTCTTCTGTGTTTATTAAAGGAAACAATAAAATAAAACACAATTGTGAAATTTTTTATAATTATTTAATTAAATGTTCAAAATGGTTCCCGTTGTTTTGAAGACAATAATAAAGCCTTTGTTCAAATTCTTCGCTTACATTTGCAAATGTTTCTCTCGATATAGCACGGTATTCCTAAACTATCCGGTCCTTGAGTTGCTCTATTGACTCAGGTTGCGTTTTAAACACCACAGATTTAAGGTGACCCCACAAAAAGAAGTCAAGTGGTGTCAGGTCCGGGGATCTAGGTGGCCATTCAACAGGACCTCTTCTTCCGATCCACTGGTTGGGATAATTATCATCCAACCATTGCCTGACGGGAACTACATAATCAGGAGGTGCCCCATCCTATTAAAAATATAGTAAGCGTTCTTCTAATGCTAAATTTCCTTGTATGTCCCTCTGATTTTCTAATTCCTGCACTATTAGTGGTTCAATATACCTCTGTAGCATTTCAGCATACATGTCGCCATTTAAATTCCCTTCTATCAATATTGGGCCGATAATTACGTCTCCCAATATACCAGCCCAAACAATAATTTTCTGGGGGTACTGGGTATGCCCTTCTCTAAATACGTGTGGGTTCTCGTCATTCCAGTAACGACAGTTTTGCTTATTAACACGTCCATTCAAATAAAAGGTACATTCATCACTGAAACAAATATTTTTAACTAGTCGAGGTTCTGCCATAATTCTACCTGTCATTATTTCACAAAACTGGATTCTTCTATCCGGGTCGTCGTCACAAAGTTCTTGCAGTATGCGCAGTTTATAGGGATGAAACTTATGAAATTTAAATACCTTTCTTATTGTTTCATGAGACAAACCAGTTGCTACAGCTGCTTAACGAGTTGATAAAGTTGAATTAATTGCAAAACTGCCCCACAACTTCAATTTGCGCTGCTTCGTCAACTAGTCTCGGTTGATTTCTCTTTTTATGCGCGACAGAGCCAGTTTCTTCAAATTTGGCTACTAGTTGGCGAACATACTCCGGACTTACATTTTGACCTGGATGCCTTTCATTAAATCTTTGGGCTGTCCTTAAGAAACGTTGATCCTGAGAACCCTAAATAAAAATCATTTCTACACGTTCAGAGGTGTTGTACACCATTATTTAAGATTAGTGCTGCTTTTCGTTTAAACTGAACCAAAAGTCAACTGTTAAAATATCAGTACTAATAGTACAAGTTACTTTTAAAGTAAATATTGTGATAATAAAATGCGAATATTCATAAACAAATAAAATACCAGGCTTAAAATGTTTAGAATTCTTAAGAGACATGCCAGGATATCGGTACCAATCATTTTGAACATTTACTTAAATTAAAAATAAAAATGTTGAAAACTGCGTTTTTATTTATTGTTTCCTTTAATAAATACGGAAGAATTTCATGAAAAGTTGCTTTCTATGGTATCATTGAAAAGCATTTTTCAAGAGCTTTAAGATGATGTATCACTCGACCCCCCTTTCTATTTAAGATTTTAGGGGTGTATCTCACCCTGCCCAAGGGGTTACAGATAAGGGTCGAATAATACGCTTTTATTTGTTCCCTCTTTATTTTATAGAAAGTATTTTGAGCGTTTTTTGATTAAGTTTTTCCTTCCTAAGATATGACCATTTCAAGTTTTTAAATTGTCACCCTGTATATATATATATATATATATATATATATATATATATATATATATATATATATATATATATATATATATATATATATATATATATATATATATATATATATATATATATATATATATATATATATATATATCACAAAGTATGACACAGTATGTGTTTTTGGATAAGGGTAGAAAAGTAAATAAATACTTTTTAAGAAGCAAGGGGAGTTAGGGTAGGAAAAGGAATAGGTAGGTGGGTTACAGGTGTTGCCCGAGGAGTAACGAAATGAAAGTGTCAATTATTGGCGTTTCCTTAAAAAATAATGCCAGGAAAAAATAAAATAAAAAAAATTCATTTTCGTTTTTTTTTTCGGATTTTGTTAAATTGGTAAACAACACTTGCACCTTACTCTTGGAAAATGTGAAAAGCTGCGTATTTTCGATTTGTAATACCATTCACGAAGACAAAAATAGCTCGAGTGTTTTTTTGTAATATCAAGTGACATTGAGGGTTTAGATATGCTGGAATTTGTCCGAAATTTCATCAAGTACGCCCTAAAACCAGGTTTCCTTTGAAACGTTTTTAGACTTTGTTAGACGTTTTTTATAGTTTTTTTTCCGACTTGATTGGTTTAATATAGATCCTCCTTTAATTAGAGATTTAGTCGAGAATAAGAATGGAGTCAGTGAATTTTTTTATATATAAGAGAGAACGCATATTTTTAGCAGAAATGCGTAGTCCTTTCGTGGTCCACGGTTTATGACGCTTGGGTTTGATGGTCTTAAGCGGGAAGGCCCTAGTAAAAGCACTTAAAATTTTATTTAAGAAAGCTTTAAAATTTGAATTAACATTTTCAAATTCAAAATTCCAGCCGGTGTTTAAGCAATTATTATAAAATTCTGAAAAATTGGCCACCGAGAAAATTTGTGTCCCTATGGCGATGTCTCTGTAAGGCCCTAAGAGGAATACTAAATTTGGAAAATATTGTCCACTGAATTTTCCAGAACTTTCTAATATAATGATACATGGGAAGCGTTTTGTGTTTGAAATATTTTAACAAACAAAAACAAATTCTTCAAATATCGTGCCAGACTCTTCGGATTATTTCATTTTCACTAAGAGATCCCGCTTTGATAGTTCAAAACGACTTTCCAAAACAAATTAGCGAAGTTAGTCCTATTCCTTGCTATTATTTAAGAAGCTAAAATCTTCTATCCGCAAGCCGTCTCCAACGGACTAATTTACATCTTGAGATTTCGTGAAACGTTAATAAAGTTTCGAGAGTTCTCTCAAAAGTAGCTGGTTCTAAAGGATGGCTGAGGCCCACCATTGTGTTTATTAACTTAGCAATTTGACGTCGGTACTTTAGCACGCTTTTAAGTGTTTATTATTTTACCCAATCTATTTCCATTGTTAAAATTTTTTGAACGAAAACATACCAGTGGCGGTTATTCAGGTGAAGTAGGTGAAGTGCTACTTCACCAGGAAAAATAAAACAAGTAGACATCTAACTATATTTATTATATATCTCTTAAAGTGTAAGTTTTTACATTCATTTATTCATCTAATTTGGTAAAAAATAAACTGTACATCTCGAATAAATATTTTACTTGACTGTTGGCGGCATGTCTTTTTAAAACTTTCAATCGAACTTTATTATAACGACTATAACAGTGGTGCAAATCGCTTTGACTTTGCTGGAGGTGCTATGTTTAGTTTACGATTTTCCTACTATATTGCCATGACAACGCGTATCCGATGACGTAGAGCCCAGCGTCATACAACGCTCTGGGTGAATTGCAGGCGCAGTACACTACGCCCACGTGTCGTTCAGTTTGCGGTGGTTGTTTACTTTTATTTTCGCGGATATCGCTGCAAACGGTGAGTTACTTTTGCAGTTAACTTGACTGTTTTGTGTTATATTTATTTATGGTGTTGTTTCAACTTCAAATTCGAAGTTAGTATATGTTTCAAGACTGGAATAAATTAAAAGACGTCTTCGAATTTATTACAAACTGTGACAAATCTGATGAAAAATCAATCCCCCTTGCGAAAGGATTTTTAGGTGAGATGAACGATTTTGGATTCACGTTTCTGGCATTAGTTAATGACATTTTCTCATTCACTACTACATACTATTTGACGTTCTTCAAAAAAATCGCTTGACATTCATTTTTGCATATCCAATATGATACAGTGGTGGTAGCCTAGTGGGCTATTCTGGCTGCTCCTTGAGGAAGGTTCGGGATATCTGTATTAAATATGTACTGGAGAGAGAGATTGCCTAACAACAACTTAAAAACAAAATGACTCTGGAGAACGGGAACTGGGCGAGCCAGTGCGTGGCCTCACTACTTCGTTGAATTTACTGCTACCATGGCGTCGCACACTGGTCGAATTTAATCAAATCTTGGCATAAATAGATTTTTTTTATTTTTAAAAATTAATTACAAAAACGATTATTTCAGACACTTTATCAATCCAGGAATTCAGTAGGCCATGCAAATGACACATACACTTCTGTTTTATTGTTATATTAAATGTCAAAGCTGCATAAAAATACGACATTTTTAGACGCGTTGATAATTAGTTGTTTGGTTTATTGGTTTCAAAGTTCGTTAGATAATATATATTTGAAGTACTTTTAAAAATCAGTTATGGAAGAAGACCACGAAGGTATGTAGTTGCCAAAAAATAAAAATGTTAATATTTGGTTGTATTTTAAAACACATATAGAACCATTAAGTAGGTAATGTTATTTTCTTAGGTGACTTTTAAAAATATTTACAAATTCAAAAACCAATTTGTTTGTGTTTTCACCACATTTTTATTATCGCATATTTTTTTCTGTATTGCGTAATATCTCTTTTTATTGAATACATAAAAAAAGGATGCCCCAACTTGCCCATAAGGAATTATACAGTGTTTTTAAAAAGTCTTGAACTGGCTAAATTTGGTCAAATTTGTAAGATTCGCGAACGGTTAAGCTTTCGAAGATACATTTTTCTTTCTATTACATATACTTTTACCAAAAAAAATATAAAACCCTTTTTTCTGCTTCAATTCTGAATCTGAAAAACAATTATTTTCATAATATTTTGAATTGTAAATCTAATTTTATTGAGTTTTACCGTGGTAGGTCTTAAAATTTTTTATGCTCGGACTTATAAACTCCCTGCTGATGCTGGAGAGCTAACTTTGCATTTCAATATCTTGCACCTGACAAAGTCAAAGTTAACTTCTTTGTGTAGGGGTAATTTTAATCAATAAAACCGTATGCATTTTGTTTTTAGACCAAAATGAACCAGTGTTGTCAATGAGTTACATGAAGCTCTTTGAAATCTTTATAAGTTTCCGAGAAAAAAACCTGGACAGTAAATTTAATCGCTTACGAGCAAGAATTTTAGAATTTACGGGTTCTTCAAACCTAAGCCATGAAGCTAATAATATTTTAAATGGCTTCTATTATAAATTTAAACAAAAGTGGTCTTCATGTAATAGAACAAAAGATAGGTTTTTGCAGCATCATGGAGAGTGGCTGCATACTGTAGTTCAGTTTAAAACAAATTGTAAAAATAATAAAGGACGAAAAGCGCTGGATTTTAATTCCTGTAGCGAGAGAACCAAAAGACAAAAAACCAAACTATTGAGAGAAACATTTCCCCGCAGCAATTAGCTTACGCAGCACAAATGAGTTATCGAGTCAACCAGGAAGTAGAAGCCTCTAAATTAATAAAGACCATTTGTGAGGAACCTCAAAAAGCTAAAGATTATTCCAAAGCGTTAAAAACGGAAATTATTCACAACTTTCCTCAAATGAAGCTCTTTCTCTTGTGGTTGAAGCCAGATTAACAAAATTTCAATATAAACTAATTAGAAAACAGGTGCAAGAAAAAAACTGTTATATTTATCCATCGTATGATCATATACTAGAGGCAAAAAGAATGTGTTATCCTGAAAACATACGTGTAACAGAAAGTTCTGCAGAAGTTCCTGTCCAATCTTTATTAAATCATACGTGTCAAAGACTTTTACTTTTACAAAGGGATGTTCTGCTTAATGTAAATAGCACAAATAATGACATTTTAAACCTAATCTTAGCTTGTAAGTATGGTTTTGATGGGTCATCTGGCCAGTCTGAGTACAAGCAAGTTTTTAATAACGAGTCGCTCTTAGACTCTAGTATTTTTTTTACATCGCTTGTACCTATTCGATTAAGCCAACCAACTGACACCGGAAACATTATAATTTGGTAAAATTCCAGACCTTCCTCCACTCGAATGTGTCGCCCCATAAAAGTTCAGTTTTCACGCGAAACCCGCGAATTAACATTGGCTGAAAAACAACATCTAGACAATCAGTTAACAAATCTGACTCCTTTTAAATGCACCATAGATAACATTAATGTGTTAGTAAGTTTCGACTTACATTTAACAATAATAGATAGTAAAGTAGGAAATGTTTTAGCAGAAAATAATTCTACACAAAAATGTTTTATTTGTGGCGCCTCGTCCAAGGAGTTTAATAACATCGACGTTGTTCTTCAGAGGCCTGTAATTAATGCCAATTATTTAAAATTTGGTTTATCCACTCTACATGCTTGGATACGTTTTTTTGAGTGTTTGCTGCATTTGGCTTATAAATTAGATATAAAAAAATGGCAGGCCAGAAGTGAAGAAGATAAGCAAAAAGTCAAAGACTCAAAAAAACGTATCCAGCAAGATTTGCATTTACGATTGGGGTTAATAGTGGATAAACCAAAACCAGGTTTTGGTTCGTCGAATGACGGCAATACAGCTCGTAGGTTTTTCGAAAATGTAAATGTTGTTGCTGAAGTTTGCCATATCGATGAACAGTTAATTCACAGATTTTATATAATATTGCAGACTGTCCTGTGGTTATGACATCGATATAGCTAAATTTCAATGTTATACAATTGAAACTGCACGAATTTTTGCAAATTTATATTCATGGTACCCGATGCCCACATCTGTGCATAGAATATTAATACATGGAGCAGAGACTATTGGTGCTTTTGAAATTCCTATAGGACAGTTGTCCGAGGAAGCACAAGAAGCTAGAAATAAGGACATTAAAAGTTTTCGTTTAAATTTCGCGAGAAAAACCTCTAGGCAAGATAATTTACAGGATATATTTAATCGCCTTCTTATTTCCTCGGACCCTGTCATATCTGGGTTTCGCAAAACACCACCCAAGTCCAGTAAAAGCCTTTTACCTGATGCTCTTAGGTTAATAAAACCACCTAATATTTGCAACACGCCTTTAAATTTGGATGAAATTTTAGACTCATCAGATGAAGACTGATACTATAAGTCTAAAATTTGTTCAAATTTAGGGCCAGTACCATGGAAATAATTGTTGAAAAAACTATTGTATCTATGGTTAGTTTTCTCCTGATAAATTTACCCGGAGGTAAAAGTACTGGCACAAAGTTGTATTGGAAACATTTGATGGTTTTACTGATACTGAAAATACTACTTACCTTTGATCTTATAGAACAGAAATTTGACATTGTAAATTATTTTAAATTGAAACCAAATATTAGGCACATAAAAACTGTCAAATTTCTGTTTTATTAGACTATTATAGTATTCCTACTTACCTGTTTACCTATACCTATCCAGCTCATATTTCAACAGTAGCATAACTAGAGAATTTTAAAAAATGAATTACAACTTAAAAATTTGGTCAGGGGTAGGGCTTGTATGCTCTGTCTCGGGTATACACCAGTATTAATTAAATAATAAAATAATTCATATAACATGTTATCCATTTAACATGTTGTTTATTTATACATACTTTATTTAAACTTTATTGTAGTTAGGCTAGATATTACTGTAATACTGTATACCTTTGGGTTTTAGTATAATAAGTATCAATATTAAGATATTTATTTTTACTTATAGTCATGGTACAAGGTAATAGCTTCTAGTGTACAGACTTTATTCATAGACCACCTAATATTTGGTTTGAATTTAAATTAATTTACCATGTGGTAATTGGCAAATGTATTTGTTTTTTTTACTAAAGTTGACTATCGTTTTCATCACCCTGTATAATAGATTTTTTGTTAAATTTGAAAAAAATTAAATTTAATGAATAAATTTAAATAAATTATGTAAGTTTTTTAAACTTTTAATAAACCATAACATGTAATTCTATTTATGCCAAGATTTTATTAAATTCGACCAGTGTGCGTCGGTTTCAAAAGCTACCCTTGCGATCAATTTGTAAGGAAAGACACGCTTTCACTCAATATGCCTCCACATTCGGTGTACAAACCTTCAGGGTGGAGTTGCTAATCAGCTTTAGTGAACCTGATTCCTCCTTTTGCGATACTTTTAAGAAAATGCATCAACTGGTGCACTCAACAATTATAAAACACTTGCGGGTATCAAGGTTCTAGAGAGAGAGGGATTTTCTGATTTCCAGGAGCGACGACCAGGTTTACGAAGTTTTTCGAGAGTCGACAGCACCTTGGTCTTCTCACTCTTGCCGGGAAAAGACTGACGACACCAACCTTAAATTTTGGATTCTACGCGGGTGCTTGTAAATTATCCACTTTTACGCGCAGCCTAATATCTAATTACTCGCAATTTTACCCACGTGAATGAAATTCGAATTTAAAGTATGAAATTGAAGAAATTATAAAATTTTATTAATTCATTGATAATAATAAAAATTTAAATACCAATTTCGAACGAACTTTTATGGTCAATGTCGTTTCGAGTTCCGATATGACGTACGAAACGCTAATTTGTACGGACCACACCAACGTTGCCAAATTACGGATAGGTAAAATTTTATTTTCATAAACCTATTTTGTATATCTCAAAAATAATTGTACAAATAAAAGAAACTTTTATTTTAATAAAAAAAACATTGTTTTTATATCCTTAAAAATATATTTTGTTTACGTAGCTAAAGCAGGTACATATTGCAAATACAAAAAGCTTATGGGAAATAAAAAATTTATATAAGTACCGAAATACTTAAGTAATTTTATTAGCCATTTATCCATGATTACTAATCACAAATTACAATATAAACAACGTGTTAAATATATTATAAAAAGTTAATCAAATATGAATAGGACTTATAAACACGATACCACGAAACATTAGTAGGAATTAATGAGGAAAAGAAACCATCAGTCTTCAAATCAAATTAATATTTTAAACTTAGTTAATCAAAAATCGCGGGAATGAACGAGAACGATAAATGGCTAGATAGAAGTTGAAGTACAACAATAGACACACCTCTAGAATGCTTAGAGTCTTACCCATGCCGCATACGAGCATCCTTTGGGTGTAGAAAGAGATGGAGATGGAAGAGGCATTATGCACTAACGCACGCAACAGAGGCAGAGAGTGCTGGCCTCTTCTAGTAGTCTAGAGATTTATAACGAAGAATACAACCGACGACAACAGTGCATTCCGACGTAGCCATGGGTATTTGAGAAGAGAATCTAGCTTTACAAAATTAAACCTGGAATTTTTGCTTGTGGCTTAGATTCCTGAATTACCCGCAAAACGGGTAATTACCCGCACATTGGCAGCACTGGACGACACGCAACGCACGATCGAAGTTGCGGTCGCTGGCGGAACGAGGAACCAAGACAAAGAAACTCTCGCGGAAGTGAGAAGGCAGAAAGGGACCTTAAGGAAGACACTTCTCTTTTAGTAATTAAGGCGGGTACTTCACACTGGTACCTTACAAGGCATACGCTGTTTGCCTCATTCGCAAACAGAAGGATTCCTAAAGGGTTTAGAGAGGTAGGAACTCGATAGAATAATTAACCGTATTTTCTTGGTCTATAACTCCTATCTCTATTAAGTAGTCTGTTAATTGTGGACCAGTAATTTTTTCAAATAAAGCTAGATTTATTTCATCTGATGTGCTATTTTTTGGAATTAATATAGCTTGTTCTTTAAACCAAGAAGCGGTTTTATTTTGACAACTTTCGAGTCCACTATAAACATTTAAGGGGTAGTTTAACTCCCTCGGAAAGTGAGTTTCGAAGAATCCCTTTTGCAATCTAAAATCAAGCTGTTTGCACATGCTCAGCTTTCTACGGCAAACGGTTTGAGAAAGATCGCAAAAATTAATCAATGACCCGATTTTTTCAAAAATCCTGTATAAATTTATAAAAAATCTTAAAATATGTAATATAAAAAATATAATATTGAAGGGGTGGTTTCAGCCCCTTAGACGTATGTGGAATATGTAAAACGTAAAACATAAAGCATATTATGTTCAAGCATTTCCCGAATAACTAACGGTTTTTTAAATAAAATTTATTATAATATTTAAGGGATGGTTTTACCCCTTTGGACACATTGCATACATTTTTTAAAAATCCTAAAATATGTAAAAAATAAAATAAGAAACACGTGTTCAAGGGTTTTTTCGAAAAACTAACCGGTTTTTAAATAAATTGGAAACAAAAATAATGATTGATATATTGGGTCCATTGTGCAATTAAATTGTTAAGTATAAATATATTTTAGTCTGTAATAATTTTAATTTTATACTAAACGGACACATACATATAATTTTGGTCGCAAACTGGATAAAAGTGTGTCGATTTTGCAACCAAAAAGACGCATTTTGGTAACCACTCAACCCGGTAAAAATGACCAAGTTCAGTTTTAGAAACGTAACAGAAACATTGGAAAATTATTTGGGACACAAATCAGTAACAATTTAGTCATATTAAAGCCCCACAAACATACCGGAAACCAAAGTCACACTGTAGACACATTAAAGTAGTAAGTAAAGGCACAGTTTGGATTAACCTTTGGGTATATTTTGAGCACTATCTGGTATACATTTTGATTACCAGTTCGGCCTTATTTTCCACTTAAAGTAGGCGGGGTGTCGACACAGTAGCGTAAAGATGTGTCGTGACCAGATTTACGTGTCACAGTGTGCACAGTTTGGATGGAATTCAGAAAACATTTTTTTGGTACCTAGGATCCCTGAAACGTGAAGATCTGAAAAAATCTCGGGAGGATGATTTTTTCACGATTGCTAATACTTCGCTGTAGGAGGGACGTAAAAACTCAAAACTTTTGAACCCGGAGGTGAATGTTTCATTAACAAACATAGAAAAAGACTCCAAGTCTCGATCTCATTAAATTATAATTTTACAATTCACAACAAACATGACACGTGTTTCGCCCTTTCGAGCATCATCATGTAAAACATCAACGTCAGAAATGGAAAATTCATGACCTGACTCTAACAAATGATTGGCAAAAGCTTGAACAGTCTCAGTTACATCCGTATTTCTGAATTTGTTGACAAGGCTTAAATGTTCTCTCACCCTTGTGGAAATTTTTCGACCTGTTTGTCCCACATAGGTCGTGGAACATTCGCTACAATTTAGTGCATAAACCCCAGATCTGGACAATTTATCGGTTGTGTCCTTTGTCCTTACTAAATGTCTCTTGAGAGTATTTACTGTTTTGAATGAAATATTGACATTTTTAATATTTTTAAAAAATTTAGCCAATTGTAGAGAAATACTTCCGAAAAAATTAATGCACTTGAAAAAATTTGTCTCATCGCTAAGTTTTGAATGTATGACAGTATAGGACATTTTGTACTTGTTTATAAATTTATAATATAATTTGGTGATGGACTCCAAAGGAAAACCGTTATTCATAGCAATCTGCATTATAATATCACGCTCCTTATTAAACGCTTCCCTTGACAATGGTAAATTACACAACCGATAGAAAAAGGAGTTGAACGTGGCGAATTTATGCATGTAAGGAGAGTTTGAAGCATCAGCTGCATTGAAGAAAGCTCAAACCGTTTGGATCAAGGAAGAGATTAAACAACATTATAAAACTTTGAACTCGGTAAACTCTAAACTCAAATATCTCTATCTAACTTTAATATTTCTGTTATCCTACATCGAATTTGTAGTTTTAGATCATGACTTTAGAGATGAGGTTGAGTCTTTCGATGAGAATACGTTTAGGAGATTGGGTAAGAAAATTCATTGTCTTAAATTAGCTCAAAGAAATTATCTTTTATCCAATAATATTGATGAATACAGATTAGGTTTGGGTAGTACAAATTTTGGTTTTCACAAGCGTTTTATTAATTTGTCTGGTGTTACTTTTATTCCTCAAGAGGAACATATACTTAATTCTAACCTTAAGTATAATTCTTCGCACAACATCAATACTGATATTAAAGAAACTCTGGCTATAGAGGCCGAATGTATTATTCAAACGACTGACATTTCTAACAAAAATATATTGCGGGCTAAAATAACAAATTTTCTGAACTCTAATTTTACGAGTGACACAGGCTGTAACTACAACAGGGCTCACTTAAAATCTTTGGCACATAAGATCAAATCCAACGATCTGATTTGCACCAAGGCCGATAAAGGCTCTTGTTTAGTAGTTATGGAAAAAACTGATAATGCTGACAAGGTTATTGGTTTCTTGAACTCACATTTTTAACAACCTTAGAATATTTTAACATGACAAAAGATAAATTATATCCTATGAACCCGAAAACACCCTTACTTTTTGGCTTGCCAAAGATTCATAAAGATGGCACGCCCATGAGGCCAGTGGTTTCATTTATTGATTCCCCATGCTATAAACTTTCAGCTTGGCTAAATAGAGTTGTTAGGGACGTAACGGGTTTTCATAGCACATATTCTATCAGGAATTCCATCGACTTTGCCAATCACCTGAAAAACGTTGTTATTCCGCACAATGCATTATTAGTTTCATTGGATGTCAAGATTTTGTTTCCTAGGGTGCCTCCCGCAGACTGTATTCAGTTGGTAAGGGATTTATTGGCGAGATCTTCTTTGCCACAGTTACTGGTTGATGGCCTCACTTCTCTTCTTACCTTAGTTTTAGACCAAAATTATTTCAAATTTAATGGACAGTTATATAGGCAAAGGTCTGGGCTGGCTATGGGTTCTTGTTTGTCGCCATTTCTAAGTGAGGTTTTCATGAACAATTTGGAAAACAGGATAATGAATAGTTATTTTGCCTCCTTCCTAACAGCATATAAAAGATACGTGGATGATATTTGCATTGTGTGGAATGGCAACAGAAATCAGTTGGAAGAGTTTTTACAATTCGTTAACTCTTTGCATCCTAAAATTGAGTTTATATTGGAAATGGAGGTGAAGGAAAACTGCCGTTTCTTGACCTTTTACTATCGCGGAAACACAGTAGGATTGAGTTTGAGGTTTACCGGAAAACATCGTCCACGGATAATGTTATTCAGTATGCTTCAAACTCTCCTTACACGCATAAATTCGCCGCGTTCAACTCCTTTTTCTATCGGTTGTGTAATTTACCATTGTCAAGGGAAGCGTTTAATAAGGAGCGTGATATTATAATGCAGATTGCTATGAATAACGGTTTTCCTTTGGAGTGCATCACCAAATTATATTTTACAAATTTATAAACAAGTACAAAATGTCCTATACTGTCATCCATTCAAAACTTAGCGATGAGACAAATTTTTTCAAGTGCATTACTTTTTTCGGAAGTATTTCTCTCCAATTGGCTAAATTTTTTTAAAAATATTAAAAATGTCAATATTTCATTCAAAACAGTAAATATTCTCAAGAGACATTTAGTAAGGACAAAGGACACAACCGATAAATTGTCCAGATCTGGGGTTTTATGCACTAAATTGTAGCGAATGTTCCACGACCTATGTGGGACAAACAGGTCGAAAAATTTCCACAAGGGTGAGAGAACATTTAAGCCTTGTCAACAAATTCAGAAATACGGATGTAAGTGAAACTGTTTCAGCTTTTGCCAATCATTTGTTGGAGTCAGGTCATGAATTTTCCATTTTTGACCTTGATGTTTTACATGAATGTCCGAAGAGGAAAAAGTTTGACCTTCTAGAAAAAATGGAAATAACCAAAGCTATAAAAAGTCCCATTCTCACTTGCGTTAACGATGTTTTTAATTTTGAACCAACCCTAATATTTAACAATTTAATGTAATAATAATTGTAGGCCACCTTCATTTCATTCATTAAATCATAGAGTGAGAGTTGTTGGTTCTTTTCTTCGACTAGTCCAGTGGTCTGTGGGTGGTTGCTTCGGCGTCTCACTCGGGTGGTCTGAGTTCGATCCCGTCTAGAGACATGAATCTTTTTTAATACTTTTTTAATATTTTATTTTGTTTATTCATGTGAGACTTAACCTCATTTTAATGTCCATCAAATATGTATAAGTAGTTGTTTTGTTTTGATGTGCTTTAGTGTGTTTTATTCTATTTGTAGGTTATTGTTTTAGGATTTGTGAGTGTGATTATTTACTAAGGTTCTATCTGTTGTTTGTAGATCTGATGATGCTCGAAAGGGCGAAACACGTGTCATGTTTGTTGTGAATTGTAAAATTATAATTTAATGAGACCGAGACTTGGAGTCTTTTTCTATGTTTGTTATTAAAACTAAGTCTCTTTAAGCAATATGGACAATTTCTTCGAATGTTTCATTGTTGCCACATCCAATCGCTGGTCATTGCGATAGACCGTAGACGCCATTTATTCAAAGCTATGAATCAGCTATTTTATTACAAAACGATATTTAAATTTAACGCAAGTCCTACCTTAAATCCAAACATATGCTCGTCAAATATATTTGAATATGTATAGAACAGCGGCGGTAATATGATAGATAGCCCTATACGGTCTTATTAAACTAGGTGAGATATATGTGTGCCATTAAATTGATATGAACTGCTCAGTTTATCATCCGGTTTGATAAATCGCACTGCCGCTTGACAGACACTGATATAAATCACAAACTTCTGCTGGTGGTATCTGTTTTGATTTCGGTCTGTGTTTTAATCTGGTTATTGCCTGGTCCGATTAAAAGATACACGCTTTTCGGACGGCTGAGAAATTGCGATTCTATTACCGATCGGCTATATGTAAGCCACCTCTTGGGCTTTGAATTTAATATACATAGTGATTAGGAAATAAGTAGCAAAAAAAAGAATATTTTAACACGTGATAGTATGGACCATTTTGGTTAAAAAATGCTTAACTAACATAGGGTCAGTTCCTTGCCATTTTTGAGAAAAACGGCCTTAAAGATGTATTTTGTTTTATTAATTTTTAAGTACATCGTTAACACATGTATTTATTTTATTTTGTAAAACAATTAATTATATGATTTTCTACAAAATCTACCTAAAAATAAAAAACCAATAAATTGTTTTATTTCACCATACAATTCTTATTTGAAAACGTCAACACCATAGTAGAGAAACGAGCAGGTTTCAACGAGCTTAACATTTGACAAACTCATCAGTTGCAGTTGTCTTGCTTTTTGGTTCTTTCACCTTAATTTTGTCACGTATGAGGCAATTCCATACCGTTTTAATACATAGTCGGGATTTAAAAACTTTTTAAAAATGTATACGGATATTGAATATGCAAACATGTTACTTATTTATGGAGAGGGTAGACAGAATGCTTATTTGGCGTCACAGATATACCGGGAAATATATCCTAACAGGAGCTGTCCTAAGGACAGAACATTTGTGGTGGTTTTACAAAGAGTTCGCGATATAGGAAGTGTCAACGTCAAACTAATCGATGGCCTGAACGGCAAATTACACCCAATAACGAGGAACATATTTTTTGCCTATAGTGGAGGCGAACCCCGGTTTGAGCACTTAACTCGTGATTTGTCGTACCCTTTGTGAAAACTTTCTGTACCCTTATCATGTCCAGCGAGTACAGGCTTAGAGGACTTACCCCGAAGAAGAGAATTTTGCCGGTGGTTTCTCCGAAACAACACAAAAATTGTACATTAAACATACTGACAACCGATGAATGTGGTTTTACGAGAGATGGAATTTAAATTATCATATCACTCATGCATGGGCTCAAGAACATCAACACACGATTCAACAAGGCCGATTTCAATACTGATTTTCAATGAATATTTGGGCTGGAATAATCCACAATTGTCTAATCGGACCTTTTGAGCTACTATAACTACTACTCAAGCACAGGAGAGGCATATCTCCAATCTTTTACTAATGACTTGCCCAATCTTTTAGAAAATATTCCTTTAGTTCAGCGAGTCAGTGCCCGGTTTCTTAATGATAGAACTCCTGCTTACATTCAGAGGAATGTGTTACAACATCTGGATAATATGTGGATAGGTCGAAAATCCTTAGAACCCAGAAAATAGCCTCCGAGGTCACCAGACCTAAACCCCCTTGGTTTTTATTTTTGGGGCCACATGAAAACATTACTGTATAATAGGGCAGGGTTGAAATTGAAAATCAAGATGACGTTAGAAACCGTATTTTTCCTGCAGCGGAACAAATTAGACAAAGACGTTCCTGTTCAATAAAATTGACTTCGCAATATTCGTGCTTGTTTAAATAGTGGCGGTAGTCATTTTCAGCATTTACTTTAAGTTTTTAAAATACTTTTTTTAGTGTGAGAATTACCTAAATTAATATGTTTGGTAAGTTCATATTCTTTAGTAATTTTTGGAAACCAATAAACTTAATTAAGGTTGCGCAGTTAAAAACTATACAAATAGATAATCTCAAAAGTTTTAATAACAGGTTTTTACAATTTTTTTATACACGGCGATATTATGCTAACAAACCACAATTTATCAAAAAATTAGTTTTATACTTCTTGTTGACAAAACACAGGTGATGAGATTGTCATCATATTGATGTCCAAGCAAATAGCAATGTTGCCATGTTGTCTTGGAATTAGTTAAAAGCTTCTCCAAAATTAAATATTTTAAAGTTAAATATCTCGAAAACCCTTTCGAATTTACCGATGTTTTACAGGAATATTTTGTTTAAAATCGTTCATACTATCCTATGTTAAAATATATGTATTCAAACCCCTAACACCCTCTAGATAACCAGGCGACATACAGGGTGTCCCGAATTGCAGTGTCCAAATTTTAACAGCGCATTCTGCATTCAAAATAAGCCCTAATTTTCTATATAAACATATATCGGCAAATGCTTCGTTTTCGAAATACAGGTTGTTAAAGTTTTAAGAAAAAAATTGTTATTTAGTCATAACTTTGAGATATTGTTATTAAATTTGGTAAACAGCATTTGAGTAACAAAAAGCATTTTTTGATTTGAAATATTTTTTAATTCTTTATCAGTGGCGTCCGTACAGGATTTTTTATTGAATATTCTTGAAGAAAAAATGGTACTCTACTGCTTTTTCTGAAAACAAAAATCATTTGCCTTTTTTTCGTGCGATGCAAGGATTTCGAGTTAAAAACTAAAAACTATTTTTATGTATGGCGTAGTTAAAATTTCCATTATTGTGAATTCTTTCAGTGGCAAAACCTTTAACATCTTGGTATGCCATGATTGCATTTTTGTGACAATTGAACAATTGCTAGTTTCGTCTTTAAAGTGTGACATTTGAGTTTTTAGAGTAAATATATGTCAGGTACATTACAGTTTATACAAAAGGTAATTATCAGTCTAACTAGTGATTTCAAAATGGTGTTATTCAATAACTTTGAGTATGCTGATATTCATTTCGTTTATGGATTCTGTAATGGAAATGCAAATGAAGCAGTACGGGAATACCAACGAAGATTTCCAAATAGAAGATTACCTTGCAAACAAGTTTTCATTAAAACGCATTTAATGTTTAGGAATTTTGGACTCAAAAAGAATCCGAGAAACGAAGGTAGGAGAAATGAACAATATCGAAACGTAATTTTAAATAAGTTTGACAACGATAGGACATTAAGCCTACGACGAGCAGCTCATAATTTACAAGGCAACGCAGTTTTTGTTTCTAAAAATAAGGTTCATCGCGTTTTGAGGAAAGATCACAGGAAGCCATTTCAGATGCAGCCAGTTCAAAACTTACAACCTGGTGATGCCGAAAAACGTGTCAGTTTTTGCAATTGGTTTTTGCGCCAAATAGAGCAAGACGAGAACTTCTCAAAAAAATTTGTATGGACTGATGAAGCCACATTTACCCGAAGCGGCTTAGTAAATTTCCATAATTTACAAATCTGGAGCCATGACAATCCACGTGTTGTACGAACTAGAGCATTTCAGCAAGAATTTTCTGTTAATGTTTGGTGTGGTGTAATAAATGAAATTTTTTGCGGGCCCCATATTCTACCACCATGCCTAGATGGACAGTTATTTAATAATTTTCTGCAAAATGAGTTATTTCAATATCTAGAAAATATTCCTCTAAATCTTAGAAACGAATTCTGGATTCAAATGGACAGGGCTCCCGCATTTTGCATTTGTAAATAGCGAGTGGTTAAATAATAATTATCCAGAACGGTGGATTGGACGATTACAGGGCCAGCTACAGTCCTTCTTTGTGTGGGGTATTTGAAAAATTTAGTTTATTCCAGACCAGTTCATACAAGAGAAGAACTGATTCAGTACCAGTTTTATACGCCACGCCACTGACACAGTTAAGAGCAGATGCCGAAAATGTGTCGAAGTTAGAGGAGCTCATTTTGAGCAATTATTGTGAATTTTAAGGCTCACATTAATCCTTAATGATATTTAAAGTGCTCTATATTTTTTTTTTTCACGATCTAAGTTAATAAAAGTTATGAATTCTAGTTTTTGTAAAATTAATTACGGACTTAGTTAATAAAGAGTAGTTTCTGTAAAATGAAGTAACATCTTTAAAATTGAATTAATTCTAATTACCGTTTTACAAAATGAATCGACGATTTTAGAATTATAAACTCATCTGTCATACTTTAAAGACGAACCTAGCAATTGTTCAATTATCACAAAAATGCAATCATGGCATACCAAGAGTCGACAATGAAGGAATGATGATAAGTACCAAGGACATTAGATTTTAATAGGTTGCCTGCTAACTTCTGCGATGTCACCCTGATAACCCAAACATAATGCAAATCTCCATTACAACGGGTCAATTACGTCATCTCTCCTTAGTTGTCAGACAATTTTAGAAACCCTACATACGTTGTTCAGATATTATGAACTCACCCGGAATGCATGAAATAAATATCGGAAACCAAATAATTTTAAAAACTTGCTGTTACAATCCCACCTTAAAGGTTTTGCTACTGAAATTAACAATAATGGAAATTTTAACTATGCCATATATAAAAATGGTTTTTAGTTTTTTACTCAAAATCCTTGCACCGCACGTAAAAAAGACAAGGGATCAAATTTGCTCCAAACTGAGTGGGGATTTTAGGAATGATTTTTGTTTTCAGAAAAAGCAGTAACGTATATTTTTTCTTCAAGAATATTCAATAAAAAATCCTGTACGGACGCCACTTATAAAAATTAAAAAATATTTTTTTATATTTTACCAAATTTAATAACAATATCTCAAGTAATAAAAAAGTTATGACTAAAAAACAATTTTTTTCTTAAAACTTTAACACCCTGTATTTCGAAAACGAAGCATTTTCCGATATATGTTTATATAGAAAATTAAGGCTTATTTTGAACGCAGAATGCGCTGTTAAAGTTTGGACACTGCAATTCGGGACACCCTGTATACAGAAACCTTTTAATATCGGCCACCTTTATAAAATGGCTGCGGCCAGGTTGTCCAAAATTTTTATGACCTATTTGAAGGTAAATCTACCTTCTAATAAACGCCGGAAATTTTGGTTTAAATATTTATTTTATTTGTAAGAGTGGAAATACCCATTATTATCTCTCATCTGGTCTAAATGGCTTTATTGGTTAGCGATTTTAAATTCATGGTACGTCTTTGTAATGACTTTTCGTGATTATTGCAGAATTACCAGCTTATTCACATCGTCTTCGTACAGTTTTTAATTTGTTACTAAAAAAAACAGTTGTCACTAAAGTCAAAGTTGCAAACATCGCGAAAAGTGAAAAGTATCTATTGAATTCCCGAAAGTTAGCCGAAATTTTTGGTGTTTCAGGAGGTATTAATCTGGGACAGAATCCAAAATTTCAAGTGAGGAGGTTTGACCTGGATCAAGTTGTCTCCAGTTGGTTCTGGAAGGCTAGAAATAAAAATATTACAAATAAATTACACCCGAACAAGTTCAGGCAAGATTAGTTACTTTAATAAATAATGGGCGTAGAGAACACTGTTATAGTGAGTAAGCAGTTGTAGACGTCTAGCCGAAATGAATTTAAAGGCTAGGAGGCCTGCAGAAGGTCCTAAATTGCTACCTCAACATCGTGCTGTTCGGAGATACTTCATTATCAAAATTAAATGGACTAACCGTGAATGGTCAAATGTCCTGTTTAATGATGAATCAAGTTTCTGCTATAATATGGTGGATGGGAGAAAAATAGTATAGAGAAGAACTAGCGAAAGACTCAATCAATCTTTGATAACAGAATGCGATAATTTTAATGGGGGTTCAGTTATGGTGTGGTGTGAAATTTCCATGAATAGACGTACAGTTTCGTACAGCCCTCCATGTTTTCCCTATTAAACAATCATTGACATTTTAAAGCAGTATGTGTTACCTCTTGCTAATTTAGTTGGTAACAATTTTATTCTGATGCAGGATACTGCCCGACCGCATACCACAGCAATAGTGCACAACTTACTAGAAACTGCAGTTATCGCTACATTACAGCGGCCTGCGACATGAAAGCGTTATCAGAAGAATGAGAACGTATACCAATGAAAAGAAGAAACCTAATTTCAAGTATGCCACACAGATTAGAAGCTTTCAGAGTTGCTAGAGGAGACAATACTCGGTACTAAGAATTTTCTTCAAGTTCTTTTTTATCCAGTTCTGTTATTTTGCATTAATAAAAAAGTTTTATTAAAATCATATCTTTTTATTTTATTAGAATATCACTTCTCAAAAATCAATTGGCAAAATGTAAGGTTACAATAAATAAACTGTAATTTAGTCATTTTCAAGACAATTAATGAACAGAATAACAAATTTGTCCTAGAAGTCATCTAGAGTCATCAAGAAATGCTCGAATAATACACAGGATGGTAAAAAACAGGAAAATGTTTAAGTTTTTCCATTAACATTCGTGTAGCTTGGCAAAGTTTCAGCAGAAAAGCTGTAATTCGGTCAGTTTTAGAGATAAGTCAATGAACAAAAAAAACTAAATGCTCACAAGAAAATGTAAAATGTTTCTATATGAATCCTCAACTAATATACAGGGCAAGTCAAAAAATAGCAAAACATCATTATTATCCGAGAATCTTTCAGAACAATTTCATTTGTTTCATTTCTGCTGGAAAACAAAAAAGGTATTTTATCTACCTACGAAAAAATAATTCTTCAAAATTGGCCTACTGGTTTAAAAGATATAAGACATTGAACTTGGGCCAAAACTCAAGTGCCTCACTTTTTTTGTATATATATATATATATATATATATATATATATATATATATATATATATATATATATATATATACACTGTGTCCGAGATAAGGAGGGCCAATATGGGGATTTTGGAAACGGTAAGAGATACAACTTTCGTTAAATGGGAGAAAAGTTGCGTAATTAAGGGTCTAAGAAAATGGCGTTTTCAAATTCCTGAAACATTTTTCGGATTTTGAGATATTTTGAAAAAATTGGATTTTTTGATTTTACGAACTATTTTTTTCTGGCGTTATTATTTGCCCTAGAGCGAAACCAATAACAATTCTCCACAGCAACTTTTAATGCTCTTTAGGACGACGTTATTAGTTTCTTAATCTGACGTTTCGTTTTTGTGGGACCATCATCAACTTCATTTTTTTAAATACGGCCCTGATATTCTGATATCAGATTCTGAAAGCCCTTTCTATTTCGAATTCAACGATGTATAACACTTTATGGTTTAATTGCGTTTTAGTCTTTTTTTCTTGCCTTACACAAGAAAATTCCTATTACGGACCTGTACACACCAATACACATATGAAAACCGAAATAGTATTGACGACTTGACTTTTTTTTTAATGTAGATTAGTTTTAGGCCAATAATGGACATTTCATCTAATATAAAAACATCATTTTATTCGTAATCATACAGTCATATGAAAAATTCAAATTCTGCAGGTATTTTCTCGTGTACCATTCGCAGTATGAACGACGATAATTTTCCAAATACATACATACGCAAAAATTAATTAATAGAAGACATGACTAATTATTGCGCACTAAATTACACAGTAAGCAAATGTGTCAAAAAATCAACGTTACTGACAATTATTAAAGAAAAGCAGGCTCCGGAAAACAAATGAATGTGTTGATGGCCTCTTATACATTTGAATTGTCAGCTAACGTTGATTGTTTGACACATTAGCTTACTGTGTAATTTAGTGCGCAATAATTAGTCATTTCTTCTATTAATTATGTTTTCTAACGAAGAAAAGTTTGACATGGTGGCGTGTTTCATTTCATCCAACAGAAATTGTTCTGTTGCGGAGCGTTTGTATTTGCAAAAATATCCCGAAAGAAGACAGCCAAATCAAAGGACCTTTAGCAAATTAGTGGCAAACCTTAAAGCATATGGTTCTTTCAAAAAACCTGTAGTTTCGCGACAAAAGAAGAGCAATGAAGAAACAGTACATAATGTTTTGTTAGCGGTCACTGAAAATCCCTGTACATCAGTCCGATTGGTCGAACGAAATGTTGGTATACCAAAATCAACGACGCATTGTATTTTACAAAAACAAAAGTTCCATCCGTATAAGTACAGAATTTGTCATGGACTTCGACCAGGCGATTTAGAGCGACGTCGCTCATTCTGTGAATGGTACACAAGAAAATGCCAGGAGAATATGTATTTTCCATATTACATAATATGGTCTGATGAAAGTATGGTTACGAATAACGGTATTTTCAATAGACGAAATGTTCATTATTGGTCTGAAACCAATCCACGTTTAAACAAAACGTCGAGGCACCAACACCGCTTTGGTTTTAATATGTGGGCTGGTATTATTGGCACAAGGATTGTAGGACCATTTATTTACAACCACAACCTGACATCAGAGCGTTACCTACATTTGCTGCAAAATGATTTAGAGGATGCTCTCGATAATATGCCTCTGGCGACAGTTCGCAATTGTTGGATGCAGCAAGATGGTGCACCTGCACATAATTCCAGAGCCGTTCGAGCATATCTATCCATGAGATTTCCAGAGAAGGTGATTAGCACGCATTCGGAAACACCCTGGCCAGCGCGTTCACCCGATATAACCCCGCTTGATTTTTTCGTATGGGGGTTCGTTAAGAATCATGTTTATCAGCGAAATTTTGCTACAGAACAAGAACTGAGGGGGTTAGTTTTGGAAGCCTTTGCTAATATTACTCCACAAATTTTGGCTAGGGTGTTAGAATCAACGGTTAGAAGGTGCTATCTATGCTTAGAAAACGACGGAAATCTTTTTGAACATTTAATATAAATTTAGTTGTTTTGTTCGTATTCCCTTGTTGTTGCTTTTTAATTTTTAGATCTTCTGCTAAATTAATTGTATTTGATCTTTGTTTATTCTATTAAATTAGTGCATCAATTCAACCACTAGATTATTATTAAACACCTAAATGACATAAAGTGTCATATGTTATGGCTAATTGTTTATTCTTTGAAATTAAACTAAACTGAACTTAACTAAACTATGTACAGGTCCGTAATAGGAATTTTCTTGTGTAAGGCAAGAAAAAAAGACTAAAACGCATTTAAACCATAAAGTGTTATACATCGTTGAATTCGAAATAGAAAGGGCTTTCAGAATCTGATATCAGAATATCAGGGCCGTATTTAAAAAAATGAAGTTGATGATGGTCCCACAAAAACGAAACGTCAGATTAAGAAACTAATAACGTCGTCCTAAAGAGCATTAAAAGTTGCTGTGGAGAAGTGTTATTGGTTTCGCTCTAGGGCAAATAATAACGCCAGAAAAAAATAGTTCGTAAAATCAAAAAATCCAATTTTTTCAAAATATCTCAAAATCCGAAAAATGTTTCAGGAATTTGAAAACGCCATTTTCTTAGACCCTTGATTACGCAACTTTTCTCCCATTTAACCAAAGTTGTATCTCTTACCGTTTCCAAAATCCCCATAGTGGCCCTCCTTATCTCGGACACAGTGTATATATATATATATATATCCATGCTTAACATTCTGAAACAATAATAGAAAAATATATGATGCACTGGGATCTGCAACCTCTCATAAATAATTCCTACGCATAGAACGTCTTTTTTTATATATAACTGTATAATTTTGTAGTACAAATTACCTTTAGATTTGAGGGCAATGAGAGGCACACAGTTTATTAATTGCATTAAATCATTGCTCTTGTCCGGAACATTTTACTTAACTAAGGACTATTTGTGTTCTGGTCAAACATAAGGTTGATATGAGTAATGAGTATGTGTGTTTCTTTCTTTGTTTTTCTTTATTTTCTACACTTTTGCTGATCTGGCACTGTCTAAATTAGGGCTACTTGTTTTTTTAAATGTCAATTTGGATTTGTTGTTCTTTTGTGTGTATATATATTTGTATATATGTGTATATATATTTGTATTTTTTAGATTTTTATGTTTGAACTTCTAGTCTACATTTAGTTTGTTTAAGGGTTTCAACACAGTTGTTTATAACCCTATTATCATGACGACCTAATGTACCGGGTGGTCGAAATTGGTCTGTTTTAACAGAGAAAACCTATTTCCTGACTAGATAGAGCAAAACTGACTTAGGTGTCATGGGCTCGATTTCTGAGAAATGTTTAATGGCAAAAACCGCCTGCCGATATTTTCACTGCCAACTGAGATATAGGGCGTTTTTCAATTTTCGGCCATTTTGAAAATTGTCCATAACTTTTTTATTTTGCGGAATATTAACATTCTGCAAAGACATTCTAAAGGCACTTTTTTATGTGCAATCCAGTGGCGTACTCAGATTTTTTCTATAGTTGTCCGTTTTATCATAAATAGGCAAAACTTTTTTTTTCAAATGGAAATCATAGTTGGCTATAAATTATAAAAAATGCTCGCGTTTAGCCCTTTTCAGTGATATAAAGTTGTAGGTACTTATTTTCAAAAATAACGAAAATATTAGGTGTTTTTGGTTTACATCGAAGTAGGCCTTGGAATAATGACGCGCGTTCAATATTTTGAATATATTGCTGTCAGATTACTGTAGTCTGGTGTAATTATTGCGTTTTGGTGTTATCTTTATAAAGTTGTGTTAAGTTGCTGACAAAATATGTTTGAGAATTATGAAAAGTATGATATGTTAAAATGTTACATATTATCTAACGAAGTTCCTGAAGCAGCTAGTGAATTATATTTTAATACATTTCCCGAGCGACGTCAACCGGATAACCGAATTTATCAAACATTAAAAAGTAATTTAGTAAATTACGGAAGTTTTAAAAAGTTAAGAACAAGACATTATGAACTAAAGGAAGAAAAGGAAATCCAGCAGCTAAATATAATTGGTGAGGTATTAGATCATCCTGGCACCTCCTCTCGAACATTGGCTAATATAACGAATGTTCCAAAGACCACCGTTTTAAAAATACTCAAAAAACATAAATTCAAACCGTACAGAACGAGAAGAGTTCATCAACTCCGTGAAGGGGACGCCGCTAGAAGATTGAGATTTTGTCAGTGGTATGAGCAAAAATTCATGGAGAATGAGAATTTTCCATTAAATATTATTTGGAGTGATGAATCCAGAGTAGATACTTCTGGTATATTTAATAGATATAATTCATATCACTGGTCCACTGAAAATCCACACGTAGTTGTGCAACAAGACCGGCAAGGTCGGTGTGGATTCAATATATGGGTGGGGATATTCCGAGGAAGATTTGTGGGACCTTATTTTTACGATGGAAATTTAACTGCAGATGATTATGTAAATATTTTGCGCACATATATTGTCCCTTTGTTGGAAGACATACCTTTAGCTGATGCCAGAAATATCTACTATCAACAAAATGGTTGTCCCCCGCACAATGCAAGGATCACAACTGATCTTTTAAACTTCGAATTTCGAGAAAATTGGATTGGTACGTGGGGCTCCATACCTTGGCCTGCTAGGTCCTGTGACTTAACTCCCTTAGATTTTTTTTTGTGGGGAAGATTGAAGGACTTGATATTTAAAGGAAGAACCTTTCACACAAAAGAAGAATTGCAAGAGGCCACTAGGCAAGCTTTTGCATCTATTAGCCCAGTTGAACTAATAAATAGTTGCAACTCGGTACGCAAAAGATGCTTAGTTTGTATTCAACAGGGAGGGGCTCAATTTGAACAACTTCTCTAAATATATTGATCAGAAACCTATCTAACTAAATACCTAGATTTTCATAATTATTTTTTATTTTCACTTGTAGCTGTAAATAGTAGTTTAGTTTGTTAATTTTGTTCAACTTTGCTATGTAAACAAATAAAAATAAAAAAAATTAATAATAAATAATTAAAATAACGTTAGCTAGTGTTATTTAAAGTTGTGTTTAAGTTGCTAACAAACTATAAATCTTAACAATACATAATTGAGATATTGTCATCACAAATCAAAGCCTACTTCGATGTAAACCAAAAACACCTAATATTTTCGTTATTTTTGAAAATAAGTACCTACAAATTTATATCACTGAAAAGGGCTAAACGCGAGCATTTTTTATAATTTATAGCCAACTATGATTTCCATTTGAAAAAAAAAGTTTTGCCTATTTATGATAAAACGGACAACTATAGAAAAAATCTGAGTATGCCACTGGATTGCACATTAAAAAGTGCCTTTAGAATGTCTTTGCAGAATGTTAATATTCCGCAAAATAAAAAAGTTATGGACAATTTTCAAAATGGCCGAAAATTGAAAAACGCCCTATATCTCAGTTGGCAGTGAAAATATCGGCAGGCGGTTTTTGCCATTAAACATTTCTCAGAAATCGAGCCCATGACACCTAAGTCAGTTTTGCTCTATCTAGTCAGGAAATAGGTTTTCTCTGTTAAAACAGACCAATTTCGACCACCCTGTATACTTAATTCTATAGTATACGGTAATAATAAATAAATAAAATATAGGAAAATAACAGTTTTTACCACCTACTTTAAAAATTACAAATTGTGACATACCATACTCCTATATTAAATTAGAGACATATGAATTGTACAAATTATTATTGTTAACAGTTTTTAGGAAACAGTTTATCTAAGATACGTTTTGCAACTAGCACCTCGCGGAATTATTGGTAGTCGTTTTCTACAGAGGATGTTACAGAATCCTTTCACCCGAAGACGTGGGTTTTTGCACCCAATTATGCCATTAGCCAGGAATTGTCACCTTGTCTCGAGTTCTGCCCTCCGGCGGCTTGGCGGCGGCGGTGGCATTAACCACCCCCGTCCAAATTGGTACAATTCGAGCCAGAGCTTTGCGGCGTTAGCCGGGCACAGATAAAGCTTTATAAGCCATAAAGAAGGTTTAACGATGCCGCCCTGACAAAAAAACGGTAAATATAGCGCCGCCGGCGGCTTTCCAATAGCTGATATTTAGCGGCGCGTTGTTCCGGTCCCCCGGATTTAATGGTCACCTTAATTACCGGAAAAATTGGTTCATATTGAATTAGATTACTTCTGCTGGCGGCTCTTAGTTGGTTGTTACAGAGGGGAACAGTTCCATATCGAATAAAACTGCATTTTTAACTAAATTGTTGGTAGAACAAACGAGCCAAACGAGTTTTTAGATAAAATTTATACTAAAATATTTTTCAAATTGGAAAAATATTGAGTTGATGTTTTCTGCTATGTCTTGCAAATCTTATTGCCTATTACCGATTTTAAGCTTGAAACTTACTTAACCTAAACAATTATTTATACAGTGTGTTTAACAAAATCTGCAAATTTTACAATAACTATTTGATTTTCTTAAACAAACCGTTATTTAGGAAATGTTAGTGATTATATTTGATGCAAATATGTTTTTGTTTGGGGTAATTATATCTGTTTTATTCAACCAAAAAGTGGTTTGGTTGTGCCATTTGTTGAAGCCAATATGACGCCGTTTTTACATGCATATTTTAAATAGTGTAAGTGAACTTTTAGAGAAATTAAAATAATATTGTCCAGGTTCCAAAATTTATTGAAGTTATATATAGCTTGTTTATTTTCTTTTTTTATATTATTGATCTCGATTGGCGATGGTTTGGGCTTGCTGTGAATAACCCTTTTTAGCGACCACCTAAATTATCATTTCGTTCCAGTTAAGGCTGAAATATGGTGGTCTCAAATAATAGAGTTTGAAGGTTAAACCTACAAGGAAAATTAGCCCTGTGAGGTTGGCAACCTATTAATATATTTAAAATGTAACCTGTAGGAAAAGAAGCAAATTTTAACCAAAATAATTAGAAAATTAATCAAATTGAATGCGGAAGGCCGTGGAAATATTTTATATTATTTGTATATATTGTAAATAAATTGCAAGAGATTCAAATCTAGTAAGGAACTATTAGGGGAAAATTTTTCTCAAGTATTTTAGGTTGGTCATATTGATGAAGCAGGGTTGGCTTCAGCGGAGTTGAAACCAAGTTGTTTATAGAATTATGACTTAAACAATTTTTAAATTTAATGTTGATTTGATAAAAGTATTATTATTCCATTAAAATTGTTTAAATAAAGAGGAGAAATGTTAAACAGGAATTAGAACAATCAATGTTTTGAGGAGGTTCTGTACAAATTGGTGAACAAATTAAAACATATATACATATTTCATTCTTATTCACAACTAAAGATGTTTTCAGATAAATAAGGAAAGAGAATTTGTATCTTGAATTGAAAATTAAATTTACTTATTTTGAAAATTATGAATTTTGAAACTGGTATAAGTGAGTAAAGGAGATGTGGATCGGAAAGTTATATAAGTTTTTTGAAATGAATATTAATATAGAGAGAGGAAGAAGAATGGATCAATCAGACAGGGTAAATGACTTCAAGTCTGGGTTCATCATAGAGCGATGGAATTAGTCCAAAAGCCTGCGGTGTAGAGGGATGAAAGATCTATTGAGGGAGACTTGTGTATTAAGACCTGAGTCATTATTCTTTAGTTCGTTGGAAATTTCGATATCCTCCATAAAGTCCAACCTGTTGAAGTTTTTAGACGTTATGTTATGAAGTAGTTTAGAATTTGACCTTGGGCTGAAACTATGATTGGAAGATCTCAGGTGCTCTCCAAAGGCTGAGATAGTTCTTTTTAGATGTTCATTAATCCTTGTGTGTAAGGGTCTACAAGTTCTGCCTATGTAAGTTTTGTCACAAGAACCAAATGAAAGTTTGTAAACTCCACTTTTTGATAAAGAGTCTATTTTATCCTTTGTATTTGCTTTTATATTTTATGGCCACCACCACTATTTTCTTGCTTATTCCAAGCTTAACTGGAATCCTATAAGCGTAAATTATTCGCTGTTTTTAGCACTATCCGGAAATAGGATAAAACGGGCGAATTTAAATGAAATTATTCGACTGTATACGGCGGATAAAATGCCGAGTCTTGTACCATTAGTTTATTCGCGCAATCTAATTTTTCCTCCTAAAAACTTCGACATGAATATTGAATTACGTCGGGCGGGAGCTCGGAAAGGAGCCAACGTTCAACGTTAATTGTTGTTTATTGTTTATCCGAACAAAGTAAAATTGAATAACGCCACCGCAGTGAATGGGCGAACTACTGTTAAAAACGTAATCCCGTATAAAGTTTTCATTAGCGGGAGCCACCTCTAGCTCGTTTTTGCCGCTCTCACATCGTGGCTTGCTGCACTTTTATTTGTTTTTGTACGAGGTTGGGGTGTTTATTAAAGGTCGCTGAAATATTAAAAAAGTTTCATATCATAATTTTTCTACCAGATTAGAAAAGTTTCGCGGGGCGTAAATAAAGTCATTAATATCCATAGAGGAAGCTCTCGCGAATTAATTATCTTTCAGCGCGGTAATGTTGTCACATATTTGTTACATTTATGAAGAAATTATCCCTTTGTTTCTGGAATTGACAGAAGTGCTTGTAACTATCTAGATTTAAGATACACTGTAAGTATTAAGAATTAATTTCTGAAACATAAAATACATCAACAACAAATCAGATCAGAAAACACAGTGAATACCAAAATGTTGTGTGATTCTTTTATCGAGCTATTAAATCTCGATGGGTTATTTACAAATATACAGGGAGAAAGAAAATAGTTGTTTTTTTTTATTATATTACGCAATATTATTAAGATAGCCACCTAATATTATTTTATATATTAAATGCCGAGGGACTAAATAAGAAAATTCCGTAAATATTTATTTGGTTAAAATTTTTTGGTTGGCAAAAACAAAAATACACAAAATGGCAAGCGCCTTAATAAAGTCAGAAGGCTGTTCGAATCAGTGGAACAATCAGGATATGTTCTGTTTATACATCCACTTAATGGAAGTGAGATTTGTTTATCAAGCACCAAAAATTATGAGCCCCGCTTAGAGATGTGTCATTCGATCTTTTTGTCACGATTCGATCGTTCCATGAATGATACTGAAAATGATCGAGTCTTTTCAATCGATCGTTCAATTCAATCATTTGAAGTTCTGACAACACCGCGTTATCCGTTCGTGAATCGGTTAGCCAATCTGCACGAATTCCGCCCGATCAGCTGTTTTCTGTTTTGGTATTCGAATATGAAACAATATTATTGATCGGTTGACTGTTGAACGAATCGGCTATTTTGTTTTATTACTTCAATAATAGTATAGTATTTAGTGAGTATATTGTTCTGTGTTGTATATGGTGTTTTTGTTTGATTGTATTTTATTGGGTAGTGGACTAATTTTTACAATAAGTGCGTTTGTTTTTGAGAACAAGTCGAAAAATTACAGGTTGGTGTTGGTGTATTTTGTGTCTGCGTGTACGTTATTGTAAATTACGGGATACGAGGCTGAGATATTAATTGTTGGTAATGTGGCTAATTTTCATTAAATAAAATAAAAAGTTATAAAACATAACCTCTGTATAGGGTGTGCTGCTCGGTGAAAAGTTACGGTTTAGTTTTACGGCTACATTCTATAAATTAATAATAATATGAAGGATCAGCTACAAATTACTGATATATAATATTTCGCCTTGTAAAAATATACAGTTTGTTCGCGGACGAACTTTACAAAAGGTCTACCTACTGTGTATAGCCATTGGATTGAGTAACTTTATATTTAATCCAATGGTATATAACTAAGAAATATTAGCCAGGGCCAGTTATAATATATAGGCCCTTGCGTATATTTCTTGCATGTAGAATGCCATAATATGTTGCTGTATAATAGGTGGTGGTTTCGGTTTTGAACTTTTTTTATTATTAACTGGACTATTGTAGTAAAATATAATATCAAAATGTCTGATTTAAAAAACAAAAGAAGTGAAATTTGGAAACATTTTGCAGTTGTTAACGATGGAAAAGCTAAATGTAGCTACTGCAATAAAATATTATGCTTTGGTGGAGGCGCAACCGCAAATCTTTCTCGGCATTTAAAATCTGTACATAAAAATATTTCCATCCAAAAGACAACTTACGGAAGACGCGAACGTTATGATGATATGATCATATATATATATATATATGTTTATATATATATATATATATATATATATATATATATATATATACAATGTGTCCCAAATTTGGCTTACATGCATTGCTATCTCGTAAACCGCTATAGCTACAGGGTGGGTTAAATTAGGAAAGTTTTAGAGAATTTTATTACAAATTTGATGACGTTTTGAAGTTTAGGATATCTTTTGTGGTTTTCAAGATAATTGGGAAAAATCAAAATGGTGCATTTTCAACTTTTGCCCGTAGCTTCTAAACGACTCGTATTATGGTTTTATGGTTTATACATTATTAGGGCACTTTTATTAGAGGAACATTATGCAGGTAAAACAAAGTTTCTAGCTTCAATTGTTTTTGAGATATTGGCATCAACTTTTTATTTTCTTACCGACGCCATATTGGATTATTGTATTTTTGGAAAGATCTTTTTAAGAGCTTTCCAATGATGTATAACAAGGTAAGATTATTATTTTTCTTGAGCTCTAAAAACCAAAATAATTGTTTTTTTTAAGTAGGCTTTGATTACGCATGGCGGCCATAATAAAACAAAAGAATGCCGCATGTCAACAATCATTTTGTGTTCCTGAATAGTACTTGTTATCATTTTCTCATTGTGCCGAGTTTTTACAAAGTTTATTTGAGTTTCTGATACTACTTAAAATGGAGGGTAATTATTCCAACGAAGAGAATTTGGATATGATAGAACTTTATTTTAAAGCAAATAGAAATACACAAGCAGCTGCGCGTTCATACGAAGAACAATTTCCAGACCGACATCAACCAAGCCAAAGGCATTTCAGATTTCTAATTGTTAACCTGTTAGCCTACGGGTCTTTTTTGAAACCGAAACCAAAGACCTATTCAATAGATAATGAAGCAAGAAACGCAGCTATAATAGAAAGTGTCACGGACAACCCAACAACCTCAGTAAGAAAGATTGAAGAACAAACGGCAATTCCCAAATCAACCGTCCAACGAGTCTTGAAAAAACTTCACTTTCATCCCTATAAACCTACTATTGTACAGGGTCTTCAGGTAAATGATTTTGCTAGAAGAATCACGTTTAGTGAATGGTTCATCAACAAATGCCAGCAAATACCCAACTTTCATTCTAAAGTATTTTGGACAGATGAAACACGATTTACAAACTGTGGAATTTTCAATAAACATAATACTCATTACTGGGGCACCGAGAATCCTCATAATTTAGAAGAAAGACGTTTACAAACAAAATTTGGGTTCAATGTGTGGTGTGGCATTATAGGTAATTCCAAACAATGCACTTCTGCTTTAAATCACTCATAACAATTTGTATTTTAGATAACCGTTTGATTGGGCCGTTCATTTTCCAAGAAAATTTATCGGGTAACAGATATTTGCAACTATTACGGGAACAAATTATTCCAGAAGTTATAAATTCTGTTCCCCCAAACGACCTGCAAAATATTTGGTTCCAACAAGATGGCTGTCTGGCTCAAGGTACCAGAGAGGTGATGGCGGTCCTCAGAAATACTTTCGGGGAAAATATTATCGCTAATAATGGCCCTGTTGCTTGGCCGGCAAGGTCACCGGATATTACTCCTCCCGATTTTTATTTATGGGAATACGCAAAAAATGAGGTCTACGAATTTTCTCCGCCAGAAAGTCTCAGAGAGCTAGAAGACAGAGTCCGAGATGTTTTTGCTAATATTAACAGGAACACCTTAAGAAGGGTTACACGGAAGGTATTGGAGAAATGTCAAAAATGTGTGGAAAATGGAGGGAGGCATGTGGTGTAACTTATATTTTTTTTATGTGTTAATTTAAATTTAGTTTAGGTATTTTCAATAGTGTGATAGTTACATTTTAGTCACTAGGTATTCACTGTTAGTATAATATCTTAGTTGAAAATCTGAAACATCGATGGTTGAATTAATATTTTTACCTATAAGCTAACAAGTTTACAATTAGAAATCTGAAATGCTTATGCCTATGATAACAAGTACTATTCAGGAACACAAAATGATTGTTGACATGCAGCATTCTTTTGTTTCATTATGGCCGCCATGCGTAATCAAAGCCTACTTAAAAAAAAACAATTATTTTGGTTTTTAGAGCTCAAGAAAAATAATAATCTTACCTTGTTATACATCATTGGAAAGCTCTTAAAAAGATCTTTCCAAAAATACAATAATCCAATATGGCGTCGGTAAGAAAATAAAAAGTTGATGCCAATATTTCAAAAACAATTGAAGCTAGAAACTTCGTTTTACCTGCATAATGTTCCTCTAATAAAAGTGCCCTAATAATGTATAAACCATAAAACCATAATACGAGTCGTTTAGAAGCTACGGGCAAAAGTTGAAAATGCACCATTTTAATTTTTCCCAATTATCTTGAAAACCACAAAAAATATCCTAAACTTCAAAACGTCATCAAATTTGTAATAAAATTCTCTAAAACTTTCCTAATTTAACCCACCCTGTAGCTATAGCGGTTTACGAGATAGCAATGCATGTAAGCCAAATTTGGGACACATTGTATATATATGTATATATATATATATATATATATATATATATATATATATATATATATATATGTGCATGAATAATTTAACAGAAATAGAATTTAATATAATAATAAAATAAAATTTTAACAATTAATGCAGCCACGCGATTGAGTACTTTTGAAAAGTCTGAAGTAGTCGAAACAATTAATTAAAACACTTATAAAACCACTATAGTTCAGTGTTCCGATTTCGTGAAGTGAAGATGCCTCGTGCAATCGAAGGCGAAACGTCGGAAAGTGATTTTGACACGGTCTAATCCCAATATACAGGATGAGAAGTCGATTACATAAAATTTGCCTACATTTGCATAAGCCTTTTCCGAGCTATTTACCTTTAAAATCCTTTTAAAACATAAGAAATGTGTCAAACATGACAGCAACCAGAACATCTATTATATTTGTTGATGAATAAATGTATTATTTTTTTAATTATTTAGAATCGAAGTTACTTACAAAATGTGTTCCTTGCCATTTTTGCAACACCGGGTATAGACTAAAAAATATTTTCTAAGCACTATTAACATTACAACTTTCCTAATTGCGTCTTTTCTAGAAGGGGTGGGAAAGTATAAAAAATGACCCTGTACATTAATAACACTTATTTTTAAACACAAAAATATTTCATAAAGAAAAATGAAAAAGTAAGAAATTAGGGTTAGGTTGTCTATGAAATAAGAGGGTGTGTGGGGGAAAGAATTAATAATATAAGGGCTTAGGGATAATAAAATGTGGACTAGTTGTTACCTTGAGCTGATTCAATGTTCTTCTTCCATAAAAATCCTGTGCCTTGCGGCTTGGTGCGTTCACTCGCGTTACCGGTACCGGTTTATATTTGATTAATAATAATTTAATTAGCCGTTACATATACAGAGTTTAATACACTTATTAATAGTAGATATATTTTTTTTTGGAACGACGATCATAACGTGTCGAACGTTCGATAGAGAGAGAGAACCCCTTATGGTTCTTGTGGGCGTATCCCTTCCTTCAGTCTATTTTTCTGCTTGCATAACAACTTAGAAAAGGATAGAGGAAATGGTTAAAAAAAGAGGGGAATATAAGTGAGACAATTTAAAAGTATTGCTCAAATAAATTTAAAATTAACTAAAATTATATATATATAAAAAAATAATAAATACTATTCCGTAGGGACGGAACAGGGTGAATAACTCAAAAACGAAAAGCGACGGGAATCTAAAAATCTACCTCTATAAACCAAAATCATTAAAATCGGAGATGGTGTAAAAAAGGTAAATAATTACCAATATTTTTAATACTCAGATTTAAATAACTCTGGTTTCGGTTATCCATCACGCCATGCATGTCATTGTTATCGTTCATAAAAATAAATAATCGCTTCTCATAAATCCTACATTTATATGACAAAATCACTCCATAAAAATAATAATATTTTACCTAAAATTCCTGTATGGATATTAATGACTCACATTTATATGCCACGCGAAACTTTTTTAATTTAATAGAAAAATTACCATCCGAAACTTTTTTAATAATTCGGTCAACTTTAATAAACAGCTGATTTCATAAACGAGTCAAATAAAAGGTACGTATAATAGCACTTGCCCGATAAGCATAGCTTTTTAATAAAAACCTTGTATGTTACTCCTTTTAAAAAAAATCTCCTCACGATCTTAAGAATCTGCTTTTTCCACTGTATTTATAATACAAGACACCGCCCACATGCAAACTTGTAACCTTAGTTAGGAATAAATTGGTAAACTCTCCTTTAGCCAGAACTTTCCTCGTATATAATGCCACTACCTTACGATAACTTACTTTATTTAAGCATATAACTAGTTCGTTGGAAAAATATGATGCTTTAAAAAATTGAGGCATATTGGAAATTGGACTAAAATCGTTGTCAAAATTAATAAAAATGTTGGGTTTTCGATATAAAAAAGACTGTAATCGAAGATTTTTATGCGAGTTGCCACATATAGAAAGTCAGCGTATAAAGTTTTTAAAGAATTACACGGAAAATGTTTATTCAAAATTTAGCAAAGTGGTATTTTTAGACGAGACTTGGATATTTTCTACTGGAAGTGGTTCGAAATCTTGGCAGGACAAGTCTGTAAAAAGTGTCAAGAGAAAAAGGGATGTGGGACGGGAAAACGGTTCATCATTTTGCATGCAGGTTCTTCAACAGGATTTCTCCCAGGTGCAAGCTTACTGTTCAACATCCAAAAGTATAGACTACCATGATAATATGAACTGTGAACTGTTTGAAAAGTGGTTAAAAGAACAACTGATTCCAAATTTAGATGCTCCATCTTTAATCATTCTGGACAATGCATCTTATCATTCAAGAAATCTTAAATAAACAACCTACTTCATCCTGGAAGAAAAGTGATATTTATGACTGGCTAATAAAACAAAAAACAAAATCCTTTACCGAATATGGTGAAACTAGAACTTCTTTTAATGGCAAAATCTATTCAAAAACCAACAATATATGTCGTAGATGAAATATTACGAGAAAATGGATATGAGGTTTTACGACTGCCGCCATACCACTGCCAGTTTAACGCAGTAGAATTAATATGGGCGGGGGCAAAATCATATTACGAAAAACACGTGAACGATGGTCTTTCATCAGATAAATTGCAAATTGTTTGGCAAGATTCATTAAATTATATTACGCCGGAGTACTGGAAAAAATCTGTGGAACATACGGAGAAATTAATATGGGATTGGTGGAATCGAGAACGAGTTCTAGATGTCGAAATAGCACCAATGATCATTGCGCCATTTGAGGACGACTCAGAAGATGAGGACTTTTTACAACAAAACAAAGAAAAACCCACTTATATGTCCCTCCCTTACATCCAAAACCTATCAGAAAATATGAAAAAATATTTTAATAAACATAAAATCAGAGTATGTCATAAAGCCTACAACTTAATACAAAAAAAATATAGCAAATTAAAATCTGAAACACCCAAAAATAAAACAACGCATTGCATTTATCAAATACTATGTACGGAATGTAATAGAGTCTACATTGGACAAACGAGTCAATATTTGGGAAATAGGTTAAATGGACATAAGTATGATAAAACCAATCAGACCGCCCTAACTAAACATATAAATCAATTCAAACATAATTTTGATTACCCAAACACCAAAATCCTAAAAACCGAACCTCACAAACAGAAAAGAGAAATTTTAGAAATGATATATATCAAGAAAGAACCAAATTCAATTAACGACAAAACGGACATCCAAAAACTCAGTAAAATATATACCAATATTCTTTAGTCCCAAAAAAAAAATGTGCTGTATAAATTTGTTGTATATGTTATTATAGAATAGACTATAAAACAATTAACTTAAAAATAAAATTAATAGATTGTTTCGTAGTAAAAATGTTAATGAATAAATAAAAAATAAGGTACTCTCCTGGGATTTGAACCCAGGTGCGTGTGACTGCGTGGTGGAGCCCTCGACCACTGGACCACTTCTGGTCTGATAAGGTTTTATATTGAACTGTTAATAAATGAATAAATCATCTTTCTCCCTAAATTTTAAAAATATCATCTTTAGGAAGTGAGGTTACGAATCCTCATTTAAAATGTAAATAAACATGATGCTTAAATTTTAAGTTTTAACAATTTTTGTTGTCCAAATTACAGTATGTCTTTTGTGTTGTAAAACTTCTATGTTTCTGTTTTAGGTAAGTCATTTTATTTTTTAAACATTAATTGACAGATGTATAAGAAAAAAAATTTTTTCCTACTTTTATTTTACAAGATGCTTTGAAAAAGGCCGAAGTGGCCGAAACGTCAGTAATTAAAACAACTATGAAACTAGTATAGTGTTTCTCTATATTACATAGAACCAAATACCCGAGAGAATCCTACAAACATACATTTGTGGTTCAAGAACTTTTTCGTTTTAACTATATATATATATATATATATATATATATATATATATATATATATATATATATATATATATATATATATATATATATATATATATATATATATATATATATATATATATATATATATATATATATATATATATATATATATATATATATATATATATATATATAGCCTGTATTTTTCGCATGCATGCCCTTAATTTTAGACTGAAATTTGAAGAAATCGGATAAGTAGTTTTTTAGCTATGCCGCGAACAGACAGACTGACGGACAGACATACCTACAGAGAGACGGAATTGAGAAAACTTATTTTCCGGCATCTAGGGACCCTTAAACGTAAAGATCTGAAAAAATCTCACGAGGGAAGTAATAACTAATTATCTTGTGTTTTTAAAAAAAGTGTATACATTTTTACAAAAAAAATTTTTTTTGTTATCACAATACAAAAAGAAACAAGTTTTCTTTGCACAGGGGTGGCCCGCATTTAAATAAATGACACTGTATAAGTGGTTAGATTTTTAGGTCAAGCGGGGCTAGAGATGTGTCATTCGCGAACGATTCGATCGTTTTATTGCAATCACTTTAGAGTATCGAATGATCGAATCCTGCTTAGCCGGAATTAATCGTTCGCTACGCAATACTTTGAAGCATCGCGTCGCATCGAGAGCATCGACATACGACATAATAAAATGAAACACGAGCAATTCGATCACTCGCCGCGCGGTTGAATTTGAATGTGAGAAAGAAGATTGATGATTGCAATGGGACAATCTCGTTATATTTGAGGTGCAGAAAACATAGTTGTTAGGTAATTTATTTGACAAGGAATCAAGTTCAGATATTTTGGTTATAATTATTATATTTTATTATTACATATATAAGGTAATAAGTCCAAAATGAAACATTGAAATAAAGTAAGTTTTAATAAAAAATAAAATAGGTACTTAAGTTAAACAAATTAAAGATTATGATTTAAAAATAAAATTTGAGCAGCTTTTTCGGGCTTCAGTCGATTTCGCTTTTCGTTTATTGTTTCCCCAGCTTTTGAAAATACACGTTCGCAAGGAACAGATGTCGCGACTATACACAATCGTCTCCTCATTAACATATAAAGACGAGGATATATATTTTTCCTTTCCTCCCACCACTGCAATGGATCCTCCGTTCTTCTTATAAGAGGTTCGTTGATATATTTATCACACTCGATTATACCCGCTGCTACAGGGTTTTCCACAGTTAAAACATTTTTAACGGAATCGTCAAAATCTTCCCAAATAGCTGATTTCATTTCGGGTTCGATCAAGTTTGCGGTGACAGATTCCGTAACAGTAGGTGTTTCTGAAGGAGTTCTTATACGAAAAGATGCAATTTTGGACTGGATACTTTTTAATGTAGCTTCATAGGTAGCCGTAGAAGAAAATCCATATTTTTTGAAACGAGGATCGAGAAAAGTCGCTTGGGTAGTTAATTCAAATGTCTCTACATTTTTAAATCTTTCTTTCATCCCTGTTATTAATTTTGTTAGCAAACTTGTTACTTCTGGTGGATTATACTATAATAAATAAATAGTATTTTAGTAGGTAATTGTCAAACGACAATAAATATTACGTTTCTATAGTAACCAATTGGTTTTGTTCTTGCCAGGCCTCCCTATCATGGCCAACTAACAAGAAAACTTAGAAGCCGTCTGGCATTATTAGAATAAGAAATGTTAAATCGTCAATAACTGAAAAACTACAAATTTTTGGAATAGACAACTTTATACAAAGTCGCCCTTAATTTAAGTGTTAAATAAGATAAAATTATAAAAATTGGTGGTTTCCATTCGAAAAAAGTAACTTTTAACGATTTTTTAAAGTATATTTATAACGTCAGTTTTTGATCACCCTATATTTATTTATTATAAAAATAACAGCACAGGCTACTAGAGTGGATGCTTTTGGACAAGGAAGCCAACCGCAAATAAATAATAGAGACTTCGATAAGCACATATTTATAATTATGTCTAGACCTGCAAACGTAATTTTTTACATAAAATTCAAAATATCTCGAAAACAGTTCAATTTAGGTATAGGATATTATACATTAAATATACCTAGAATTTTTCGAGGAATCCAAAAATTCGATAATATACAGGGTGTTCTATTTAAAAAAAGAAAGTTGATGTCTACTTCCGGTATAACCGGAAGTGCCGCCATCTTGAAAATATTTTGCGCGAATTGCCCCCATCGACTATAGTTAGCTGCCAAAATTTCAAATTTTTCCAAAGCCGATCTTCTGAGAAATCGATCGCCGCAGTTCGTCGTGGGACACCCTGTATATATATATATATATATATATATATATATATATATATATAAATATATACAGGGTTATTCACGCAACCCGTTCATTAAAAGTTTTTGATGATGCCATTTAGATAAAAATTAGATTTAGAAGATTTAGTTTATCACTAACAGCTTTCGATAAATAACGCATACTAATCATCTGTCATATTGGATATTGGATCTCAATTGTTTTTCCATGGCTCACCATTGGAACATATAAACATTTAAGCAAATACATACGATATTTTTATAAAACCCAATTATTTCGAAAATGGTTACGAATAGGTATAGGGAACCTTAATACAGTTCGATAGAAAATGAAATTCTACATTTGATAGAGCATAAAGTTATAGGGTGTCCCATTTAAAAAAAAATGACTTTAGCGGCTTTGAAAATGTGAATGTTTGCCGCTGAATTTAGGACACCCTGTATAAAAATAGACAAATTTAATAAAAAAAAAATAGAAACCTAAGATTATTTACCGATCGTCTGCAAAATATAAAGATCATATCTTCAAAACTTACAAAAATATGAGATTTTAAAATTTGGTACCCCGAAGGCTCATTTTCGGTTCAAGGTCAAATATCTTAAGAACGCTTGAATCTAGGTATAGGACATGCTACGTAAAATACCATTAAAATTCTCCGTAGAATCCAAAAATATCATAAAATACAGGGTGTTCCATTTAAAATAAACAAGTTGATACCAACTTCCGGTTAAACCGGAAGTGATAGGAAGATGAAAATATTTCAAAAAAGAAGTACCCCTTAACCCTACCTTAATCCCAAAATTTGAAATTTTTATCTAAATGGCATCATCAAAAAAAAAAAATATATATATATATATATATATATATATATATATATATATATATATATATATATATATATATATATATATATATATATATATATATATATATATATATATATATATATATATATATATATATATATATATATATATATATATATATATATATATATATATATATATATATATATATATATATATATATATATATATATATATATATATACTGAAACATTCTAGTAGTTTTTTCAAAAACACTAATTTGAAATTACACAACTAGTGCCCTTGGAAAACCATTGGATTGTTTTTTAATTTCAATTAGTTGAAATGTTCCTTCAGAATACTTAATAAATAATGAATCAAAAAAGCATTTGTTTTCTGTTCTTATGAGACATAATTGCGATTAAAAAAAATCCATTTAGGCTCCACGAAGTTATAAGTGGTTTATATCATTATATTTCGTTTCGTTATATTCTAGCCATCGAAAATGAGGTTTAAGCAGTCAGCAAAAAACCTATCCCCTCAACCCGTGTAAATGATACATCAACGTAAACGAACATTAATTATGCCTATCATAAGTGACACTGTGACCCTTCAATTTATAACGAACTTTTAGTAGGGCCTGTCAATTAAAGAAGTCAGACGTCAGGCACTCTCTGTAAAGTTTTGAACTTTTGGGAAACCCCCGCCTCTCCCGCAACTTTAATATTCACGTCATTAATCATTTGTAGAGGAGGGTATCTTCTCTTTTTTGTTCTTACCGACTAAAAAAAAACACAATTTCGTGGGCTCCGTGTTTCATATAGTTTTGACAATAAGGGGCTTCGGCATCATGAAAATAGGAAAAACACTTCACCTTTAATGGGGCAAGCTAATAAAGTAGGGAAAATGGATTCTCACTAAAGTGTTTCTGAATTATGTAGACCGGTAAAAAAACGTTATATAAACTTTGTTGACACGCGGACCGGGTCTCACCCCTTTTTATATGGTATTTTCAATAAGAACTTTTACTATTTTCCATTATAAAGTGGACCTATTTGGAGAGTATACTTTTTGTGTTTATTAATAAATGTGGCTTTTGTTGTGGATATTCAATCGTAATAAATATAAATTATTAGGTAAAAATACGGTTTATTTAAAAAAATCATATACAGTATCGCAAATAGATTCAAAGATCAGTTCAGTTTCATACTTTCACCTGTATACAATTAAAAATGGCATCAAAAATTTTTTTTAAGAATACAGGTGGCGTTGTTGCTTTTAAGGCTAAAAACAGTACATATATATATATACATATGTATATATATATATATATATATATATATATATATATATATATATATATATATATGGGCGTGTTCGGAAAAACGCTTGGACCCGTCCATTGGTATTTTTAGTTGCTCATTTTATCCAATAAAAACTTTTTATACAGGGTGTGTCCTGTAACAGTGGTCAATGCCAACTTTCTTATTTCAAATGCAACACCCCGGATATTATTTAATTTTTGGATTCTTTAGGAGATTCTAAACATATTTTATGTTCAATGTCCTATACCTATCTTCAACTATTTCGGCAATATTAAGTGTTTTCAAATTTATTTTTATTTTATTTATTTCGAATTTATTATTATTCATGAAAGTGGCTCTGGTTACTGAACTATTTATTTGATTACAAAAATTCGCTACAACACACTCAATACTTATTTACCATTTGGGTCTTCATATTAAGAATGTAAGCAAAAACCATTTTAGCGTTCCTTTTTATTGATATGGAACAAAAAGAGCCAGTTTTGTTTACTTTTAAGTTTTGTTTACTTTTGTGTAAAATGCCTTGCCTTTCTCTTTGCAAGACAGTAGTTGTCAGTGTCAGTGTCATAGTCTTTTGAATTTCGTTAACTGCATAATACCTAATATCAGAAAAATGGTTCATTTAACAGAAATGCATAAAATAACCATTCTACAAATGAGTGGTTATGGAGATAACACACGAACACAAGTGGAAGTTGCTCGCTTATTTCATGAAAAATTTCCAAATTTGCCGCATATATCCCAAGGGACAATTAGTAAAATAGAAAAGCAGTTTCGCGAGCTTGGACATGTGAGGCAGATAAAAAAAGCAGCTGCCAATTCAATAAATGATGATACTAAATTGGATATTATGCTTGAGTTTGAGGAAAACCCACATATTTCTAGTCGACAAGCCGCCGCAATGTTCGATATTAGCCATTCGTCGATTATTCGAACATTAAAAGAAAATAAAATGCATCCCTATAAAGTGATACCAACTCAGGAGCTCATGGAAGACGATTATGATAGGAGAACTTATTTTTGTGAACAAATGATGGCTATGTTAGATAGCAATGTTATTCAATTAGAACATGTTTTGTTTTCGGATGAGTGCACCTTTACACTTCACGGTCATGTAAATCGTCAAAATTGCCGCTATTGGTCTAGGGAAAATCCTCACTGGATCAGCGAAGAACATACTCAATATCCTGAAAAGGTTAATGTTTGGGCAGGAATTGTTAGGGATCATATCATAGGCCCCTTTTTCATTGACGGCAATTTGAATGGCGATAATTATTTAGCACTGCTCCAAAATAATGTCGTGCCAAGTTTGACAAATTTGTATCCGCAAATTGCAGCAAACCCACAAGTTCCAGCGAATATGATATGGTTTCAGCAAGATGGAGCACCGCCCCATTACCAAATTAATGTCCGGCAGTACCTCAACGGAACATTTCCAAATCGGTGGATAGGGAGACGAGGATCGATAGAATGGCCAGCGCGATCCCCTGATCTGACGCCATTAGACTTTTTCTTATGGGGACATATTAAAAATGTTGTATACAAAACTAGACAAGACGAATAACGCTTGCCATTAGATCGGTCACGCCTGAGATGCTAAATAACGTTAGAAGAAATTTCTATTTAAGATTAGGAATTTGCCAAGACGTTCGCGGCGAGCATATTCAACAGTTCCTAAATTAACTTTTTACTTTTGTTTATACATTATGAAGAAATAAATAATTTTATTTTTTTAATCTTAATTTTTGCAATAAATTTGAAAACACTTAATATTGCCGAAATAGTTGAAGATAGGTATAGGACATTGAACATAAAATATCTTTAGAATCTCCTAAAGAATCCAAAAATTAAATAATATCCGGGGTGTTGCATTTGAAATAAGAAAGTTGGCATTGACCACTGTTACAGGACACACCCTGTATAAAAAGTTTTTATTGGAGAAAATGAGCAATTAAAAATACCAATCGACGGGTCCAAGCGTCTTTCCGAACACGCCCCCATTTATTTATTATCGAATTTATTCCATTTGGCTGATACACACTGTATATATATATATATATATATATATATATATATATATATATATATATATATGTGTGTGTGTATCGGTCCTGATTAGGGTTGGTTTTAAATTGCTTTTTTAGCTACAACAGGCTTTCGGTAATCTTTGTTACCTTCTTCAAGGCTGAAATATGAAAGAAGAAAATAATTTTTTCACCCTTATTTGTGTATTGATTGAGTAAGATTTTAAAAATATTTTAAAAAAGAAAAAGAGAAAATTAAAAATGTAGTACTCACTGCTATGCAATTAAATATTGATAACTTCTTGCGAAAAACTAACGTATGCTAAGCTTAACATCTTTGATTATTTTTACATAATGGCACGAATTCCTGTTCTTGAAGCAATTTTTATGCATTGAAAACGAAACAAATAACATTTTATGTAGTTTTTTTAACCCTATGTCAAGAAATTCTAACACTGGAACCTGTGGTGGAAGATAGATCAAAATACAAGAGTTCTAACCACACTACACCACAACTTGTTACGTTCTGGACGCGCGTTTCGCTAACCAAGTTAGCATCATCAGCAGATGATATAAACTAAAGTAACTTATCCTAACCGAGACTATTTATAGGTAAATGTGGTCACACTTGGTTGCACCGGACTGCACCGTTGTCAAGTAAACAATAGAGGGGACTATAGGGAATAGGCCCTCTGTCTTTATTTAGTGCTTTCTTACCACATTTAACTATTTCTATACTCTCAAATGCATCCAATAATCTATTATTAGATACATTTTTAATCAACTTAAGATTATTTATTCCTATTCGGTGATTGTTTTCCAAAGCATGTTGGGCAACGCTTGACTTTTCTGTTCTTTCGTATCTTAAATGTGCCATGTGTTCTTTAAAACGAATGTTTAAAAGAAGGTGAAATTTTAATATCTCTTGATGTAAGCTCATTGTTTCCTAGTGTACCCATACCACTAGCTTTAGAGTACCTAAAGGAACTACTTGAAATCAATAATTTGAAGAAAGAAATTATTGATGAGTATTTACTTCTCACAAAATTATGTATGAATCAAAATTTTTTTCAGTACAACAATAAATATTATAAACCACTAGTGGGAACTGCGATGGGCAATTGCTTATCTCCGTTCCTTGCAAATTTGTTTATGGGCAGATTAGAAATCCAATTCAAAAAAGAACTCAAGTATTTCCCAAGGGTGTGGTATAGATACGTAGACGATATATTTGCTATTTTTGATACTAAAACAGAAAATTTGGCCACTTTCTTAGAAACATTAAACAATAAATATCCTTTCATTAATTTTACGTACGAAAAGGAGAACAATGGGCAATTACCTTTTCTCGACACGTTAGTTATTAGAAATTACGATAAATTAGAATCTGATATTTATAGGAAATTTACTAATACTGATAGATATATAACATCCGACTCATTTCATTGCCGTCAACACAAAATGGCAGCATTCCATTTCTTAACTCACAGGTTAGTCAATTTTCCACTAAGTAAAGAACGTTTTAACAATGAAAATCGGATTAAAAATATAGCTAAAAGTAATGGATATAATGATAATTTTGTACATAAACTAGTAAATAGACATAAGCATAAGAAAATGTTAAAAGATGCCACCACTCTTCAAATACCTGAGGCTTCCAATAAATTCATAGTAATCCCATATGATCCCAGATATACGAGAGGTCTAGAAAAAGTATTTAAAAACGTAGGTTTTAGAGTAGCCTACAAAACGGAGAATAGTTTGAAAAATCTCCTTGGAAACCCCAAAGACAAAGTCGACTTGAGGGAGAGGAGCGGCATCTATGAAATTAGCTGTAATGACTGTGATCTAAAATATGTTGGGCAAACTAAACGCTCCATAGACAGAAAAGTCAAGCGTTGCCCAACATGCTTTGGAAAACAATCACCGAATAGGAATAAATAATCTTAAGTTGATTAAAAATGTATCTAATAATAGATTATTGGATGCATTTGAGAGTATAGAAATAGTTAAATGTGGTAAGAAAGCACTAAATAAAGACAGAGGGCCTATTCCCTATAGTCCCCTCTATTGTTTACTTGACAACGGTGCAGTCGGGTGCAACCAAGTGTGACCACATTTACCTATAAATAGTCTCGGTTAGGATAAGTTACTTTAGTTTATATCATCTGCTGATGATGCTAACTTGGTTAGCGAAACGCGCGTCCAGAACGTAACAAGTTGTGGTGTAGTGTCGTTAGAACTCTTGTATTTTGACCTATGTTAGTTATTTATAGTGCTAGAGTAATTAACATTGAACAGTTCTTGAGATATGTGTAATTTTATATGTATAAATTTAATTGAAAAATAGGTTTTATACCATCGGAAATTATTGTATTAATGAGACTGACTATAGGTATATGGATCTGAATTATACTCACGTTTTCAGATCCATATACCTATCTGGAAGAAGACACGTCTAGTCCTTTTGAAACTGATCGAATCCAATGCAGACGGTAGAAATTTTTTTAGTTAAGGGGTCAATATGCTTAAACAATTTTAATAATAATAAAAATAATAATAAACGTCTTTTTATTCAATAAACATAGCATTTCATTACAATAAGCAAATTAAAAAGAAAAGTGTATCAAATATTAAATACCACATTCTAGCGAAGTTTATCTTACACTTAACTTAAAAATGGTGCTATTACTACACTATAAAATTAAAAGAAAAAAACTTAGACAAATAGGTGAAACAGTTAAAATATAAGATGCCTCTGTATGACGATAGATTAATTATACAACGCTGAATAAACATGCTTTAAAATATGTAAAATGCAGACAATAAAAAATAATAAATACACAATTTTTAATCCAATACTAAACATAATTTGTCCTTACCAAATACTTACAAAAGGCAATATACATATTATAAATAGAAATTTTAAAATTCAAAACTGAACACATACAAAAAAGACAAAAAATCCGTTCATTGCTGATCAAATAGTAAGTTCTTATATTTTTTTATTCAGGGACACGATTCTATAGGATTGTCGCCTGATAAGTGAAAGACTTTCGAGCCATAGCTATGCGAAACACTAACTTTACTCTTAGGTAAGATGGTGTTCCCCTAATCATGACTCGGCGTACAAAATCGGCAAAATGGAACTTTCTTCTATTCTCCATGTTGAGCCATCTCAATCAGCAATCCTGGTGGATACATGGTCGAACCTGCGAAGACCAAAAACAAAGCGACAGCAGGAATTTTGAACTTTTTGAGTGCGATATTTATTTTTTTGGTCTAAGAAGGGACCTTATACAAAGTTGCAGTAATTAAAGAAAAACAACACCAGGGCCTCCGACACAGCAGAATTTTAAGTCACTTAGTTAGCACTTCACGGTTGTTATATAACATTTTCAGGTTCGTGTAGGACTTTTGAATAAGTGAGGAAGAATGAACATCAAAAGACAAATCAGAGTCCAAGTTGAGACCTAGAGATTTGACACAGTTCCTTACTGGTAACACTGTGTCGTTGATTTTTATTTGCATAACTTTGTCAACTTCAATTGTTTCTCTGCTCTTTAAGTACATTATAGAGCATTTGCTTGCATTAAGTAATAAGTTGTGTTTTTCTGATAAGTCAGATAATGCTTTCAGGCCCTGAATCGCCTTGAACTCTGCCAAATGATGCTGATATGGGAGAAAACTGAAGATTAGTTGGGTATCATCTGCGTACATCAGACTATTGCACTCCCTGACACACTTTAATAGATCTGCTATATAAAGAATAAAAAGTAGAGGCCTCAGTATTGACCCCTGAGGTACCCCAGATGTTATGGGATTCAGTCGAGAGGAACTGCCATCAAAAACCACACACTGACGACGCCCCGTCAAATATGATAGTATAAATTATACAACCCGTAGCGAAAAACCATAGTACCCATAGTGCGTGATTAATAGTATCGAACGCTTTAGAGTAGTCCAGCAATACTAAAGCCGACAGATGACCCTTCTCAAAGCCCCTACCGAGACGATCCACAACCTCAGACAGTATCGAGGCAGTATTAAATCCTTTTCTAAAACCAGATTGATTCGGTGGAATGATTCTATACTCCTTGGCATAAGCTGTCATTTGGCTGTTAACAACTCTCTCCAAGATCTTTGACAGTATCGGCAAGAGACTGATAAACCCCGAAGATCGCTCAAGGATGTTATTTATATTTAAACCGACTTAACGTATTTAATATTGCTGTTAAGTAGCTGAAGTGGTTGAAGCAAAGCAGATTGGAAAGACGTTGTATCAAAATCACTCCATGTTATGCTTGTCGTCAGCAAAGAGAGAGATTTTTCCATTAATTTTTAGATTGGTGATATCATTAATGTATAACAAACAAAGAATAGGTCCCTAGACCGAACCTTGAGGGACTCTACTTGTGATCGATTTACAATCAGAATCAGAATCATTTGCCCTTACAAATTGTTGCCTATTCCCGAGATAAGATTTAAACCAATTTAAAGAAATACCCCGGATGAATTTGTATGGAACAAATTCAACTTGTTGATCAAAATTTCATGACTAACACAGTCAAAGGCTTTTGCATAGTCACAAAAAACTGAGGCGGTGGGGTGGTTGTTATTGAGGGATAAGTAGACGTCGCTAAGGAGCGAGAACTCGTTTTGACTCATTGATTAAAACATCGTTTCGTTGGAGTGAATGTCGTCATTTTATTAATATTCTTATAATACAGTTAATGGCGTAACGACAAGTACTAACATGTTTAAAACACTATTAAGATGTATTTATAACGTGTGTTTGTTTTATTACCTGCCTCCATTAAATACTAGCCTCTTAGGTATGCATTGAGTAATAAATGTAATGTATAGAGTAATAAAACCTTATCAGGTATGCAAAAAGACAGGGCAAAAGAAGATTAAAAGGATATTTATTATTATTTCTATTAGAGTTATTAGTTAACTTACTAACCCATGCGATATTATAAAAACAAACCAGGAATGATTTTCTTATATATAAAAATATTTTTTATGAAAAAAATATTATTTTTGAATTTAAAAAATAATTGCGTTTGATATTATGTTAGATAGCGTTGCAGAGGGCATAAACCCGCAAGTACAACCGCATACAACGACTTCGGAGTGCACTTACGGGCATATCCTAAAAATGTAATAAAACGAGCCATTTTTGCATACAAGATGAGGCGAACATTATGAAAATGTACTGAAAAGAATATAAGGTACTTATGTAAACGCTAAGATCTTTCAAGCTTAGGTAAAATACTATTTTTATGTTTTTCCTGTTTTCAGTTTGGTATTTGCCTTTAGGAATCGGTTCATAAATGCTTCCATGAAAATATTATATTTCAAGATGCAATATTTATAAAAGGAAAACTTCACAGTAATGTAAGTTTTGAAAATAATCGTGTATACTTCTTTTATATAAACGTTCCTTTAAAAATTATAAGAATTAAGTCGGATTGATTCGGTCCATACTTGGTGGAAATCCATAACTAAGATATATGGCAATAAGTAAAAAATATACTTTAAATTAGTTATTTTATTAAATTCTAACAAAAATAAACCAATTCCTAAAGGTAATTATTTTTCAGAGCATACATTTTTTGACGGATTTGTAAATCTATGCAATACAAATTTCACAGACTAAGAAAATGATAATAATAATAATAATAATTTTATTACTTCAATTTAACTAGTGTACATACAAAATACATAAGTAATTGGAGGAAATGTCAAACCAATAATTCTTAAACTAATTTGTATAAAATAAAAATTACAAACAATATACAAGAATATATAGAAAAAGACAAGATACTTAGCATAAAATAGATAACTCAAGAACTCTTGCACAGTATAGTAGTTCATTTTAATAAGAAGACTTTTTAGTTTACTTTTAAAAATTATAAAGTTTTACATCATTACTCTATTAAAAAATTTGCAACCATTATAGACTATGTTTTTTTGAAAAAACGTTGTCTTATGAGAAGCAGGCAATAATAATTCTTTATTTCTAGTATTATAATTTTGTAAAATGCGGATTGATTGGAAGAGGTCCTTATTCTGATAAACAAAAATACAAATTTTTAAAATGTAAATTCTTGCAAGAGAATCTGTAAGAAAGTCCAAATATAATTCGAATTGCATACTTCTGCAATAAAAAACACTCTTTGCACGTCCGAACCTGCTCCCCAATTATATATGCCCTAGGACAGACGACTGTGTATGTTTGCATAATATATTGATAAAAGAACATTTTGACCGCAGTAATTATATAAAGCTTTTAGTGCATAGCAATTCTGGTTTGAAAACACAATAAATTTAGTTTTGTTTTCGCTAATATTTAGACAGTTTTTTTGAGACCAAAGTATAGCATTTTTGTAAACCATTTCAGTAGTAGTTTTAAGTGACTGAGCATCGTTCTTTACAACAACAATATTGGTATCATCGGCATATGACACAACTGTTACACCTGATGAAGTTTGCTCCAAATGAGAAATTAAATCATTAGAATAAATTAAATAGTGCAATGGCCCAAGAACCGAGCCCTGTGGCACTCCTTGCTTTATTAGTAAACAATTACTTTTAGCTCCGTTAACTAGAACATGGTGCATACGTCTATTCAGATAAGCCCTCAGCAGCTTCCCTGCTTGTCCTCTAATTCCATATTTTTCTAGTTTAAACAAGAGAATGTTGTCTTTAACCATATCAAACGCACGAGAAAAATCCACAAACAGGCCTGACACAGAGATTTTTATCAACAGCATTAACTATTGTCCTTTGACATTCACATAGAGCACTTTCAGTACTATGTTATTCCGTAAAACCGTGCTGGGAGTCACTCAGTAGGTTATTGTTGTTCATATATTTTAATAACTGATTTTTAATATTTATTTCAAATAGTTTGGATATACTAGATAATAGGCTAATTGGTCTATAATTTGAATAGTCATTTTTATCCCACTTTTCATAAAGAGGTATGACAGTGGCCAACTTTAATTGTTTGGGGAAAATCGCAAACTCAACAGAGATATTTATAAGATAAGTTAACAATTTGCACAAGACAAATTTACATTTTTTTAGCAAATTATGGGATACACCATCATGCCCTAAAGCATTAGAATTCTTGAGATTAGTGATAAAATTTAAAATATCATTTTCACATACTTCCAAAAATTGTGGGACATGATCCGATAAGCCCAAATTTACAACGGAAGCAACAAATGACTTATCGATATTGACTAAAAACGTATCAATACAAGTGCTGGAACTGGAAGTCACTCTAGTAGGTGATAGAAGAGTGGGTTCTAAATCAAAAGTTGATATTATGTCCATAAAATAATTTGTTAGGAAAGAAGTTTTAAATGTAATTTACAACCTAATGTTTCTCTTTAAAATTTAGAAATACTAGGACTTGAAACAGAATTAGCACTTAGCCAGTTCCAACATAACATTAGCAAAAAATATGAAGCCGCTACATTAATTAAAAAGGAATTTTTTAAAGAGCAATCCAAAACAAGAAATTCAAATTGTCAAAGGCATTAAAAATAAGTCTTTTTACTCTCTAATTAAACTTCTTGAAACAGTCTATCCGATTAGACCTGTCGTCTCCTTTGACTCAGCACCTTGTTACAAACTTTCAAAAAAACTTGTAGTTATTATTATAGACAGCACTAATTTTCCAGTCAAATATTCGATTGAAAATTCATACGACTTACAATACAAATAATTCAAAGGATCAATTGACCAACAAACGCTAAACTTCTATATATATATATATATATATATATATATATATATATATATATATATATATGATAGTATGTTTTCATTCCACGTACACCAACGTCATAACAAGAAAATGATCCTTGTTTGGAAACATGTTCTGCATCACAGCAGACACAATGATCCATTTTAGTCAAACGACGATCGCGATTTCGCTCTTATTAGAGCTCATCAGGCCGCCATAGACTAGCGAGCCCCGTGTAGGGCAAAGGCACAAAATGGACTCACAAAAACAACTACTCCGCTGGCTAATACCACGACCGGCATTGAATTACATTGTGACTCCTGGCTTTCGTTGGGAGCATTGACTCATGACTAGTCTCTATTCGAACGCGAGAAAGAAAGCTTCGAAAATGCCAAATGTGATTTTGGCGAAACGTCAGCAAAACTGTTCTTTTCAGAACGACAGTAGTGAACGGATGTACACCCGGAATGAAAACACGTTATATATATATATATATATATATATATATATATATATATATCATGTATATTCATTGCAATTGTCTTGACCATGGCTCACTATGTTTTAGCGCAAATTACCTTACCATTTCTTTAATGTTTAAACGCTTATATATCGAAAGCTAATTGACAGAATATATTAAAAGTATATATATCGAAATTAGAAAAAAACAGATCTTCAAGAATATATTTCATATAACAAAACTGACAACCGGTCAAAATTTCACATTTCCAATAATAGTTTCGCACTTATGATATAATATTCAAAATCTTCATAAATAACCCAACAATTTTTGTATTTATAATTAGTAGTAGTGTCAAGCTATCAAAATCTGTAATTTAATATATTCATATTTTAATAAAGATTACTATATTAACTTAAATAAAGTATGCACATTTCTGTATCTATATACGGGAAAACCCATGATCTTTGATAAAGACTTAAAAATAGACTTAAAAACGTTTGAATTAAAGAAAACAAGGATACGAAATAATTTTGTTTAATTCCTTGTATGAACCTCATTCCAAGAAATTAGATTTTCAAAAAAAAAAAAAAGAAATATATTTATATATATACAGGGTGTTTCACAACTTATCCACGAAATTTTAACCACATATGCACTGTTACGAAAGAAGTTTGATTTCTCAAAAAAAAAATGTAATAAAAGTCGTACAGAAATCGAGATAATAAATAAAATAATACAGTTTACCAGTTCACTTACTTATAAAACCTGTTCGAAATTGTTTCCATTGGCTTCAATGCAAGCTTGGGCGCGTCTAATCCAATTTCGGCGTACTCTCTGAAATACACCTCCTTCCTGCTGTGCTTGAAGTCTCAAATTATCGGCAGCCACTGTGATTCGGTCACGCAGATCTTTAATATTCTGAACTGGAGTACGGTATACCTCGCTTTTCAAGTATCCCCATAAAAAGAAGTCCAGAGGATTTAGATCGGGAGACCGTGGAGGCCATGCAATTAGTCCACCCCTACCGATCCAGCGTATCTGCTGTATCTCATTCAACAAATTACAAACTTCTAAACGAAAATGCGGAGGTGCCCCATCGTGCAGTAACCACAGCCTTGCTCGGACCGCCAATGGCACATCTTCAAGAAGGACCGGCAAATCATTCCGAAGAAATTCCAAATACTGGTGACCATCCATCCGATCTGGCAATACGAACGGTCCAATTAGACGTTCATCGACAATACCTGCCCACATGTTTAAAGAAAAACGATGTTGGAAGTTTGTCTGGACTATTGCGTGAGGATTTTCAAAGGACCAAACGTGTGTATTGTGAAGATTGGTTATACCATTACGAGTAAAAATTGATTCACCCGTGGCGAAAATATCAGCTGTAAATCGGGCATTTCGAGCATATTTTTCATATATGTATATATATGTATATATATATATATATATATATATATATATATATATATATATATATATATAGATATATTTTTTTTTAACAAATATTCTGATAAACCATTGGTAATTTCGAAAGGGTTTTCGGCATATTTAATTATGGAGAAGGTTCGAACTTATTCCAAGACAACACGACAACATTTCTATTTGCTTGGACATCAATGTGATGAGAATATCATTATCCGTGTTTTTTCAAGAAAAAAGTATAAAAAAACCTGTAGTTTTGGAAATGATTCAATTATTTTATTTTGAATATTTTTTTTTGGAATCTATGAACTAATTTTTTAAGAAATTGTGGTTTGATAGCATAATATCGGCGTTACCAAGCATAATAATTTACATCACTAGGTAGGTAATTCACACGCTAAAAAAAGTATTTTAAAGGAAATGCTGAAAATGACTAACGCCACTATTTAAACACGCACGAATACAGCGAAGCCAATTTTCTTGAACAGAACGTTAGGTCTTTGTCTGATTTGTTCCGCTGCAGAAAAATACGGTTTCTGAGGTCATCTTCATTTTCAATTTCAACCATATTATACGCTAGGGTTTTCATGTGGCCCAAAAAATAAAAATCAAGGGGTTTAGGTCTGGTGACCTCGGAGGCCATTTTCTAAGTTCTGGGGCATTTCGACCTGTCCACCTATTGTCAAACGTATTATCCAGATGTTGTAACACATTCCTATGAATGTGAGCAAGAGCTCCAATATGAAGAAACCAGATACTGGCTCGCTGAGCTAAAGCAATATCTTCTAAAAGAGTGGGCAAGTCATTAGTTAAAATTAGAGAAATGCCTCTCCTGTTAAACGCTTTGGTAGCTCAAAAGGTTCGATTAACCGATTGTGGATTATACCAGCCCAAATATTAATTGAAAACTGGTATTGAAATCGGCCTTGTTGAATCGTGTGTGGATTTTCTTAAGGTATGAGTGTTATGATAGTTTAAAATTCCATCTCTCGTAAAACAACATTCATCGGTTGTCAGTATGTTTAAAGTAAAATGTTCGTGTTGTTGATTTTTACGGAGAAACTATCGGCAAAATTCTCTTCTTCGTGGTAAGTCCTCTAAAGTCCTCGCTGCACATGATTAGGGTACAGAAGGTTTTCACAGAGAGTACGATGAATGGTCCAATTAGAAAATTTGAGGAATTGCCTCCACTAGGGCTAAAATATATTCCTCGTTTTTGGGTGTTATTGGCCTTTCCGACTCCCGATTAGTTTAACGGGCGTATACATTTTTAAAGAGTTTTTACAAACAAACAAACAAACAAAAGTATGCTTTATTGCCGCAGAAAAATTTTACAATTTTATGGACAAAGCAAAATATACCTAAAAATAAGACATATCAAAACATTAATCGAAAATTATTTCGACAGGTCAGTGCTTTTTTTTTTAAATGTAAATTATCAATTTACCAAATCGTAAAACACACGTTAGAATATAACATAACATTGCAAACAGTAAATGAATCATGATAACCTTATAAAAGTAAACAAACACACATGTACGAGGTGAATAATTTCGATGACATTGAAATCAAAATTGCAACTATGCGACCTTAAACTCTATGTTATTATAGTTATACAAATAATTGTGATGTTAAACAGAAGGTATATTGAACTAGTGTAGAATGTAGTATACAAAAAGAATTAAATTGTTTTTAATCCAATACCTAACAAAAATAATTAAGTTTTAAGTGAATATTCGACAGTTCTTTTCCCTATATAATGATTTACAAAATTCTATGCTACAAGTTAGGACATGACTCACAAAAGATTTAAGTAAACAAGCGAGTTTAGTGACAATTTAAAGAGACTTACTCACTGAAAAAAAAATCATTAACGCTGTAAAATGGTCTCTCAATGAGGTATGCTTTGGTGTTTTTTCGAAATTGTGCAAGCATAGGGATAGATTTTAAATGTACTGGCAGATTGTTGTAAAGTTTTATGGCGTTGTAAATAATTGATTTTTTTATTAATTCTGTGGAAGGAATGGGAAGATAAATATCATGCCTAGAGTTTCTGGTAGGGTATACATGTTGTGGCCTTTCTGGGAGGGTGTTTATATGTTTTCTCAGCAAACATACCGTTTCCAAAATAAATAATGCAGGAAGTGTTAATATTTCATGTTTTTTGATATAGTATTGGCAGTGAGCTCTATTATTTAGACCAAACAAATAACGAATGGCTTTCTTTTGAAGCATACAAATACTACGAAATTGCTCGGTGGTACAGCAGCCCCAAAAGGGAAGGCCATAGCGGAGGTGGGATTCAAATAAAGAGAAATAAGTAAGTCTGGCAGAAGGAACGTCTAGTTCTTTTGAAACTGATGTTAATATGATTAGACCATTTTAGGTTGTTATTTATATTTAAACCCAGGAATTTAACAGACTCTACGTATTTAGTATTGCTGTTATGTACCTGAAGTGGTTGTAAAGTTCCCTTATAAGATAACGCCACCGTTTTATCGACGTTAAAACAAAGCATATTGGAATCGGACCAAGCCTTAATTATAACCAAGTCTTTGGAAATACTAGAGTGTAAAGACGTTGTATCAAAATCACTCCATGTTATGCTTGTGTCATCAGCAAAAAGGGAGATTCTTCCATTAATTTTAAGGTTCGTGATATCATTAATGTATAACAAAAAAAGAATAGGTCCCAATACTGAACCTTGAGGGACTCCACTTGTAATCAACTTACAATCAGAATCGGAACCATTAGCCCTTACAAGTTGTTGCCTTTTTCCAAGATAAGATTTGAACCAATTTAAAGAAGTACCACGAATTCCATAAAAATTTAGTTTGTTTATCAGAATTTCATGACTAACACAATCAAAGGCTTTCGCATAGTCACAAAAAACTGAGGCAGTTGGGTGGTTGTTATTGAGAGATAAGTAGACGCCTCTAAGCAACGTGAACATGGCGTCACTGGTGCACTTGTTGGGTAGAAATCCGAACTGCTCCGGGGATATTATCTGATGTTTCAGGAGAAATGGCATAAGACGATTCTTCAGTAGCCTTTCGATGATTTTTAATAGCACTGGTAGTAGTGCAATTGGGCGATAATTGCAAGAGTTAGTTTTTTCGCCGCCTTTATGAAGTGGAATAATTATAGCTGTTTTAAGGCAATCAGGGAATACACCTTTTATAAAGGACTCATTTATTAATGTTGTAAGGGCCTCTATGACTGGGAGTGGCAAGTTCAGGAATATTCTAATTGATAGGCCATCAGTGCTACACGAAGATTTACTTTTGATATTATTTATTACCTTCAGTAGTTCAGTGTTGCTAACTTGGCGAGATACTTTTTTGAAGGTAACATTTTTGCTTACATTAATAAAATAATCATTTAGATCATTAGCCCCTGGCAAGATCTGAGTCACAGGGTTTGATTTGTTTCTGAGGTTATTGATGATGGACCAGGTTTCTTTCGAAACGTTATTAGAGTTTGTTAGACGTTTTCGGTAGTGTAATTTTTTTGCTGACTTAATAAATCTCGATTATGTATTAAAACGGTATGGAATTAACCCTATGTTATTTAAACATTTTTTGTTCAAAATGGTCCATACTATCACATGTTAAAATATTTAGTCAAACCCCTAACAACCTGTATATAAGTAATAATGGTCTGATAATGAGAAATCGTCTCAGTTCGTTATTAGCTGAAATATGTAAAGATTTTCTAGAAAACAAAACTAGCCAACACCCTCTTTTTAGCAAATTTCTTTATTGGCACAGGTAAATAGATAAAATTTCAGCTTGTTTCACTGGAGCAGAAAGATAACTAAATATGTTTCTAAAATTCATAAATAATTTAAATACCAATATAAAATTCACTGTAGAAATTGATTTGTTCTGTTAACTTTCACGATTTGCCGATGAAAACGGAAAATAATAAGAATATTTTTTGTTTTTCTACAAACCAACACACACTGGTACACCTATAAATTACATTTCATGTCATAAAATAAGTTAGCGGCCTTTAATCCATAGATTACCCCCGAATAAAAATACGTAAAATTACTTTTGTAACATGATTACAATATTGTTTTTTTATTTAAAACCACAACAGTGTTCACCTGCCTTTCATAAAACCAAGCTAGCTATTTGTAAATGCTAAATGCTTTTGAAATGAAAGGTTCGTCAAATCTGTTTAAGTATGATACAAATTTATCTCTAAGAATATGTTCTAAGTCTTTTCCAAAGAATATATATAGCGATTAATTTCTAATTATCCCATTGAATTTATCTAAATTTATTTTGAATGTCTACATTGAACGATGCTTACTGTATTTAACAACAACGTCTTGAGCCTTGTAAATAGAAGTAACAAATTACCCCAATAATCAAAAGTTAGCATAGGCTTAGAACGTAATATTAGTGTTCTCTCATACCGTTGACGCCTTGTTAATGCGTATTTTCCATCACATTGAACACTAATATTGGGATTTCTGTGGCTTCTTCAGTGATCTTGAAAACATCGATATACGGATTAAACATGCGAAATTTCAAGTAATTATTCGATTAAAATGGCTTCCACAAGCACATATTCTCAAGGAATTAGGTAGGGGGAATTGCTTTCTACATAAATATTTTGCCAAGTTACTGCTATAAACTTGAAATTATTGAATTATATATTCATTAATTTTTTACGAGTTTGTCGGCTAGGATAATATTACACATTATAAGCATTTTTTTCAGTATAAAATAATATATTCAGTACAAATAAAACCTTCCAAAAAATAATTGGGAAACATAAATAATTGCCTAAAATTAAGAATTTATTTATTTATGAGCAGACCACGAGGGCTTGCTTTAGGTAAAGACACTGAAAGTTTTTAATGCGAAATTTAAAGACTTGCAAATTAGGAGACTATATAATGATATTTGCTGGCAATACATTCGAGAATAGAGTTACTCTGGGAAGAAACAAAGGAGCGAGCCAACTGAGGGGTCTTTGGTCTTTGCAGTTGGACGGTGAAGGGATGCATGTGGATCGATGTTCGTGTCTCCTTGGCAGAAATGATTAAGGAGAGCATAATGAATGATATTTCATTAGAACAGAATCCGTGGTAGTATTTGTAAAACAGAGACAGATCGTCCATAGTCTGCTTCAAATGTAAATTGAAAGACTTGTCTATCGGCGGTACTCTTCTTGTAAGACAGCGAAAGTCCAAATTTCTGGGTTTAGTTATTGCTAGCGAGCTTAAGTTTGATGACCACATAGTAGTTCTTGGTGGTAAACTGTCTTCAGCCTGCTACGCTGTGAAAGTAACTGTCCAAGAGTTGGGTACCGTGTTTGGAAAGACTGGCTATTATCCTCTTATAGAATCTCGTCTTCGTTATAGAATATCGTTTTGGGGCGCAGCAAGTCAACGTTTTCTTTCTGCGTTGTACAAAAGCGTGCTGTCAGATGTATTTGTCGTGCCAAGCTTCGTGATTCATGTAAACCGTTATTTGTTCAATAAAAAATTCTAACTCTTACTTATTTGTACATTTTAGAAACCGTCTGCCTAGTATTTGTTAATCGAGATAGATTTATGGTTGAGAATCCTAGATACGTTACACGTCAGCATCTAAATTTGCATCTCCCAATACCCTGTACAATTCTTGTGAAAAAATCAATATTTAGGGCATAAAAGTTATATAATCGCCTCCCTAGCTATTTTAGGGAATCAACTAACTTGAAAATGTTTAAGAAACATGTATGTATAATTATATATATATATATATATATATATATATATATATATATATATATATATATATATATATATATATATATATATATAGTGTGTTTTCATTCCGGGTGTCCATCCGTTCACTACTGTCGTTCTGAAAAGAACAGTTTTGCTGACTTCGCCAAAATCACATTTGGCACTTTCGAAGCTTTCTTTCTCGCGTCCGAATAGAGACTGAGGTTTTGGTGACTGCGACGCTTCATTTTATACCCCCACTCGGGGCCGAAAGTTATATCTGCGCGGTCGTTGGTCTTTATTTATGTTTTCCGGATGGTGCTGTTGTTGTTGCGCTAATTGCGGTTGAGTTTTTGCGATTTTAGATTTGACGATTATTGTCTTCCATACTGTTGGTAGTTTTAGTGATTCGTCCCTTTTATTCAAATCACCTTGTTTTTCAATTTCTGTGGCTTCTCGGATTACTCTGGTCTTATAATGTTCTATATTGGCAATCTCCCTACACCCATCGAAATTTATTTTATGGCCGGTTTCCTGATGACATAGGAATAAAGCTGAGGTTGTTTGTTTGTTTCTGATGCTGAGTTTATGCTCTTCCACTCTTGCTGATATTCGCCTGTTAGTGTGCCCAACGTACAACTTTTCACAGTCCTGACACGGAATGCTATATACTCCGTGGTTTTCCAGTTTGATTTTATCTTTTGGGTTTCCAAATAGTTTACCTATTGTTGTTTGTGGCTTGTGTATTGTTTGTATGTTGTGTTTCCTAAGAATTCTTCCGATTCTGTCTGTTGTGCCTTTTACATATGATAAGACTACTCGTTGCTTTCCCGGTTCATAATTTTTGTTGTTCGTTGTTCGGGAACCCTGTGCATTAATAGCTTTCTCTATGGTGCGATTTGTGTAGCCATTTTTCTTTAAAGCACTAGATATTACCTTAAGTTCGTTTTGTCTTGTCTGTGTTTCAGTTAATCGCACGGATCTGGATATTAGGGTATTTGCCACAGCTTGATTTTGTGCTGGGTGATAATGTGATTTTGTATTTAAATATCTGTCTGTATGTGTTGGTTTTCTATACACGGTGTATTCGAAATATCCGTTATGCAGTTTTGTGACCAGAACATCTAAAAATGGTAGTTTGTTGTTTTCATCTAACTCTAGAGTAAATTTTATTGTGGGGTGGATTGAATTTACGTGAGTCAGAAATTTTTCGAGCTCTGCATGACCATGTTGCCATATAATAAATATGTCATCCACATAACGAATCCATAATTTGGACTTTAAACTTGCTTTTTTGAGAGCTTCTTTCTCGAAGTATATCATAAATAAATTCGCGACTACTGGTGATAGCGAGGACCCTATTGGAGCGCCATCCATTTGTTTATACCTTTGACCGATGAATGAAAAATAAGTATTTTTAAGGCAATGCTCCGAGAGTTGTATTATATGTGCCTGGAAATCCTCGTTCATAGCAATCTTGTCCAAGGCTTCGTCGATGGGAATACTGGGATATAACGATTTGACATCTAGGCTTGCTATGATATAGTTTTTTTCAAGAACGATGTCTCGTATAATTCGAGTGAATTGCTCCGAGTTTTTTACAAATGAATCAGCTTTTTCTACAGCTGGTTGCATAATTTCAGAAAGATATTTCTCCAGTTTTTGTAGCGGCGAATTAATAGCACTAACAATGGGTCTGATGGGCGCCCCTGATTTGTTTATTTTTGGTAAACCATAGAGTTTAGGACATCTGCTCGACTTTTGCCGTGGTATGATTTTTTATTGAGTTTCGGGGTTTATTGGTGAACTTTTTATTTTATTTTTAGTTGTTTTTTCTAGGTACGTTGTCGGGTCCCTTCGAACAGGCCTATAAAAATTGTCTTGTAGGATATCCTGCATTTTTTGTATGTAATCCTGGGTATTCATAACCACAGTTGCGTTTCCTTTATCTGCTGTAAGGATTGTGATGTCTTTATTTTTTCGAAGGTTTGTTCGGGCCCTTTGTTCAGTGGCATTTAGGTTTTGTTCTGGTGCTTTGCTTGATCTTAAAATTCGTAATCTCCTCTGCTTTTGTATATATATATATATATATATATATATATATATATATATATATATATATATATGACATCAGCTTTGTGCCTACTTATTTATCTAAGCTTTGTCACTAAGATAGATTACTTTGACAATAAAGCATTTTTTACTTCGAATGGTGTGGGTACTGGGATATGAGATAGTAAACAAAATTGTGGCTTAGTGGCGTTAACCTTTACTCTCCATTCTACGATCATGGTTCTTGGGATTAGACCGTCTGAAAACGAAATCATTTTCCGACGTTTCGCCTTCCACTGCAAGGAGGAGCATCGTTAGTTTACGAGATCGGAAGACTGAATGAGCTTGGATAGATTCAGCCCGGCTATGTATACCCGACCTTTGTTCACCGAACCGTGATTTTCAAAATTTTTCTATTAAAATTTTTAGGATGCTTATACATTAATTTAAAGTTAAATATTTTTATTCAGTTGCGAAAAAGCCAAAAAAGATTTTTGTTTGTCAACATGTCCAGTGGAATGTTGGTGTCCGGATACAGGAGATTGTACAATTTGTTTCTTTCTGATACATCGTTCATGTTCCTTAAGCCTAGTCGTCCAGTTTCTCCAATATGGCCATCACCACATGAATAAGGAAATGAATATACTTCTTCCATTTGGAAAGGAATAATGTCCTTTGGCGATCTTAAACATTGTCCAGTTTTATTGTGTTTGTTGATAATTGTATGTATGTTAGACCGGCGAAGTAATCTTGCAATTTAATCTGAGGAGTAGGATTATTATATTTTTTAAACGACCACTTAATATTCATTCCCTCTTAGAACTTTGGTCCTAACCCTCTAAAGGGACTTATAAATATAATTTTTGAGAAATCCGAAGGACTTTTGAGATGTGCCCAGTGGGAAAGCTGATTGGTTTCCGAGAAAATTATGGATAGCCCTTAAAATGGAGGACTCCTGTATAAGATAATCGAACTAAGACTAAACTGGACTCTTTTTTCAGCTATAATCTCACATATTAAAAACTAAAATAGCCATTAGATGTAATTTTCTGTGCAGGATCAGGAACAGTTGACCTTTGACACAAAAATAGTATTTTTTGTCTAATATTTGAAATTGTCGCTTTTTTTACGTATATCTTGATATTTTTCTTATAAATCATATTAGGCTGATTTTATTTTTTATCTTCATATTAGTCCTTATTTTAATAACATTACCTTATTTACATTTGTTAATAATCAGGTGAGACGAAGGTCTAATTACTTAGGACGTATATCTATGCTTACAGAGTTACAATGGGTTAGCTCTGAGGTACTCCCTGGTACATAGACTAAGAGTTTTGTTTCTTGGGTTATTAATGATAATGACTATCGCGGTAGTTTTTAAGTACCTACCCTGTATTTTAAATAAGTCATACATTTGACAATTCTAAGAAAACTTTAGCGTCTGCCTATAAATAACGATCAGTAAACGGTTCAAATAAAGAATGTATAATACTGCTTTACCTGCACCTGGAAATGAAGTAAGTAATCCTTTTAAATACACTTGTATAATTAAATGAGAGACATTTAAAAGTTTCATGTCGCGACAGAACTTAAAAAAGTCTACGATTTAAAAAAGTAAATAAAAAGTAGAAGCTTCCATTTAGAAAATACAATTTTTATGTTATAACGTATTTGTTTTCGGTTCAGTTTTTTTTAAATAACATTTTCCACTTCTGCTGAGGAATTCACATAGAATGGTTATTTTGTAGTCTGTTTCAGAAATTAATAGAATAATAACATTTTAAAGTTTGCAAATTTTTTTCTTTTTATCAAGTGCAGGTAGTCCCACCCGGTTTTGGGTCAATTTATGCGTTTGGCCTAGTGTTATCCGTTTATAAACACTGAAAATCGTACGCCAAAGGCGTGCGGCGATACTTATAGAAAGAATTTAAATTTAACCAAGTTCTTTCTTTATCAAAATGGTGTTCAAAATCAATAGCTTTGGCAATTAGTCAGTCGACAAATTCGTGTTTTCTCCAAATTGGTGTCTTCTCTATGTGCCGTGAATGATACCTATGATCAAATTCTTTATTTGTGTCTGTAATCATATCATGAATATACTTTCTAGGTAAAGCATCATATTGATCTAGATAATCGTAAAAAGCCGTTTCATCAATGTCTTGATTTCTTGTTCGCTCAAAATTTCTCTGCAAAGTTGTTTCCAATTCATTTTCTTGATTACCAGCTTCATTGATTACACTGGGGAACAAAAAAAAAACTTTTTTCTGCGGCATTAGTTTTTGTAGTAAATTTAGTGACATTAAACACAATAAGTCCTAACTACATATTTTGTTTGTTTAAATTGACAACAGTTAGCGATAACGCCTTTTATTCTATGCAACAAAAAGTGTTTATTTGTTGCCTTCGCGGCGACTTTACTTATAGCATCTAAGCGGGCCATGAAATAAAATCGAGTGCACAAATCTTTTTTGACAGTGACATTTCAGTCAGTTTAAAATTATTTTATTAGATATCAAGTGCTTTTTTGTCACTGTCTGAATTTTTTAAAAGAACGTATTTTTAATTGCTACTATATCAGTTTGTTCATTAAGTCGTTTAAGTTGGTGTTAAATTTAAAAATAACAATGAATTCTTCACGCAAGAGTTGTGTGAACCATCCCGACAAATTTTGCTACATATGTGGAAAATTCTGTCAAGAAAAACAGCAAAGAAACATTAACGGTTTTGTAAAACAAGCATACCAAGCATATTTTGGCAAGTATCTTGGACAGCAGGATAAATGGTGGGTGCCTCATAAAGTTTGTAAATCTTGTGTAGAGTCACTTCGCTACTGGACCCAAGGGGGACGCAAAGGACTTCCATTTGGGGTGCCGATGACGTGGTGTGAGCCATCAAATCATGTTGATGATTGTTACTTTTGTGCCGTGAATATAAAAGGTATGAATAAATATAAAAAGCGTACTTGGGTTTTTCCAAATATACAGTCGGCTAAATCACCAGTGTTGCATAGTGACTCATTGCCAGTGCCGATATTTAGTACCTTATCAAACGTTACTTGTGATGATGTCGAAATGATGGACATTCAAAGTGACAGCGACAGTGAAAGTGAATTCGAATATTATAGTGCAACTGCAACGGTGAGGGGTTTTTCACAACGAGAGTTAAATGACTTGATTCGAGATTTAAATTTGTCTAAGAAATCAGCAGAGCTTCTTGCATCAAGACTTAAAGAAAAACAGTGCCTACAGCCTGAGGTAAACATAACATCTTATCGAACGAGAGAGAAAAACATTCTTCCGTATTTTACCGAGGAAAATAGTTTAGTATATTGTAACGATGTTTCCGGACTTCTACATTTAATGGATCTTTCCGAATTTGGCGGCTTTTTATAGACAGTTCTAAAAGAAGTCTAAAATGTGTTTTACTGCACAATGGAAATAGATTAGCTTCAATCCCGATAGGTCACTCTACCAAACTTAAAGAGGAATACCAAAACATTAAACTGGTTTTAGAGAAAATTTTGTTTGTACAACATCAGTGGTCTGTATGTGTGGATTTAAAAATGGTGAACTTTTTATTAGGTCAACAAGGTGGGTATACTAAATACCCCTGTTTTCTCTGTTTATGGGATAGTCGGGCAAAGCAAGAGCACTGGACTAGAAAGGACTGGCCGTCGAGAGAAAATATGACTGTTGGGAATGCCAATATTATTCACGAACCCCTAATTAGCCGGGAAAAAATCATTCTTCCGCCACTTCATATTAAACTTGGGCTCATGAAACAGTTCGTTAAAGCTCTGGATAAAAATGGTGATTGTTTTAAATATATTTGTCAAACATTTCCAAGCCTTAGCATGGAGAAATTAAAAGCAGGTATCTTTGATGGTCCCCAAATCCGCAATCTTATAAAAGACAAGAACTTTTTAAATCACATTAATGTGGTCGAAGCAGAAGCATGGAAAAGCTTTGTATCTGTTGTCAAAAACTTTTTGGGTAATCACAAGGCAGCAGAATATTGCGAAATTGTCACACAGATGTTAAAAACTTTTGAAAAACTAGGAGCTAACATGAGTGTAAAAATTCATTTCTTGCATAGCCATTTGGATCGATTCCCGGATAACTTGGGCGATTACAGCGAAGAACAAGGAGAGCGGTTCCATCAGGATATAAAAATAATGGAAGAAAGATACCAAGGCCGGTGGGATCGTCATATGATGGCGGATTACTGCTGGACGTTACAAAGGGATTGCCCAGAACAAAGATACAAGAGACGGTCATATACCAAACGTTTCAACTAACTTTTTTTAGTATTTCAGTTTTATTGGCTTAGTTTTAATTTAATATAACATAATAAAATAGCTGGTGGCATTCAAAATATAGATATTCAATATAAATAATTTTATTTTTTTTTTGTTTTAATTTATATGACACTTTTTTTTATCTCAGAAACTACAAACATACTCCTCGTATTTGGGGCAACACAATTACTCAAAATCGACTTTCAGAACCCGCGCCGCAGAATCACTGTTCCCCTGTGTTATCGATTGTTTAATGACACTAGGTTCATCAGAAACTTTTGGTGTTGATTGAAATTGTAACCGTCGTTTAAGTCCTCCTCTACTATACGATGGCAACACTGTTTTCACATTAACGTTTTTTTCATTATAACGAACATTGTCAGGATCATAAATTTGCATTTTGTCTTCTTCTTCTTGGGGGGTTGCATCATTTTTTTAACAATTTTGATGTATTTTCTCCAGAGGGTTGGGACGGGGTGGTGATTAGTTTGTTTTCAATAGTTTTTAAATGTTTTGTTATTGGTGAAAAAATATCTTCATGTGCCAATTCACCCTGTTTCAATATATTAAGTTTCCGTTTAAGGATCTTTCGTTTTTCTATTAGTTTTCTTTTGATCTCTTTTTCACTAGCATCCATATTTCTTGTTGTCACTATTTTGTGTCTTTTATACTAAAACTTGAAAGTAGGACTAACACATTTTTTAATTCTCACAAATATATGTATTTATCAAAACAACAACGATATCGTCCTTCATCTATCTTATGATCTTTAAAAATTGATAAAAAATTATATGGTTTTTGCCAACAAATACCACATAGAGCTTTAAATTTTTCGAATATCATATCGGTACCTACATGATCATTATAAACATGCTTTAAATTCATATCATCCTATTTAAACAGAATTAGTGCGTTTGCATTATCCCTTAGTAAATGCTTTGGAATTTTTGCATACGTCTGAGACAGATAAAAACAATCAACATGACTATGACGTCCCATACTAAAATATTCTCGAATCACATCTTGTTTATCGCAAACTAGCGTTATCCGTAACAACTTGTACAGCAAAATCTAGGGTAGTCGTGTTTTATGTAATCGTGTACATTTAAAATAATAACTTTTTTTTCCACTCACTGCTAGTGGATAATTGTTAGAACATCTTTTTGTTGGAGTGAATGTCGCTATTTTATTAATCTTCTTATAAAACTGTTAACAGTATGGCGTAACAGCCAATACTAACATGTTTAAAACACAATTAAAAAGTGTTTATAATCTCTATTTTGTTACCTGTCTCCATTAAGTACTAGCCTATTATGTATGCATTGAGTAATAAATGTAATCTATAGAGTAATAAAACTTCATTAGATACGCAAAAAGACAGGAATTTAGAAGGTTCTTTATTTATTATCTTTATAAACAAAATATACCTACGCCTATGGACGACCTCGAGTTCAGTCAAACTGGACGGAATACCCCACATGAGATTATAACTGGAAAGGGCCCTATTCCGTCCTCACTTGATGACAGTGTCCTTAACATAATATGTGCAAAAGTTCGGTGGTTTGACTTCATTTGTTTATACCAAATGTGTTGATATTTTCACGAAAACTACTCAACTCTTTTCTGGCTGGCAAATCTGAAAAGATAGGGTTTTAAAATATGTACAACTTTTAAATAGACAATCTTTTATTGTCACATTTTAAACTTCTTTTTTTTTGTATATAATTTTTTTGTGGTCGCATTTTACCATAACGAAATAAGTAGACCCCAAATTTGGTTCTAGTATTGGATTCAGTTTTAGAAGACCTTCTCATGGAGCCCCCACATTATGACCTAGGTTGCCAGTTGTCAAAAAAATGGGGGCTTACAAATTAAGGGGTTGCAGGCAGGTAGCTGAAAATATTACAAAAAGACGAACAACCATTTATACCACTTCACGTGTTCCAGCGTTTTTGTGAAAAATTACTCAATACAGAATTGTATGCGTTTCTTTTGAACAATCCTGTATGTTTCCAAAAGTTTTTGTTTGCTGGGAAAACGGTGAAAAAATATTGTAAGCATTTGTTTTTGTACCAGATGCCAAACTCTTAACCATTGTTCTACTAAAAAAAAAAGCTCGACGAATAGGAGTCTTTCTGTTTATTGCGTACACCCTCTAGTTTGTATAAAATCGTCAATAACACCCCCACAACGTCAAAAAAACTAACGTGAACATGGCGAAACAGTAATCAGCATTCAATAAAAAGAACTTTTTTTTGGACAAGTAAAAATAATATTGAATGAGAGTCAACTACAATAACAATTTCGTATGTAAGCTATTCACGCCACATTGTTCAGCAAGTACATTTGTTCGGCGAAAATTTTGTTATTTTACCTCGCCGTTGAAAAGGTAAAATTGAAATTTCCCACAAAGTTGGTGTTTTTGAGCCAATTTTAAATAGATCGTAGGTGTATGTTCACTTTTTTTTAATAATTTTAATTTTGATGGTAAATTAGTCTTGATTATAGTAAAGTAGTTAAAAATAAGTAATTTATTTTATCCAATAGAGCAGTAATCTTACGCTTAGTTAAAAAATTCATCCATTGCCAGAGAGATACTAGTTAATAAGTTCCTCATATACTTCTGAGGATGAAAGTGGGGCACCTTATCTAACCTTACTTAATTACCAAAATAAATTTAAGTTCTGTAAAGAAACTTATATTATAAAGCAATTTGTTTAATTATAAAAAGTTATCTGCAAGAAGTCTCAGGAGATAGAGAATTATTAAAAAGTCTGTAAAAACGGGAGTCAAAACTAACATATTTATGGGAATATGGTGACTTTGAGTAGAGAATCGTCTACTTTAGCAACTATCGATCTTCAACCCCCTTTGGTTATGACTAGGCTTAGGATAATTATGCATTTAAAAATCTAAAAATATGCATGCAAATATGCTCCGAAACAAGGGAAAATATGCACTTAAAAATTTATTTATTATCGGATCAAAAAACAGGAATAAAGCAAAAGTATAGCATTTAAAATATTATATTATTAACACGTCAAGGTATGTATCCTTGGGACGCTTTTTTTACCAGTAATTGTTTCATTAATACAACTATATAATAAAATTATTTTTCTTAAATAAAATTTTAATATATAGTTAACTGTAACTTGAATTCGTGGGTTATGGGACTGCAATAAGATCTAAAGTGAAACCACTATTTTCAATCGCAACGTTTCGTGTTACATTAACACTTTTCAAGCTCTTGAGTTAGTGGGAGGTTTTCCCACTTCCCACATGACCAAAGGGGTGGAAGATCGGCTTTTCCTAAAGTAGGAGAACCTCTACTAATGGGAATTATACTGGATAACATTGCCTATCGCTGAGGGCTTTCTGTAAACTTTTAACTCGATTTTATTATTGTTTCTTTTCAAGAATAAATCCAAAACCAATTATTAAATTCCTCTTCCAAAGTAAATAAAATTTTGTGATGTAGGGAATCTACAAACATAAGGAACTCCGATAGTTCCATGTCACCACCATTCCAAGGAAAGCAAATATCGTTTACTCGTGACTTGTGAATATCATTTAATGACAGGAATTCGTTAATGCTGCTATAGTTTTTTTTATTATTTTGGAGATTGAGCTTAAAAGAAAAACTAGTCGATTGTTTTTCGGAGATGTAGGATTATTTTTCTTAATTCGGCTAATGTAACAAACGGTGCAACTGATCTCCATTTTCTATTTGACATACAATGAGTACTATCAACCGCACTTCGAATACTTTGCATCTTGTAGGTCCTCAACGCTCTTTGGTCTCTTTTTAAACACTTTCTCTTTTAAATACCCCCCCTAGAAAGAAATCCAGTGGTGTAAGGTCCGGAGACCTGGGTGGCCATTTCATAGGACCCCGTCGACCTATCCACCAATTTGGAAAAATTTCTCATTTTCAATGGACTCATTTTAGAAAGATGATTATAGAGATTTCATATTGGGCGCAGTGTGAATACCCCCACCACCCCCCTGACAAGGGGTGCCACCTCCGAGTGAAAGGATGGCAAGGAAGAGGGTGGGTTTTGTGGGCTAAGTACGACTTAAAGTTACATCTGCAATATTTATTTGTTTTTTTTTCCTACCGGAAAATGCATTTAAAGTTCCAAAATTGTCAAAGCTAAAGATGGAATGGCATTTGAGGGGGTGGTTTTTTTGGAAATGTTGATGCCATGGTTAATAAACTTGGCACGAGAGTTCATTGGGTACAACAACCTTCCAACTGGTCAAAATGTTTTTTGTAAACTCCCCCCTTGTTGAAATGAGAGTGAACTTGCGGGGTGAGAGTCCGCAGGGAGGCATTATCAAAGGGGTTATTCCGGAATAGTTCACCAAAAATCAGCTCTTTCGGATAAAGATAAGTCAAAAATAAAATTAATCTACTTTTTTATGGAGTATTTGGTTTTGACACATTCTAAGCCTTGGAAACTCTGATAGGGTTGACCCACTTGGCGCTCGGTGAGTGCCATCTAGGAGCTTGGGTGCATCCTCAGACCAAGTAGAATCACTCTTTCTTCATCCCTGGAAAAATGGCGATACTTTCAAAAAGTGCGCCGCTAACTTTGTCGAAGTGTATATTCCAAAACACTCAAGGTTTTATCTAATTCAAATACCTGTAATGAATCAAGTAGTCATACTTCGCTTTTTCCATCAAAATGACATTCATTTATTTCTGTGGAGCAGAACTGTCTTGATAATTAAGCTGTACCCAGGGGCGTGCGGTAAAATTTTAAGAAAGGGAAGCAGTTTTTAGAAACTTACCTATTTGTAATGTAATTCGATTCTTCGATTATTTTTTGCAAATTCGTCAATGACGTCATCATAAAAACGTCGATGCTCCGACAGATTTTGGAGAAGTTTATTTTCCAACAGCGATGTAGGCGAAACTCTCCTGCCCCGTTGAATTTCTCACATTTTTTATACGTTTAAGTGTTGAAAAATTGCGTTCTACTGATGAACTTGTGGCAGGTATTGTCAATACTAATTCACACAATTTCGACACTTCGGTGTAGGCATCCTCGAGCTCCTTGTCTTTTAAAAATTGCATTAGTTCCTTAGCGTTATTTATTGTGCTAATGCCATCAGTTTCGTAAATCACTTTTAGTTCAGATCGCAGTAACACTCGGTCGAAGAACTGGCCATAATGAAGAAGAAGAGATTTAAACGCATCTTCCGAAAAAGTTTTTCCTTTAAATGCATCAAAATTGCAGAGCTCGAGGAATTTAAAATCATTTAAACCGTTAAATCTATAGTTTATTTGTTGCTGAATTTGATCGATTATTTCATAAAAGAGGCGTCTGTATGATGTTTGAACATCTCCCACCTTGTCTGTTCGAAAACGCTTGGCTTGTGGCTCTACATTTAACGTCATCGTTTTCTCCCAAAATAAGTCAAAGTCATCTCTTTTTTGGCTTAACATGGACTTAAAATCATCCACTTTTTTTAGGCAAAAAGCTATATCATTTGTTTTAGTTTGTAATATATTAAAAACATATTCTCAAATAGTTCAATCAGTGATTCACGATTTTCAGATACTGTTAACACAAGTCTTCCATTATAGTTCCACCTAGTAGGAGCTACTTTGGGCAATCGTTTGTGGACAATGGAGTCCAAAGCTTGTGTACGTTTTGTTGACTTGGAAAAAAAAGCAGCCATGCCACTTAAAGTAACGAAAAATACTTTAAACTCTTTAACTTGATTTATAGACTGGGATAAAACTAAATTGAATTTATAAGCAAAACAATGGACAAACACAGCACTTGGGAAAGTTTCTCGAGCTTTAGCTTGCAGACCCCCTAATTGTCCTGCCATCACTGCAGCTCCATCATAGCTTTGAGCAACTAATTTTTTCTCTCCATTAATTTCTTTAGTAACGTTATAAACTACGGTATATAATGCATCTACTGTACGATTTTCGGACACATTCTTAAAACCTAAAAATCGCTCTTGAATACTTCCGTCTGTTTTAACGTAGCGTATTACTATAGATAATTGGCTAAAATTAGTGATATCAGTTGTTTCGTCCAGAACAATAGCAATGAACCGCGTCTCGCCAATCTCCCGGTTAATTCTTTTTAGAATAATGGTTGCAACAGCGGAAATTAAATCATTCTGGATTCGATTCGACGTTCCGCGAAAAACGCTAGACTGCTCTAAATGATTTTTTAAGCAATCATCATATTTAGCCATTAAACTAAGTAAATCTTGAAAATTTCCTTTATTTGAAGAAACCCTTGTTTCGTCATGACCTTTAAATCCCAATTCGTGCTGTCCGAGAAAACAAACATCGATAAGTCTTCTTAATATTTGCCTATTTTTATCGACTAGTTCATTGTGTTGGCGGTGACTAATTTCCAACTGTTTATTAAGGGCGTGTTCAATTCTGGTTTTGCCGAAGACTTTTTCTTTTATGACGGCCTGTAAATGCGCTTTGAACATAATGTGTCTTTTTACAGCTTTATGGAAGTTGTTCAAATCGGAAAAAACAGTTTTATTCCAGAGACCCTTTTCATTTTCAAAAAGTAAACAGGGCCAACAAAATAATTTACTTATATTTTCACACCCTCTTAGCCATTTAAATTATTCGTATTGTTTTTCCGGATAAAAATGTCTAATATAGTTTTTCATTTTTGTGGTTAAATTTTTCATAGGCAGTTTTGCCCTTCCTTTGGAAATTATTTGAAGCTTATCAGCGAAGTGTAATGTTGAAAATTCCTTTATTATTAAGACACACACCACACATTCACAAACACTCTTCTTACTAAATTCTACAACATTTTCAACGTTATTACCGACAGCAGAAGTTCAAACAAACAACCTACTCCAGCGATAGCTTCCGCCACCACTTAAAGCACGCGATAGAAATGCAAAAATTGCAAACAGCCGCGCCGGTGGAAAGTTTAATAACCTCTGGCTCGATTCACAGGAAATCAAGCATACAGGACTTGGCTGCGGACCACATAGGTTCTATTCGATATTCTATTGTGGCTGGGTCGGAGTCAAGGCCGCATTTATTATGGGCTTGATAATTAAGATAATATTTTAGCATTTTTAATATAAACTAAATTAATGGTTTCCTATTTCAAAAATTACATTTTTGAAGATGTTTTGTAATTTTTTTGGGGAAGCACTGCTTCCCTTGCTTCCATGGACTGCACGCCCCTGGCTGTATCTAATTTATTATAATTTCAACATTCATTTTCTTGACGGACATTGAATAATTTATTGATGGTCGACGAAAAAACATTTTACCTAACAGTCTTGGAAAAGGTCTTTCCTAGAATTGCCAACTTCCAGACCTACGGTGCATCTTGAATGTTTCGAATATAGCGGGTATAGACAACCAGCACATACCGTTAGATATTTAAATGCAAGATCACAGCATGACCCAGCACAAATTCAAGCCGTGGCCAATATAACAAAAACGAGACAATACGAATTTATATAATTGCTGCTTTAAATAAAAATGGTTACACACACGTAGACATGTTAATACCCAACTAGTTTTAATGGAAATGTTTTCCTTTTAACATTTGAAATTTCAGTATTAGCATAGTCAAAGGCTGCATATAAAGCTGTAAGCCGTAAAAGCGTTGTAATAAATAAAACGCCTTTCCTTGTTCATCCATTATTACCTTCTCTTGGAAACTGTACTCGACTTATTAAGTTTTGAGAAAGTTCCTAGACGTAAATTAATCCATCTTGTGGGTACACGAGACAACATTAAATACTAGCAATTAGTTTAGTAATAGAAGGAACTTTATTAATTTATCATCGTATATATTCTCTTTGTTAGATATTTGAGAACAATTCATAACTATTAAGTTTTATTTATTACAGGGAAACATATAAGCTTATGAATTAGTTTATTATAGCTTTTTAATGAGTTGTTTGCAACAAGTGATTATACAGAAAAATGATCAGTACCTTAATATAATTTATCTACGTCCGGGAGATTAGAAGATCTTAACCCACGCATTTTGCCTGAGTTAAGAGCTTCATTACCGCACTCCTTTTTATTTCCACACGTATTTTCATTCATTCATTCTTTTTTAATTTGGAATTTGTAATATAGAAAAAGCGAAGAAGATTCTTATAAATTATTTTATGAAAAACTGTAAAACATGAAAAATTATTTATTATAATAAATTCCTGACGAAGCAGCCACGTATGCTAAATTTGTAGTCAGTACATTGTTGTCATTACATATTTAAACTGGTTGTCTGATGGCCTTGTTTCATTTTTTTTCGGGTCTCGTCCAAAGTTTCTTCCGTTTCACCCAGAATTTTGGATGCAATTTTTCTTTTATTTTCCGCAGAATTTTCAACGTTGCTTTCCCCAACCGTGTTGAATCGCGAGCCACCATGACGCTTTACTGTTAAAATGTCAGCTCCCGAATCTGCCGTAGATGATCTTCGGAAGCAATCCCCAATGCAAAACTTCTGGCTGTTCAAGTTTGAGATACAAAGCAATTTGTTTTGGCAAGGATCAAAAAGAATTAATACCAACCGGTTGCTTCATTCGAAATTGGATGAAAAATCTAACATGCTCGATATCTCTTGAATATTTCCAGATGTTACATAGAATTATCTTGCCTTCTGCTAATCTTCTGGGTATCATTCAGGTTGTAACATAATACTATGATATGTATCTTTAAAATGTTGAACAAATTATTACCAGAACATCTTATTAATAATTGTAAATTTGTTAGGGATATTCGTGAACATAATACTTCTTCAAAGAATAATTTTTATATAAATAGAGTTGCTATTATCAAACTCAAACTCAAAATGCTTTATTGTCTAGAAAAAGTAAACTGACAAAGTAAGGGAAGAAAAAGATTTTACAATGGTAAACTTAAAAAACATGACATAAAAATAGTACAAAAAAAATCTAAGAAAAAGGTGTTTATAAGTGAAAAATAGTCTGGCTATATCTTAACAAGGAACAATATGAGGTGTCTAGTTATATTTTACATACTAGACAAGACTAAAAGTTAAAAAAAAACTAAGGAAAAAATATTTAATATATATAAATATATATGTGAATGCACAAAATACACATTATAAACAATACATTCTAAAAACTAAAAAAAAACAAAGAACGAAAGGAAATACAGTTAAAACATACTCAAAGATCAGCTAATGCATAAAGGGACCAAAACATAATTACAATTCTGTTAAGACAGAAAATAGTATAAAATTTTAGGCTCTTGGAGGGCCAAAAGATGGTAAAAAGATAGAGTGTGTTATATGTGGTATATAGAAGGAACACAGTTAAAATAAGCCGAAAGTCAGCAAATACATAAAAAGACCAAAACATAGTTAAAATTAAATTAAGTCAAACGAAAATACGTTTCGTTGTCGGTAAAAAAAAAACATCTCCCTTCAGCCTTGACATCTTCAAACAGCAAATTTGTTAACTCCTCTCGCCTGCAAGCTTCTGCAAGCCCAATAATCAATGCTAATTTCATAAATAAGTATTTTTTGTCATCCGCTTCTAGAAAGAATGTTGTAATATTGGTTTTAGTTAATACCCTTGACTTTTTTGATTGACATCCCTCAGATTTTCTTTTGTGGAGGGCGACTAAATTTCTAAATTTGCTGATATCATATTAAGTTTAATAGATTTTATTGTTCTTATCATAGAATAAAACGATCAGAGAGATGAATGCCTATAGTTAGTAGATAACTCCCCGAAGTATACAATAAGTACCTTTTCATACAAGAGTCTGGGGAACAGATTTGTAAGAGCTCCGAGTTTACGCTACTGGCATCGACAATGTAGAGTGTAGAGTACAGAGAATACTTATGTTTTAGTGTTAAATCTGTTGTCAATTAGATCTTAGATCACAGAACACTGTTAAGTACTAAATTAAATTAGATTTGCTTTTATAAACTAGTTTTGGCGGAAGTGATTAACCATACAGAGGTGCGTTTTATTACTAATATAACTAAAACGCTTTCAGTTTTCCGTTACAAACACTTAGATACAATTACCATTATTTCTAGGAGAAACAAGATTAACTGGTAGAAAGGTTTGATCGCACAATAATTTTTTCATTGTATAATAATTGAAGGCAAGTTATACCATAGAGGTGAGTTAAAAAACCTAAACTATACGATCATCATGATTTAATTTAAAAAACAAAATATACTTTTGTTACGTATTAAGGGGGTGGCTCAAATTATATTTTAATTTTCTAACAACCTATTTTATAATTTCTAAAATTTAGGGAAGTTAAACAAAAAAACAACTGCGGAGCTTGTTGAGGAAATTATAGTCTAGCTAGGGTGACAAGATATGTATTCTTTTGAAGAGTAAAGTTCTCTTTTTCAGGTCCATGATCTCTGTATTGTAACTGTTACTATATGTACGACAAATATACTCTATTTTGAGAAATATGATCGTGTTTTCTAAGTTACTATAGAATACAAAGGGTACGATTTTTTTTAGTTTTCAGTTGGTACATACTTTGAGGTAGACAGAGTTAAATTCAATAAAGTATATTTTTTTAATCAAAGAAAAGAAAAAAGCCATATTTTTGTAGCTTAAAATTTTTAGAGTGTTTATACAGGTTGTTTAAAAAATATTCCTTAAAATAAAAACTGACTCTGGAAGAAAAAGGTATAATTATTTATTTATAAAGGCTATTCCTAGAAGGGGTCATGGGGTAAATATTTACAGGATGTATACCTCGATGTATACAGGAAATATCAAAAAGAAAAATATATTATCATACGAAAATTGAAACAGTAAAAAAAATCAAAATAATTTATAAAAAGATGGTTACAAATGTACAAGCTAGGAAAAATAAATGCTAATATTTTCACCCCGAACTAGAGATAATAAATTTATGTGGAATACTTTTTCATTTTCTCTGCACGTATTAGATAGGGGAAAGATTTGTGGTTGATTTTTAATTGTTTTAAATGTGCATTTTAAGCTACTCCTAACGTTTTCAATAATGTTTTTACCCGGAGATCGTGCCTGAACCGCCTACCAATCGGGTTTATTCCATTATGTTGATGATATTCGTTAATTATGACTGCTCGAAGAGGTTTTGCAACACCATCAATGAGTGTAAAAGTGCAGTATTTACCGATTCCTTTCCTCCGTCGATCGCCGTTATTTTTTTGTATTTATATTTACATTTACGTGTGTTTCCTATTGTTTCACTTGTTTGTGAAGTTTTTAGAGACCCTGTTTGACACAGTGACTATTCGTGTGTAGTATTTTGGAGTAATACGAATAAATGTATTATTCAAAACGCTCTTTTTATTAGTAAGTAAAAATATCGCAGCAAATTCTTACTTTGTAGACACACATTTTGCCCTAATTCTAGGATGATGCTGTATCTAGTTCGGCTTCACTCTTAACTTATCAAATTTTTATGCAAAAATTCCAAACCACTTTTCCGATATCATCTTGTAACACTTAAAAATCCTCACCCGTTATTATTGTTAAAATTATTTATAAATACACATTGTTCTACTACTTTTAAATTTGTGTCCTTTCATATCGTATTTTTATTATTTTTTTTATTATGTTGTTAAAATTATTAATATCTACTACTTTTAAATTTAATTATGTTCATTCATTTCGTGTTTTTATTATTTTTTTTAATATACTACTTGTTAAAAGTATTAATAGACACACTTATTTAACTCTTTCCTTGCAAAAAGTAGTTTAAACCGCACAACATATTAGCTGGATCCATACTGGCACCCTAACTACAAAACTATGATCGACTTTTTTCGGAGCTCTCACAAATCTGTTCCCCAGACTCTTGTCCTTTTCATTCTGCACCATTAGTTCTGCACATTCTTCTCTCTGCACCATTTTTGGAACCTATTAAAAATAATCTCATATTTTGGCCTGAATTTTTCGGGAAGCAACTGCATCAATTGCCTTGGATGCTTCCTGCTCAATATCCGAAGGAATGCTTCTTTCTGAATCACTTATTTTAACTAAAGAAATTAAAACTGTCAATAAGATGTTACTTAAATTGAAATTGCCCGGGGTAACGCAAAGTGCAAACAGATAACAGCTAATAGAAAGGTGTTTTATGCTTGCTTTAAACATTTTGAAAAATTTGTTTGACAAAAATATGTGTGTATTTTAACAGTCGTGCGTCAGACGTAGATAAAATGTTGTACAATCCATGTGAGTTAACCTCGTGCTACGAACTCGTTTTGTAACTTCTACACGCGTATTTAAATGATGCTGTTAACTCATTTGTATCGTAAATATCTATTATCTAAGATCGTGAGATAAGAAGCCATTACCGCACTGATTTTAGTTAGATAATGTTAAATATTACCGCACTAGTGTGGTAATGATATCTACTAATATTAGGTTTAAAGAAAATACGTTTATTTTTGTTTAAGCTACAGAATTACAAACTACTTATTGTAAATATTATATACACAACTATTGCAGTTATTTAAATTAATAGCAGATGTATTTTTTTGTACATTTACCGTTCTTATAGCACAGGAACGAGGAAACGATCATGATTAACGTGTTTAGGGCGTAACTTGATGTAATTTGAGTTAATTTCCACCATATTTAAACGTACAATGTCTCCTGATGTTACAAAAAACTCTCGAGCTATTTTTGTATTCGTGAATGGTATTACATATCGAAAGCACGCACTTTCATCGTTGAGATTTTCCAAGAGTAAATTTGTCAACTCTTCTCTTCTATTTTCTCCTGCTAGTGCATCAATAAGTGCTACTTTCGTCATAAAAAACTTCTTATCTTCAGCTTCCTGCAGGAAAACACCCATAGCGTTTTTCGTTAATATCTTCGATTTTGTAGGTCTATATCCTTCCGACTTTCTTTTTAAAAACGCAATTAAATGAGAATATTTAGTAATATTCACATTTTTTCTAAGACAAGACTGGAAATTACGCCGGTAGGATGGAAGATTTGAATCGCTCATATTAAAAATGTATGAAACTCGTTCCGAACTCTGGGACAAATTACAAATTATCGTGTTCCAAACTCATAAAATGAAGTGACTTTTAGTATTTATAACATAGGTAACTATTTTTTATATCTTACATTAGTATTATAATGCTTTTACGTTTTTATTTATTTTATTTATTTTTTTGTCATCTTTACTTCAATTTTTTTTTCAAAGCACAGGGTTGCCATCTTATTTGTCGTACCTGATTTACCTTTAAAATACGGCTTTAGGAAGACTGGAATTTAATTCAATAACAATAAAAGGAGACGTACCTTTACTGAGACTTATTAAATAAATATCGAACATTTTCACCTCACGTTCGGATTATTCTTGGACATCGGCGATAACTCTGTCCTGGCTTTCTGTCAACAGCGCAGAGATTTAAATAATTTCTTTAATCTTTGTTTTTCCGTGTGATAATTCGTTTATGGAAATCACCCAAAAAATATAATAAATCAGTTTTGTTATACCCCTCACCCCTTCCGAATCTACTCTTGCGGGAATAGTGTGTGAAAACGAAATTAAAACAAATCATGGTCAAAATTTGTTTTATTGATATAAGCACAAAAAACTTTAACCAAGGTAAATAGTTAAAAAGACATAAAGGAAGGTAAATAAATCAAAACATATTAACAGGGGGAGGCCATTTAACAAAGACAAAAATTCTGAGTAGGTCTCCCTAAAATTAGTACGAATTTATAGCTCAGCTTTTACAAGGTCCAAAGACATTCGATTTCCCTCTTTTATCCACAAATTATTCATAAAGCTAAATATTCCCTTACAAAAAGCTTTGCTAATTGGAGTCGACATGACACAATTTTGTTTAAGTTTATAGTCTCGATTTTTACCCATTCTAAATAATGCGAGAAGATTTGATCATTAGGTACGTTTTTGGGTAACTCACTGTATTCAAAGCATTGTTTCAATTTTTCATTCCTTAAAGCAGAAGAACTAAAATCAATGTAAATCAGTTCAAGAGTCGACAGGGTACATACGTGTGTACATTGAACAGCCGACAAAGCCAGCGGTGGTGAAATGTCGTGATAATAATAATTACAATAATAATAATCTTTATTGTCTAACAGATACATCCATTTATAAGACAATTGAGCATGAAATAGGAGACATAATATAATATTAATAACAATATCACTTAGATAAGCTAATATGTATACAATTAATGTAATTTGAACTAAAAAAGAAAAAAGAGCAATAGATTTCTACCAATAAAATTAAAGGTAAATTATAAAGGTCTTCATTCAAGGCACAAGAATCTATTCTTTAAGAGTGTTGTAAGCTTAGCGTAAATCAATATCATTACAAGTACCGTTGAAGATATTCATAGCCTGATATAATGGCGTTTTCATGAGAAAATTGGTTGATGGGGTCGGCAAATGCAGGGAATACTGATATAATGGCGTTTTCATAAGAAAATTGTAAAGCATGCCAAATTGCTTTTTGTACTACGTTTACTCACAAATCAATGTCGATTGAGAGATATCAATCCCCTAACCTGTGTGAAAATACAATCATATATTGACATTTCGAAGACCTTAGCAAATACCGGAAGCAAAGAGACTGGTCTGTAGTTCGATATTACATTACATTAACATCATCATGTGATGTAATAATGTTAAGCAGGAGTGTTTTTTTTTTCTTTGTAAACATTATAATATTTGGGTTTTCTAAATCTGGGATTTTCCCGGAAATCACACACGTCTGGCTAGAATTGCCAGACGTCAGGGATTTCCTGGCGACACCTGAGAGAAATCACTTTTTTTAACCGGCTTCAAAAAAGGAGGGAAAGAGAATCAAACGGACGAAACTTATGATATTGCTCTTTAATTATTTGAATGCAAAATTAATATAACCGATTGAACACAAATGCAAATAACAATTACTGTCGGATTTCGTCCAGAGTCTTCGGGAGTTGGGTTATCAAGTGCGACAGACAAAGCAGAACGTTGCCATCTTATTCATCTTGCGGGGTCGTTTTTCCGATTAAGATTTAAGAGACGGTATTAGGAAAACTTGAGTTTATTAAAGTAACAATACCTAAAAATTTCATATTTAAAGGTAAAATGTACTTTAATGGGACTTTTTAAATAGGTATAGAAAATATTCACTTCACACACACCGTCATTTTGTTGGTTCATATTGAATTCATACCAGTCTATCTCTATATCCTTCACATTTAATTGTTATGCAAAATTTAAAGTAAATTTTGTGTTAAATTGGTTAATAATTTTTTCACGTTTCAGCAGGTCGCCATTTTGTTCCGGCATATTGAATTTTTAATTTTTGATTAACATTTGAAGTCATTCTAATAAGTAGTTTTTAAGCTATGCCGCGAACTGGCAGCCAGACCTACAGATGGACCGACTGAATTGATAAAACATATTGCTTGGCATCTAGGGACGCTAAAAGGTAATTTTTTTTACGATTACAAACATTTTTGTTCGGTCATTTTGAATTAATACCACAATTTTACTAGATAATCTCTATACCACAGTTTTTTATGGCGCACAATTTGAAATCAATCCATTAAGTTTTTTAGGCTGAATTTTAACATTTTTTATTAGGCCGCCATTTTGTTTCGCCCTCTTGGATTCGTACCAAAATTTTACCAGTTGATTTCTATATAGTACTTGATTTTTGTGCAAAATTTGAGATAATTTGGATAAACTAAATTGAGAAAACTGGCGACATCTGAGAGAAATTACTTTTTTTTTATTATACAGTGTGTATCAGCCAAATGGAATAAATTCGATAATAAATAAATGGGGGCGTGTTCGGAAAAACGCTTGGACCCGTCGATTGGTATTTTTAGTTGCTCATTTTCTCCAATAAAAACTTTTTATACAGGGTGTGTCCTGTAACAGTGGTCAATGCCAACTTTCTTATTTCAAATGCAACACCCCGGATATTATTTAATTTTTGGATTCTTTAGGAGATTCTAAACATATTTTATGTTCAATATCCTATACCTATCTTCAACTATTTCGGCAATATTAAGTGTTTTCAAATTTATTGCAAAAATTAAGATTAAAAAAATAAAATTATTTATTTCTTCATAATGTATAAACAAAAGTAAAAAGTTAATTTAGGAACGTTGAATATGCTCGCCGCGAACGTCTTGGCAAATTCCTAATCTTAAATAGAAATTTCTTCTAGCGTTATTTAGCATCTCAGGCGTGACCGATCTAATCGCAAGCGTTATTCATCTTCTTAAGTCAGCTAAGTCGAGGGGTTTAGTTTTGTATACAACATTTTTAATATGTCCCCATAAGAAAAAGTCTAATGGCGTCAGATCAGGGGATCGCGCTGGCCATTCTATCGATCCTCGTCTCCCTATCCACTGATTTGGAAATATTCCGTTGAGGTACTGCCGGACATTAATTTGGTAATGGGGCGGTGCTCCATCTTGCTGAAACCATATCATATTCGCTGGAACTTGTGGGTTTGCTGGATCCGGATACAAATTTGTCAAAGTTGGCACGACATTATTTTGGAGCAGTGCTAAATAATTATCGCCATTCAAATTGCCGTCAGTGAAAAAGGGGCCTATGATATGATCCCTAACAATTCCTGCCCAAACATTAACCTTTTCAGGATATTGAGTATGTTCTTCGCTGATCCAGTGAGGATTTTCCCTAGACCAATAGCGGCAACTTTGACGATTTACATGACCGTGAAGTGTAAAGGTGCACTCATCCGAAAACAAAACATGTTCTAATTGAATAACATTGTTATCTAACATAGCCATCATTTGTTCACAAAAATAAGTTCTCCTATCATAATCGTCTTCCATGAGCTCCTGAGTTGGTATCACTTTATAGGGATGCATTTTATTTTCTTTTAATGTTCGAATAATCGACGAATGGCTAATATCGAACATTGCGGCGACTTGTCGACTAGAAATATGTGGGTTTTCCTCAAACTCAAGCATAATATCCAATTTAGTATCATCATTTATTGAATTGGCAGCTGCTTTTTTTATCTGCCTCACATGTCCAAGCTCGCGAAACTGCTTTTCTATTTTACTAATTGTCCCTTGGGATATATGCGGCAAATTTGGAAATTTTTCATGAAATAAGCGAGCAACTTCCACTTGTGTTCGTGTGTTATCTCCATAACCAATCATTTGTAGAATTGTTATTTTATGCATTTCTGTTAAATGAACCATTTTTCTGATATTAGGTATTATGCAGTTAACGAAATTCAAAAGACTATGACACTGACAACTACTGTCTTGCAAAGAGAAAGGCCAGGCATTTTACACAAAAGTAAACAAAACTTAAAAGTAAACAAAACTGGCTCTTTTTGTTCCATATCAATAAAAAGGAACGCTAAAATGGTGTTTGCTTACATTCTTAATATGAAGACCTAAATGGTAAATAAGTATTGAGTGTGTTGTAGCGAATTTTTGTAATCAAATAAATAGTTCAGTAACCAGAGCCACTTTCATGAATAATAATAAATTCGAAATAAATAAAATAAAAATAAATTTGAAAACACTTAATATTGCCGAAATAGTTGAAGATAGGTATAGGACATTGAACATAAAATATGTTTAGAGTCTCCTAAAGAATCCAAAAATTAAATAATATCCGGGGTATTACATTTGAAATAAGAAAGTTGGCATTGACCACTGTTACAGGACACACCCTGTATAAAAAGTTTTTATTGGAGAAAATGAGCAACTAAAAATACCAATCGACGGGTCCAAGCGTTTTTCCGAACACGCCCCCATTTATTTATTATCGAATTTATTCCATTTGGCTGATACACACTGTATAAATTTTAATAAACAGAACGTTATTCAGAAAATATACTCAGATTTAGACGAATGTTTCAAGAGACGAAATCGCCTTTCATTATAAAATAAGATATTTATAAAGATGATATTTCATAGCTGACGGGGGCATTTCAACGGCAGGCAGCGTCGGCAAATGCAAATTAACTCAATTAAAACGAATTGGAAAGTTTCTAATGAATATTTATGTCCCGAGGTGAGGAATGAGAACCACTGTTCCCTCTTCCAGAAACAATGAATTTGGCGGTTTTGAATTCAGAGCACGTCGTCGCCCCGCTTCAATATAAAATATTTTTGTTATAAATCAACCACTGTTTTACGGGTTAAGAGGCGAGTTTTAAGATATTAATTGAAATCGTTTTTCACTACTTGGTTGCAAGCCCTGCACCCCACGTTGAGCTGTGTTTAAATTTATTTTTTTTATGTTTAATTTACATTTCTCATGCATTTTTAGCTACGAATAAAAATGCTGGATTGATCGAAATTTCTCGTAGTAGAATCAATCTACTGTACATTTTCATGAATACACAACTGCTCTTCTCAAGTTTTTTGAGTAAACATGTTAATAGGATTACAAAGAAAGGGAAGCTTAAGTTTTGATATTGCATGACAATCGAAAGCCAGTTTTTTATTTTTATGAAAAAAAAAACGTAGTTTTTGATCCAATCAAAAGAGACACATAAAGTGCGGGGCACGAAAGAAAACCGGGCGGAGCCAATCAGTTTAGGAAGGTTGGCCAAGAAATCTCTTTAAACCAGTGGTGTCCCGTCGTTCTTTAAATAATATGGCACTCGTTCTTGACTATACGCACTTCAGATAATTAAAAAATGTAACTATGTTTAATGAAACTTTATCTATATTTGTCTGTTCTCTTTCGTGTACCGCACTTTTATATATCTTTTGTGTTGCAAAAACGGCGAACTTTCGAATTTTAAAATGATTTAATTTTGATTTTTCTTGATCGATTTACCTATAAATATATTTTTTCTTGAGTTCTGTCATTAACGGTTCTCGGGCCTACGTTCATTGGAGCACCCAGTATAGTGCTACACGATTTACAAGTCCAGATTTTACAAGGGCAGCCAGCATCAGATCCAGTGAATGAGATTTATCAAAATTTTAATTTATGCAGTTCGACTTTGGGCTACTACATTTTTATGGAATTCGTGGTACTTCTTTAAATTGGTTCAAATCTTATCTTGGAAAAAGGCAACAACTTGTAAGGGCTAATGGTTCCGATTCTGATTGTAAGTTGATTACAAGTGGAGTCCCTCAAGGTTCAGTCTTGGGACCTATTCTTTTTTTGTTATACATTAATGATATCACGAACCTTAAAATTAATGGAAGAATCTCCCTTTTTGCTGATGACACAAGCATAACATGGAGTGATTTTGATACAACGTCTTTACACTCTAGTATCTCCAAAGACTTGGTTATAATTAAGGCTTGGTCCGATTCCAATATGCTTTGTTTTAACGTCGATAAAACGGTGGCGTTATCTTATAAGGGAACTTTACAACCACTTCAGGTACATAACAGCAATATTGAATACGTAGAGTCGGTTAAATTCCTGGGTTTAAATATAAATAGCAACCTAAAATGGTCTAATCATATTGACACCTTAACTAAAAAACTTTCTACCGCCTGCTTCGCCATTCGATCAGTTTCAAAAGAACTAGACGTTCCTTCTGCCAGACTTACTTATTTCTCCTTATTTGAATCCCACCTCCGCTATGGCCTTCCCTTTTGGGGCTGCTGTACCACCGAGCAATTTCGTAGTATTTTTATGCTTCAAAAGAGAGCCATTCGTTATTTGTTTGGTCTAAATAATAGAGCTCACTGCCAATACTATTTCAAAAAACATGAAATATTAACACTTCCTGCATTATTTATTTTGGAAACGGTATGTTTGCTGAGAAAACATATAAACACCCTCCCAGAAAGGCCACAACATGTATACCCTACCAGAAACTCTAGGCATGATATTTATCTTCCCATTCCTTCCACAGAATTAATAAAAAAATCAATTATTTACAACGCCATAAAACTTTACAACAATCTGCCAGTACATTTAAAATCTATCCCTATGCTTGCACAATTTCGAAAAAACACTAAAGCATACCTCATTGAGAGATCATTTTACAGCGTTAATGATTTTTTTTTTCAGTGAGTAAGTCTCTTTAAATTGTCACTAAACTCGCTTGTTTACTTAAATCTTTTGTGAGTCATGTCCTAACTCATAGCATAGAATTTTGTAAATCATTATATAGGGAAAAGAACTGTCGAACATTCACTTAAAACTTAATTATTTTTGTTAGGTATTGGATTAAAAACAATTTAATTCTTTTTGTATACTACATTCTACACTAGTTCAATATACCTTCTGTTTAACATCACAATTATTTGTATAACTATAATAACATAGAGTTTAAGGTCGCATAGTTGCAATTTTGATTTCAATGTCATCGAAATTATTCACCTCGTACATGTGTGTTTGTTTACTTTTATAAGGTTATCATGATTCATTTACTGTTTGCAATGTTATGCTATATTCTAACGTGTGTTTTACGATTTGGTAAATTGATAATTTACATTTTTAAAAAAAAAAAAGCACTGACCTGTCGAAATTATTTTCGATTAATGTTTTGATATGTCTTATTTTTAGGTATATTTTGCTTTGTCCATAAAATTGTAGAATTTTTCTGCGGCAATAAAGCATACTTTTGTTTGTTTGTTTGTTTGTTTGTACTCGAGTATGCCAAAAGTGGCCGTCTGTCTTGTCTACGTGCTGATGTAAAAGTGGACGTTTTTATGTCCTAAAAGCCTTAACTTTTGAGATACAGGATGGTAAAGTTTAAAAAGAAAACATTTTTTTTCATCCCAATTCTGATGCTATTGTAGATAACTGCATGAAATTTGATACACGTCTTCTGTGCATTAAGGAGCATACGGATTTACCCAGGTTAATTACATATGCACGCCACTGGTAAGAAATTTCAAAAATTGATGGTTAATGAAAAATGACCTTTTATGCATAAAAGACGTGTATCAAATTTCACACAGTTATTTATCTATAATAGCATCAGAATTAGGATTTACAAAAAATGTTTTTTTTTTTAAACCCTGTATCTCCAAAGTCAAGACTTTTAGGTTCATATTAAACTTTTTTCTTAAAAAGGTCCAAGAATCACCCCTCTTTAACATTAGCACGCGATTAGGAAACGCCCTGTAGAGTACTTCAGAATGACGCCCCCTGTACAAAGTAATATGACAGACGGAGACAAACGGTCACTTTTGGCATATCCGAACAGCCCAAAGTCGAACTGTATAAGTTAAAATTTTGATAAATCTTGTTACCTGGAATCATTGCTGGCTCCCTTACTATAACTACATTGATGTGTTAATTTTGAAAACATATGAATTCTGTAGTTTTTTAAATATTAATTGCAATATTAGATATTTTTTGACACCCGGTATTGAACAAAAAATTAATTATTTTGAAGCAGTTTATTGACAGATACTTTATGAACAATTTTACAAAATATATAAAAAAAAAACTAAGCCATTTTTGAGGTTGACGGCTGTTCAATGGTTCGATTCCTACTAAATCGTTGTCTTCCTCTGAAAAATGAGGTTTCGTTGTCACTATTTGAAGATCCCAGTGTGATAACTAAATCATCAATAACCGTTTCAATTTTGCCATCTACTTCCCAGTATTTATCTTCAGTAGAACGAACATGTTTAACATACGATTTCCGATAATTTAAATCTTTAATTGAAAGTTCACCGGTATTGCGCTCTCGAATATATTTTTTTACTCCTGCCATGCAAGTTTAATAGGGTTGAACCAGCATGAACTATAATAAAGCGACTACTAGAAGGGATTCCCTGAACAACACATGTAACACTTCCACTTTGCCAGCATTTGTTCACTGTCATATCATTATCTACCCAGGTTTCGTCTAGATACACAATATTGCGTCCTTCTTGCCTATATTGCCTTACAGTTGATAGATATTTCACCCGCCAGTGAAAAATATTTGGTCTCTCAATAAGCAATTTTCGTTTATTTTGGCACTTGCGCCAAACAAAACCGTTTGATCGTAAAAGCCGATTTAAGGGTTTATACTCGTATGGAAAATCTATTTTGTTCTTTACAGCACGAGGTAGGGGTTTGCAGGTCGGAACCTTCTTCAAGTTTATATAAAAATCATCCATTGTTCGTCGAATTACTTGAAAATCACCATCGTCAATTTTATCTTTGTATGATAATCGGGGTCTTTTTTTACCAGGAGATTTTAAAGGAGAAGTAGGACATGAGCGATGATTATGTTCTCTTTAAATTTTTCTTACACTACTTTCCGAAACACCAGTGTAAAATGCAGCGCATTCTGTTCGATTTTGAATTGGAATAGTCAAACTATTATTTTCAGCTTCTCTAGTACAGGCCTCTATAACGTTCGCAATAACTTCACGTGCACCGCTTCGAATTGTTTTTTCTCTTTTGCTCGCCATCGTTACTTCGAAATAATAATTCAAATTCAAAGCAATAGATTTATACAGGGTGTCCGGGAAAATGTGGGAGATCTCTCGGACTCAGATAGAACATTAAAAAATAAGATGACAAGTTCCCATAAATTTTTTTCCTAGCGGCCCTCCCTACGGAGATACGGCCCCCTAAAGGACCCCACTGGAAATCGGTTTTTCTAGAATAACTTTTAAACGACTCAATATAATTTAACGAAAATTTAATATGATAAACAGTAGTAAGGACCTCTCAAAATGCTTCCCTTAAAACATAATTAGCTTGTTTAGTTTACCAGGGACGGACTAGATTGTACATTTTAACGCTCAAATTTTTAACACCCTGTATGATAAGGAGTTAAAAAAAATAAATTTGGATACCTTGAACATTAAGCTAAAGAAAAGGTGCTCTTGTTCATTGTCGATAAAATGAACCGTTTTCGAGAAAAAAAAATAATAAAAGAATACAACTTTGGGAGTATTAAATATGTTTTGATCCTGAACAACCTAATACGCTAAATAGAAAAAAGTCAATTAAAAACTTCATAAGTGGGTTCAACATGTGCTCCGTGATTTGTGATGCACTCGCAGGCACGACGAATAGAGGACTGCTGTACTCGCCACAACAACCCAGCATTGTTCCTTATCATATCGCAATGAAACGTGATTCTCTGTAAAAGTTCCTCCCTAGTAACAACCGGAGAGGAATACACCAAGGTTTTGAGATGACCCCACAGGTAGAAATCCATTGGCGTTAGGTCGGGAGACCGTGGAGGCCAGGCAATGGGACCTCCTCTGCCTATCCAACGGTTTCCATAGACGTTATTTAGGTGGTCCCGTACAGCAACGCTAAAATGGGGTGGGGCTCCATCATGCATAAAATGCATCCTTTGGCGGGTTTCAAGTGGCAAATGCTCTATTGAATCTAGAAAAGCGTTCTGAAGGAACTCTAAATAAAGTTCACCATTCAATCGTGCCGGTAATACGCATGGTCCAATGAAAAAATTGCCGATTATTCCTGCCCAAACATTAATGGATTGAAACTGATGTTGATGATGATGAACGACAGTGGCATGAGGGTTTTCATCAGCCCATACATGCGAGTTATGTAAATTTACAATACCATCTTTGGTAAATCCTGCTTCATCGGTAAAAAGAATAATGCTAATGAAGTTTGGGTTTGTTCGTTGTTGATCTAACAACCAGTTTGCGAACTGGATTCTTCGAGGAAAATCTTCAGGAAGTAGTTGATGCACTTTTTGCAGATGATAAGGGTATAACAACTGTTCTTTAAGTACTTCAGCAACTGTACTTTTTGACACATGAAGCTGCGCGGCTAATATTCGAGTGCTTATTGAGGGAGTATCAGCTACAGTATCCAAAATATCTTCCTCCAATTGCACCGTACGTACTGTTCTCCTCACACCAGCATCAGTACTCCTTTTCCCAAAACTTCCTAAAAATAATTAATGAACGTCAATAATGTTACCTTATTAATTGAGAATTGCCCACCAGTTTCTCTTAGACGTTGGTCAATTCGCTGAAATGTTTTCTCATTTGGAATATTGCGATTAGGATATCTTTCTCCATACAACCTTCTTGCTTCATAAGCATTGCAAGATGCAAGTCCGTACATAAGATGCATATCTGCATACTCACTAAATGTGTATCCCATTATCGAATTAAATTTACCAAGGTATTCAAAATTTAATAAATTAATATCGAAGTAGGTACAAAAAGATCAACGTGTCAAGAAGATTTCAAATGCACACGTCAATGCGAGATTATTTATTTCGTACCATAGTAACGTTTGTAAAAAAGTGCATTCTTTAATACTGATAAATAAACAATAATAAAACATTAATACTTTTATTATTTTTTTTCTCGAAAACGGTTCATTTTATCGACAATGAACAAGAGTACCTTTTCTTTAGCTTAATGTTCAAGGTATCCAAATTTATTTTTTTTAACTCCTTATCATACAGGGTGTTAAAAATTTGAGCGTTAAAATGTACAATCTAGTCCGTCCCTGGTAAACTAAACAAGCTAATTATGTTTTAAGGGAGTATTTTGAGAGGTCCTTACTACTGTCTATCATATTAAATTTTCGTTAAATTATATTGAGTCGTTTAAAAGTTATTCTAGAAAAACCGATTTCCAGTGGGGTTCTTTAGGGGGCCGTATCTCCCTAGGGAGGGCCGCTAGGAAAAAAATTTATGGGAACTTGTCATCTTATTTTTTAATGTTCTATCTGAGTCCGAGAGATCTCCCACATTTTCCCGGACACCCGGTATAGAAATGAAAACCAATGCTGCAATATTACAACAAATAAAATAACATAAAATTTATTTGCGTACACAAATTTTACTTTTCCGCTTGCTTAAGACTATGTACCTTTATTTTAAGGACCGCCCGGTTTTCATTCGTGTCCCGCACTTTAGCATGTTGGTTTTAGATATCTAATAAGTCATATTAATAACTTGAAGTGCTGTCTACACGTGCGGAAATAATGAAACGAGTAATATGTCAGGTTCTCGCTGTGGACTCTGGGTGCGTGTATTAGTCGTTTGCGTGACCTCAGGTGTCTAGTCCTACACACTTATTATCAATTCTATTTTACTATTATCATAACCTTGACGGCCATTTTTGATTAACAAACGTCCGCTAGTCCGATACATCCGGTTACGGATATATATGCTAGACATTTATCTGTAAAAATCTCATTTAACAAAAAAATTGGCTATTTAAAAGTTAGGAATACTAGATGTATACTCCGAAAAGCTAATTATGTGTAAATCTCATGATACATGCACGATTTTAAGATTTTTCAGAAATCATCGGTAAAAAACAAAAATAAAAATTTTGACAAAACTCTTATTATCTTATTTTTTTATATATTTATTTTTATAATTTGAAGGCTTTTATATGTAAAAGAAACATCAAATGATATTTCCATAGGCTTATTTTTATACTAAAACAAATATGTAAATTTAGGTTTAATAATATTTGGCTTTAAATTTTATTTTAATTTAAAATAATATTTTTTCAATGCAGCAATTAAAATAATGATTTTAATAAAAAAAATATTTTACTTAAAAATAGAATAAAAGTTATTTTATTTATAAGAATATTGTGATTATTTTGTTCTTATTTCATTTTGTTTAGGGAATTAAATAAAATTTCTTATTTATTAGATAAGTTTAATGCCCATTTGAAGAGAATAAAAAATTTCGTTATAAATCTTTTGTTTTATTAAGAATAGTGAAGTGTGGCTCAATTTAGTTCCGCACGTAGTATCCTGTCTTTTCAAATATTTTTATTGGGCGCCATTTTGGTTTTTTTCTAACATGGCTGAAAATAAAATTAAAAACATGTTTTTACACCGATTTTTTTTAAACATATTATTAAACCGCCATTTAGTCTTGCCGTGTTGAATTCGTAACAATATTTTATCTAATTTCTGTACAAAATTTGATGTAAATTGAATTAAAAAAAACCCGTTGATTTTTACCACTTTATTTGGCCGTCATTTTGTTCCACAACCATCAATTCATACCAAAATTTTACCAGTTTATCTCTATATCACATTTAGGCTTGCACAAAACTCGAAATTAATTTAATAAATAGTTTTTCAGGCTTGTTTTTTTAATATTTTATTAGGCTACCATTTTGTTTTATCATTTGGATTCGAACCATTTTGAGACCCAGAAACCCAGGAAACCCGGAATGATTTGGTCGCCATTTTATTCCGCCATCTTGAATTCGTACCACAATTTTTGCCAGTTCATCTCCAGCTTCTTCTAGCGCGCCGTCTCCTGTCGAAGGTTGGCGATCCAAATGGCAATCATAGTTCTGGAAATTGCTGCCCGAAAAATATCGGTCGATGTACAGGGTGTCCGGATTTGGTTGCAAAAGCAGGGTATCTCGCTTATTTTTAAAGATAGAACCTTGCGGTTTTCACACACCTGAGCTAATTTTTTGTGAAACTCATGAAGCCGTAAACAAAATTTTCATAGCCTTCTTCGTTTATGAGATACAGGGCGAAATAGAAAATTTTGCATTTTGGGACCCTCCTCGTATCTCGGTTATCCTTTAACTTAACGCAAAGAGAAAAATTGGTGCTTTTGCAGTTTTTTACGCTGGATCCAGTGGCGTAGTCATATTTTTCATTTGAGTTGTTATTTTTTAGATATGACCCAAAGTTGTGTTTTTTTAAATGGGACACCCTGTATATTTGTCCAGAAATTGATTTGTGCTTTTAAAAGCTTCTCAAAAATATATAATAGTACGGGTCTATTTTAATAAACAACAACAAAAATCCTAATTTTTATAATTATCATCCCAAATTTTGTAGTAGGCCATACAAAACAATGCTGCCTTTTATTTAAAGTCCTTATCAATATCTACATCCTAACAATAAATCAAAATAAATATGTAATTAAATCTATTTATCACAATATGTATTGATAATTTCGCACCAAAAAAGTACCACCTACCTAGATTTATGTAACACAAGAACAAAACAGTAATAAATTATTATGTAACAAGCCTTTCAGCAAAAATCGACTGTCGTATAAGAACTACAGTAACCAAGGAAATCAAAAGAACTGTTCAAACTGATTTCCATTTTGTTCTATGCATGCTTCGCACAATTTTCGTATTCGTTTTAGGGAATTAAGCAAAATAACGGGATGATTTTGTAAATAGCGAAAATTTTCTGTTATTGCATTTCCTAAATCTTGGACATTATCATAGTGGTCTTTGTAAATTCTATTTTTAAAATATTCCCATAGAAAGAAATCTAAAATCGACAAATCTGGGGACCTAGGGGGACATCTTATAGGTTCATTTGTTCCGATCCATTGATTGGTAAAATTATTGTCCAGAAATAATCTCGTCATTCCAGAATTGTGTGCAGGAGCATCGTCCTGTTGAAAATAAATTTCGTTAATTTGCGCTAGACGAACATCGTCAAGTAATTCAGGTATAGCTGCCTCTAAAATTCTAGCGATTGGCTGTTAGATTTCCCTCAAATATATAAAATTTTATATGTGTTCCTAATATGAAGCAGGACACATTTAGACCAAACCTGCCCTGCTGTCTTCTGGGAAATATTTGGTGTTGATTTTCCTGGGACCAGAATCTACTATTGTGCCTATTGAGTATAACAGAATTACTGAAGTGTGCTTCCTCTGACCATATAACCTTGCTTTCAAAATCTCTAACCATATCGCATCTTCCTCGAAACCAATTGCAGAAGACTACCCGACGCACGCTCTGCATCCCCTGGCTGTAAGTGCTGCACGACCCTAAATTTGTATGGGTGGTATTTGTGCCTGTTTAGAATTTCTTGAACTCTAGTTTTTGGAATCCCTATGCTCTTTTCACTGGCCCTACAAGAGTTTGTAGGGTAAGCTTCTGCATTAGCCAAAACCGTAATTTCCTCAGCCTCCCGATTTTCTTTATTATATGTTTTCGTACGAGGTTTGATAAATGATCCGTGATTAAGTAAATTCTTTTTTATCCGATAAAAAGTGGATATATTAGGTTGCCTCCTTTCTGAATATCTAAATAAAAATTAAGCAATAGTATTTCAACATACCTAAAAATTAACTATTTACCTGTTAAAATACATCTCAGAAGCCGCTTCAACATTTTCATTACTTAATATAAAACAAGCTAACATATCGTACTTTTCATAATGTTCTAAAGTTTGGTTTTCTTCCATAATAATACAAATATACTTTGACACAATAAATAAATACAAAAAACTAGCGCTATATTTTATATACGCGTACAAAATTGGGAAATGTCATTTGCTTCCAAGAAAACAAAAAAAACGGCATCATTTTAGATGGCCTACTGCAAAATTTGGGATGATAATTATAAAAATTAGGATTTTTGTTGTTGTTTATTAAAATAGAATCATACTATTATATATTTTTGAGAAGCTTTTAAAAGGACAAATCACTTTCTGGACAAATATACAGGGTGTCCCATTTAAAAAAACACAACTTTGGGTCATATCTAAAAAATAACAACTCAAATAAAAAATGACTACGCCACTGGATCCAGCGTAAAAAACTGCATAAGCAGCAATTTTTCCCTTTGCGTTAAGTTAAAGGATAACCGAGATACGAGGGGGGTCCCAAAATGCAAAATTTTCTATTTCGCTTTGTATCTCATAAACGAAGAAGGATATGAAAATTTTGTTTACGGCTTCATGAGTTTCATAAAAAATTAGCTCAGTTTCGTGAAAACCGCAAGGTTCTATCTTTAAAAATAAGCTAGATACTCTGCTTTTGCAACCAAATCCGGACACCCTGTACATTGAAACCATCTTCTCAAATCCTTTAACCATGAATTTTGGCGTCTTCCGACTGATCTTTTCCCTTGGATTTTTCCCTCTATGATGACTCTAAATATTTCATACTTCTCTCCTCTCATTATATGTCCTATAGGTATATTGTGTTTTCCTACGTTTGATAGTAAGCATGAGTTCTTTGTGTTTGTGCATACGGTTGAGAACCTCAACGTTAGTTATTCTCTGGATCCATGATATGCTTAATATTCTTCGGTATACCTACATCTCAAATGCTTTTATCTTTTTCTCAGTCTCAGGATCAAGGTCCAACCTTCATATCCGTACAATAACGTGGAGAAAATGTAGCATCTTAGCATGCCAACTCTTAAATCCAAGCTTAGATCCGTTCTTATAAAGAATTTCATATATATGAAGGCCCTTCTAGCTTGTTCTATTCTTGACCTTATCTCCTTCTTTGGGTCGCATTTTTCATTTATTATATTTCCCAGGTATTTATATGAGGTTACTTGCTCAATGGTACTTCCATCAATTTGCAGATTTGCACGTACTGCGTTTTTAAAAAACACATGCGTCTTGGTCTTGGATATAATTACGGAGACTCCATATAGTTTACTGTAATATACTACACGATCCGTAATATGTTGTAATTCTGCAAATATTACAGTGTCATCGTCATATCTGATGTTGTTAATTTCTTTACCGTTTATTCTAATTCCTCCGTCAGTTCCTTCTAGAGCCTCCTTAAATATGGCCTCTGAGTATATGTTAAAGAGAAGTGGTGAAAGCACGCAGCCTTATCTCACTCCTCTCCTGATAGAAACACTCCGAAGTTGCTTGCTCTACTCTGACTTCTGATGTTTGGTGCCAATAGAGGTCGGTTATCATACGCACATCTTCCCTGTCAATTCCTGTGGCCTTCAATATCTCGATCATCTTCTCGTGTTTAATACGATCGAAGGCTTTTCGATAATCTATGAAACATGCAAATATGTCAACATTCATGTCTCTACACATTTGTGTTAATACATTTACAAATTGAGTGTGATCTATTTGATATTCACATTTTCTGAATATTCGCGTGTGAATAATTCTTAGAAATGCTTTTAGTACTAATACTACTATAACACAGCAAAAAAATTAGAAATAAGTTGTTTTTTATCTGTGTTAATAATTGTATATATTTATTATATTTAAATTATAAACACCTTATATAGTTATTTGCAATATAATACCTCAACGTAGCCATTTAATGTATGACTTTGCCACTAGTAATTAAGATAGAAATTACGTTTTACAAATTTTTTAACCCACATTCTCAAGATATACATTAAGGGGTCAGATTATTGAACCTCCTTTTCCGCAACGTGTATAGCGTTGCCAATTCTAAATTGGATCAAAATGGTCGACGTGCCCCATAACAACGTGCCATAACTCATCGGGGGACAAATCGATACAAGCCAAGGCGATTACTTCCACTAATTAAGACTAATACCGCCGGAATTTTGAATGCACGGCACCATGTCTACCGACTTTTCGATTTTAGACGGCCACTGATGTATGACGGGAACGACATTACGTGTGCGGTCCTAATTAATTCTTTAACAATGACACATCACAAAGATTGCTTTATTAAAATTATGATTGGAATGAGTGTTTGTTTGCGTTACTACCTACTTAAATTTATAGTCCAGTGGATTTAGTCAAAATATCGTGAAAACCCGGAGTAACTAACAATTGAACTAAAAACTGGTAAAGATGCTTTACGAAGTGTGCTAAACAACATATCAAAAGTCCCTTAACGAAGCGCTTCATGGTTTTTACGACCCTGTTCTCCTAGACTGCAGGTACGGGTACTCTTGTTTAGCTGAGGTCGTAATTTCACTTTCACAAACATTGTTATTTGTTAAAAATCTAAATGAAAAAGTAAGTTTGCACTAGATAGTTCGCATAGATTATTAGAGAAAAGCTTTAACATATCCCTATATTTACAACTGACGCTGACAGAGGTTGTCAGTGTAAAGTAAATTTCGAATTTTTTTTTTATTTAATGTGTTAAAGTAGATAGATTAACTTAGTCATATTTTGCGAAAAACTAACGATAGTATGTGTGCACCTATTTAATCTTTTCGAAATTTTGCATCAATATGGTAGGTGGGCTTCTATTGTCGCCACTGTCCTGCTGGGCTGGGAATAGCCAGTTAAAAGTAACATACGATAACTTTTTCTACTCTGCAACCAAATGTACTCCTATAAGGTATAACACCTTATAGGAGTACATTTGGACGAAATGGAGAATTTGCTGCAGGGTTCAGGAAGGTTCTGATACTTAAAAGTTTTAATTTAGTAGATAGATTAGAAGCAGTAACTTTGAAAAATTACTGTTATGTCACTGAAAAGAATTGACGACCTTGGAGTCAGTTCCATAAATAGTTGCTTGGCAGTAATAATTACATAATTACTTTACATAGGAAATTACCATAAAGTATTACTCGCAGTAACAAATACATACACAATTATTAAAAACGTGTAACCCGAAGTATTTATTGATATATGGTAGGATTATTAGTAATAAACACGTAAAAACCCTTAAATAGTAGTAGTGGAAACAGTTATAGCTACTTTAGTGCCAGCTGGGAAGTTCTTCGAACGCTCTTTCAAACAGAGCAAAAATATATAGAGGGTTTTATTAAAAAAATTTAACTTTTTTGGAACACTCTGTAGAGAAATTTTGTCTTTGAAAATAAAACGTACCTAAGAACCTATAAACTGGTAAAAAAAATCATTAGTTTGTCTTTGTGTTTCGTAAATTCTACCGTTTATAATTTCCTTCATTTTTCTGAGCTGAAGCACATGAATATCATCGTTTTCAGGCTATTCTTTAAAATATTGGATAAGTACATTTACTTGTTTGACTTGTTTTGATAATGTCATTATTTTCATCACTACTTTTGTCAGACTCTTCTGTAGATATCAGGTCATTTAGATAATCGTCATCCATATCCATTTCATTATCTATTTCTTCCAAACCTCCGATTTGCGAGGCTATGGATGGTTTGTTTTCGATTGATAGTTCACCTTGATTTAAGTGATTATCGTTTTCAGTACCGTTTCCATCTGCTGTATGTTCTAAGGTTATTATTTTATAAATCGCGTTAGTCTCTTTCACTTCACTCCAAGCGCGAGCTGTAGCATAAATTGCTTCTTTCAAATTCAGACGTGTCCAAAACTCCATAAAGTTACATTCTCCCAACCGTTGAAGCATAAGATCTTTCCTATGAAGTCTGTTCTTGGTTTCTATAACACCTTGGTCCATTGGCTGGGGAACAGATGTCACATTTGGTAGAAAATATGTTACAAATGTGTACCCATACGCTGACTTTAGTTGCTTTACATCAGGATGCTATGGCGCATTATCCAGTAACAGTACAGCCTTGAGTGCAAGATGATTTTCTTGCAGATACGTTTTAACTTGGAGTATACATTTTTCGAAAAACCACTTTTTAAAAATTTCTCGATCCATCCAAGCCGCCTTTTGATTATAATAATCAACGGGCAGTGATTTTACATTTTTTTAAGCTTTCGGATTTTTGGATTTTTTAATAACGGCTAACCTCAGCTTATGGGTTCTTGATGCATTAGCACAGCATAACACTATTATTCGGTCTTTGCTCACTTTGAAACCTAAAAAAAGTAATTACAATTTAAAAACGGACGGAGAGACGAACAGAAGAAATCGATAACATGTTTTTTGACATCTAGGGAGTCTAAAACATGACGATAAGTAAAATCGTGGTAAGTTTTCAGGATTACAAAGCATTTGTTTGGCCGCCATTTTGTTCTGATATCTTAAATTCATTTCACAATTTTACCAGTTTAAGCTTATATCACACCTAACACTTCCAGAAAATTTCATATCAATCTAATAAGTAGCTTTTTCATTTTTTAATTATTTTACTAGACCGCCATTTCGTTTCGCCAAATTAAAATCGTACGAAAATTTTATTAAAAATGTTCCAAATGTAACTGTCCGTGTCCGTTGCTGAGAGTGTCCGTTGTCAAGAGGGTTTAATACACAGGAGTACTGTGTATATATATATATATAATATATATATATATATATATATATATATATATATATATATATATATACAGGGTGGCCCATCGAAAACGTACCGCAAGGCATAACGGCCAGGGTAATTTTTTTTTCAAAAAATCCAAAAACCCGTCAATTTTGTTTGTGAGGGGGACAACTTTTGCCCTTAAAATGATCGCAAAATTTTCAACCCTCTAAGCGGGGGTGTCATCCCCCAAACTTTTTCAAATGGGAAGAGGGGTCAAGTGGTACCGCAATGAAAAGGGCTTTCTATTCTCTATACATTCCCGCTTTGGTTTTGAAAATCGGTCAAATCATTTAGAAAATATGAAGGATTGAAATTTGAAAAATACATTTTTCAAAAAACGCATAAATTGAATTAAATAAAAAAAAACTTACCGTATTAATGAAGCAAATGCTGAAAATGTTGCCCGTCGACCTCCATACAGTAATACAAATTAGCTTCAAATCGTTCTCGAACATTCTGAAGAACTTGAGGGGTCACTTCGCGACAAACGTCAATAATTCGTGTTCGCAGATCTTCTAATGAGGCAAGTGGAGTGCTATACACTTTACTTTTTATGTGTCCCCATAGAAAAAAGTCTAAAGGAGTCAAGTCGGGTGACCGGGGAGGCCACTCAATGGCACCCCTTCGTCCTATCCACCGCCCGGGAAAGTTAGTGTTTAAATAATTACGCACATTTTGAGAGTAATGTGGAGGTGCACCGTCTTGTTGAAATATCAGTTCCGCTTCAACGTATCCAGGATTATTTTCGATGATGTCAGTTAGGGCTGGGTCGATGGTATTTTCCAGTAAATCTAAGTACATATCACCTTTAGAGTTCCAGGAAGAAAAAAAGGACCCAGAATAGAATTTCCAAAAATACCAGCCCACACGTTCAATTTCTGAGGATGTTGTGTGTGCACCTTGTGAAATACCCTGGGGTTGTTCTCAGCCCAGTACCGACAGTTATGCCGATTAACTACACCGTTCAAAAAGAAAGTGCACTCATCCGAAAAACACACATTGAATAGAAAATTATTATTATTGGCCACTCGTTCACTAATAGTTTCACAAAATTGCAAGCGGCGATCAAAATCGTCTTCGTTGAGTTCTTGTACCAACTGAATTTTATACGGGTGGAAATGGTGTTTTTTCAATATTCTTTGGACACTTGTACGATTCACGCCGGTCTCATTGGCTAATTTTCTTGTACTCAGCGTACTATCCATGGCAACTTGGCCCAATACAAAGACCTCCATAGCTTCATTTACTACAGGATTTTCCATCTGCCTCTTTTTATTCATAAGGGATCCACTTTCGCGAAATTTTGCTACTAACTCGCGAACAATTTTGCCGGAAAGGTGTTTTTCAGGATGTCGTTCATTAAATATCTGCGCAACCCGATTGCCACATTCATTATTTTTAAAATAAAGTTCGATTATTTCCACTTTTTCTGCAAGTGAGTACACCATAATTATTGATAAAAAATTTAATGATATTGAGAAATTTAAACGCACAAGTTACAGAACAGCTATCTAGCAACTACCGCACCTGATCGTTGTGGCATGTCAAATCACTAAAATCAGCAGTAAACATCTAAAATAACAGGACAAAAATAGCGAATTGGTCGAAGGAATTTATCCTTATCATTTACTCTGATAATTTGTAAATAAACATTTTAAATTTCAATCCTTCTATTTTCTAAATGACTTGACCGATTTTCAAAACCAAAGCGGGAATGTATAGGGAATAGAAAGCCTTTTTCATTGCGGTACCACTTGACCCCTCTTCCCATTTGAAAAAGTTTGGGGGATGACACCCCCGCTTAGAGGGTTGAAAATTTTGCGATCATTTTAAGGGCAAAAATTGTCCCCCTCACAAACAAAATTGACGTGTTTTTGGATTTTTTGAAAAAAAAATTACCCTGGCCGTTATGCCTTGCGGTATATATATATATATATATATATATATATATATATATATATATATATATACAGGGTGAGTCATGAGGAAATGTCAATACTTCAGGTACATATTCAGGACCAAAAAATTAACATAAAAAACTATATAAATAAGTGTCCGCAAGGCCTTAGTTCTCGAGATACAGGGTGTTAAAGTTTTTATTTAATTTTCCTATTTTTTAAATAAAATCTATGATAATGTAAATGATGGAGTGAAAATTGATATACGGGGGTTTTTTGGTATGACAAATTCGAATCTAATATTAGTATTGCTCTTACTTGTAGGGGGCGCCACCTACATGCCTTTCTACTCCTTCGAACAATCACAACTTTTTCGTACAGTCTTGTATTACATTTTTGGGTAAAACAAATTATTCCCTTGCCATTTCTACGTCAAAAAGGTATACCTGTTAAAAGTGGATACGAGCAACCGTTTTCGAGATATTTGGATTTAAAACAATTTCGGCGCATGTAATTTTTTATCGCAAAATTTTAAAAGTTTGTTGTTTTGTTCAAATTTAAAAGCATCTTGGCACAAAAGCTTTGAAATGAAAGACTAACACATTTTTTTGAAGTGTGTATTCGGTGCCTCAGACATAAACTAAACAAAAGGTATCTATTTTTTATTAAAATTGTTATTATTAAGTTGTTTTTAATAAAATCTAGGTTACGTTTTATAATTTTCAAAAATTCCACAATTTGCTTCTAAGCACAGGTCAGCTCTATGGTGTATAGCTCGGGTTGCTCTGTGGATACATTCGGGCGCATTTCTTAGTGTTTGTGCTGCGTTTGTTATCCGATCCAATAATCCTTCTCTTGTATTTACTTTAGTGGAATATACCAGTGATTTGAACCATCCCCAAAGACAATAATCCAAAGATTAAGGTCTGGCGATCTAGGTGGCCAATTAAACGGACCTCCCCGACCAATCCATCGGTTTGGAAAATTTTGGTTTAAAAAATCTCTTACAAGTAAACTGTAGTGTGCAGGGGCTCCATCATGCTGCAAGTATATGTTTTGTCTTACATTAAGGGGAACATCTAATAGATTTCGCAAGTGATTTTAATTTTTAATAAATGGACCAATTAAATGACCATTTAACATTCCACAGCACACATTAATGCTAAATTTATGTTGGAAATTGTTCTACTGTAGCGTGAGGATTTACATAGGACCACCGGTGTTCATTGTTAAGATTATTTATACCATCACGCGTGAACTGTGCTTCATCAGTGAACAAAACATACCTATACAACCTTCGATCTTCATTAATCCATTTACAGAATCGCATTCTCAACTCAAAATCACCCTCCTGCAAATGTTGAACCCGTTGTAAATGAAATGGGTATAAACAATTAATGTGAATATTCTCCAAGCAGACGATTGTGTAATTTCATAAGTATCTGCAATCCACCTAGTGCTTATGCTTGGATCATTTTCGACGGCGTTGAGTATAGCCTCTTCTACTTCAACGTTGGGTCCCGATTCTCTTTCAGATACAATTTTCGCACTTGGAAACATCCTAGATTTTCCAGCAGTAGTGAAAACTTGTTGAAAAACTCTTCTATCTAGCACCCTTCTATCTGGAAAACGACGCTGGTACTCCGCGACTGCTTGAATTGCGACCCCATTGCAGAAGCTATAGACGAATATCATATCTGCATATTCACGATGCGAGAATATCACAGACATAATGACGTATTTAGATCCAAACTTTCTTAAATGATTATTGTCAGATAATAAAGGTTATGAACATAAATTGACAGTGACAAAATTTGATCTTATTATTAACTGTCATTACTATTGCTAAGTAACAGGAAAAACGATGAGAACACCAACCAGCAGTTGTTCTGTCAGGCAAGGCACACTTCTATTTTTTTACAATACATGCCTACTTTATGTGAATTTGATAAAAAAAATCACATGCACCGAAACTGTTTTAAATCCAAATAGCTCGAAAACGGTTCCTCGTATCCACTTTTAACAGGTATACCTTTTTGACGTAGAAATGGCAAGGGAATAATTTGTTTTGCTCAAAAATGTAATACAAGACTGTACCAAAAAGTTGTGATTGTTCGAAGAAGTAGAAAGACATGTAGGTGGCGCCCCCTATAAATAAGAGCAATACTAATATTAGATTCGAATTGGTCATACCAAAAAACCCCTGTATATCAATTTTCGCTCCATTATTTACTTTATCATAGATTTTCGCTGCATTTTGTGCGTTTATTTATGGTCAGCTAAACAGTCAGTCGGCCGTCGTCGAATATAATATGTAAACACATAAATGGGGGAGATTTCCTCGTACGCCAACATCTGGTCGCCAGTCACCGATAATCTGCCGCCCGGATAATCGAGGTTCTACTGTAATCCAAATTTTCATTAATTATAATTTTTGTAAAAAAAAACTGAAAAAGAATTGTTTTCCTTGTCAGGATTCGAACACACATGCTATGCCACGCGGGCTGAGAACTCTACCACTGCGCCATCAAGCTTCTGGACGAAAAATATATAAATAGCTTATATTAGTTGAGCTGATAGCTTATATATATTGAGTAAAAGCTAATGACGTTTCGCGTGAACCAAAATTTAGAAAGTGTGTTCACGTTAGCGTGGAACGAGACATGGAGATTTCTAATTGCGAAATACTTCATGTCATTGGCTAGCAAATGACTTCCAATTTTACCGAAAATTATTTCTCGCAAAAATTCCGATCTAAATTTATCACAAAGAAGTAAACTCGATAATCATGTTGTTAAATCATTTTTACAATTCTGAAGAGCTTTCGGCATGTCCCAGATATGTCAATAAGTTGCTCGGGAGATACACCGCCGGTATACAATAGTATCTGAAGGGGATATTTTCTTTCCATCCGGGAGCGCCTGTAATGTATTCCGGGAATTGTCTGAAAATGGAGTTCCATACATCATATAATGCAAGGAAAAATATCAAAACTTTGAATCCGTATATAAAGCAATTTTCTATGCTTTAGTCGGATATATTTGTGTGATCTGGTTGTGAATAAATATAACGTGTGATGATGTATGTATATACGCATTGCAGGTGTGTGTGTAAGCAAGTTAATGTTTTATAAACTGCTTGCTGAAAAAGACATAGAGCGCAATTATTGCTTTAATTTAAACTTGTTTCGGGAATAGTAAACATATACCAGATGTTTTATTTTAAAAATGCATGTTGGGGGTACACAATTTTTTATAAGACTGCTTTTCAATTGTCCCCAATTTAAAATGAATATGAATTTTTTTCATTTGTCGGGAATAGAGAATTGGGAACCCATTTAGTTCTGTACATAATTCCAGTATACAGGGAGGATGAAAAAATTGGAATAAATTAATTTAAAAATCAGGTATTTTTTCTCGAGTGAACGCTTTGACCCGTCGATTTTTAATTTTAATTGCCTTTTTTTTATTATAATTTCATGTATTTCAGCCTTCATGTAAAGTCAAAGTAGTTAAATTAATTATATGATGGAGATAAGGTGGCTGAAACCAGATTTCTTCCATTATTAATTTTACGATAGGGAGAACAATTTTTCGAATTTAGGGCTTGGAGTTGCTCTCCCTTAAAAAAAGTACCACATTGGTCTGATGCTGAAAATACTCTTCCTAAAATATAAAGTGTAAATAATTTGATAGCAGCTGATAATACAGACCTCTTTGATGAATTTCCTTTAACAAAAGAATATATTAAACAAAACATAGATAACTAAAACAAAGATAATATTGATATAGAAAGTAGGTGGATGAAAGTTGGTGACCCAGCAGCAAGTTATGACAGTTATCTTAATTTTTTTAAATGCAATTTTTTGTTTTATTTTCTCGGGAAAATATTGATCACATTTTATGTATAATAATCTTCATATGTCTAAATTAAGTTGTCTAAAAAAACAATTTTATTATAATATCCTATCAAAGAAGAAGGGACCCAAAATTCTGTTTCCAGTAATTTCAGCCCATACATTTACTTTTTAGGGGTATTGTCTATGGCTATTCCATTATCCAGTGCGGCAGTGGCGGCTCGTGGTGTCTAAAACTGGTGAGGCGAGAGAAGGCTTGTTACTTATAATATGTAGATGGCGCCGCAGGCGAAAAATTTTTGGGATGCCACGCCCAAATTTACTCATTTTTATGTTTTGTTTTTGTCTTTTACATACCAATACCAAGATATATGCCCAATTTTTCATTAAGTAATTTTTAAAATAAAAATTATTACATAGATATAAAAATAAAATAATAATCTTTAAGATATTCACTCAATTTTCATATATACTCTTCTCAAATATATATAATATACACATTTTTCATCATTGGACTTTTTTATAAACAATATTTAAAATACTTAATCAAAATAGTCAGAATCGAGTTTAAAGTGTAATAAACCTGTAATAATCTAATATGGTGTGGACAGTAATTTTTTTATAAAAAACTAAAACTGTTTAGGCAAATGGGTATGTGGATGGTGCAGTTAAGTCACTTTTTGTAAATTAAATTAATGCGCCTGTCTTTTAAAGAAGCAAATTTCTCAATGATTTTGTAATAAAAGTCACCATTACATTCAGAAAGTTTAACTAATAACTCTTTTTCTATTGCCATGATCGACAGGGCTGAGAGCCTATCTTGAGATATACTATTTCGTAAGTAGGTCTTTATTCGCTTTAAGCACGAAAAATCTCTTTCGGCCTGTACACTTGTTAAGGGGACTGTCAAAATTGATGTCGCAAGTCGATATACTTCACAAAATACTGATATTAATTCTAAACTCTTAATTTGTTTAAGGAGTTCTTGAATATTGACTTTATAAAATTGTTCATCTCGGTAAATTATACTTAGCTCATTTTTGAGGCGATCCTTGTCAAACATTTTTGGATACGTTTTTTCTCACGAATTTAATAGATTAATAGGGAATTCTGTGGCAAAGTCTTTGTATTTTGATGTTATAAGAAGTTTCACAAATTCCAATTTGTGTAAATCTTCAAACCTGATGTTAATTTGAAAAATTATACAGTCTAAAATTTCATAAAACAGATTTTTATATTTTTCCTTTAAATATGATGCTAGCTCATGCTACGGGTTTGTCTACTACATGGCAATCCGGAAAGTGATTTTGCTTTTTCAAAAATGGATTTAAGGAAATTTTCAGCGCGCAGCTCATTTAATCGTTTGACGGCAATGTTCAATTGTGAAATGCAGAAATCAATTTCTAGGTTACTTAACTGAAAAACTTGAAACTGGATATCAGTAACAAAAAAAATTTCTTTAAATGCAAAAGTTAAAAAAGCAAATTCAAAATCGTAAAGGTCTTTTAGATACCCCTTGGCCATGTGTATAGTATCTGAGTCTAATTCTGGATTTTCAATCATGTCCTGAAAAACTAAGGTTAGTCCTTCCCAATTATTTGCAACAAAAATTAGAATTTTTGATCGAGAATACTACCTTGTATCACTTGGTTGCGGAACTCGTTTTTTTATTATTTTGTCCAATATAGATGTGCGTTTGTACGATTTATGGAAAAAAGCAGGCAAACTTTTCAAAGTTGCGAGAAAGATTCAGCTTTCCTTAATATAATTTGAACCATGTTGTAAAATTAAATTGAGACGATGAGCAGCACAATGAGTGTACATTGCTTGCGGGGCATCTGATCTTATTCGTGTTTGTAGACCGCTCAATTCTCCGGCCATAACCGCACCTGCATCATAACATTGTGCTACTAATTTCCGTTTAAAATCTAAAGGTTCCAAGATTCTTACAATTAAGTTATAGAGTGCATTAGCTCTAGAATCCTCACTTATATCAAAAAAGCCTAAAAAATATTCTTTTATTTCGGCTAATTTATTTACATGCTTAACAGTTACACAACATTGGGCTTTTGCAACTATATCCGTCGTATCATCTACAATTAATCAGAAAAGTGTAGCCTCCCATATTTCTTGTTTAATAAAGTCTCTCATATGTTCGTCAATACAAAATATTAATTCATTTTGAATATTTTTCGATTGTCCCGTAAATACACTTTTCTCTTCTAAATGCTTTACAAGTTCGATGTTACGTTTAATTAAACAATTAAAAACTTCCTTAAAATTCCCTCTGTTAAAAGAAAATTCGGATTCGTCATGCCCCCTAAAAGCCAGTTCTTGTTTTCCCAGTAATATAGTCGTATCTATAAGGTATGTCAAAAGCAAGCGGTTTTTCCTAACATCTTCATTGTACAATAATTTGGATAAACGAGCATTTTCGATTAGTGCATCTTTAATTGTAGTCATATTTTGAGAGAAACGTACAAAACCTAAGGTATTTTGAATATGGTCTTTAGACCCTTTATGCACTTTAACCGCTCTAGAAAAATTTTTAAAATTAACGTATTCATCAGAAGTCCATACTGTTTTTGTTTTTCCCAGTATTAAGCAAGGCCAACAATATAAACGCTGCTTAAAACCATTTCCACAAATCCAAGTGTGTGTTTGATACCATGACGTTTGAAATGATCGTTTATATTGTCGACCGTCTTTTTTATCACTACTTAAGGTACTTATCTTCGGCATGGGTCTATCTCCGCAAAGAATTTCTTTTTTCTCATCCTCGGGACGCCTGGAAAATGCCGTTGTCAATAGTGACATAACGATATCGTGGACTGGATTCATAGTTCACTCGTTTCGTTTATTTTAAATTTTAATCACTAATTCATATAAACTACTCTATCACTCTATCTATTCAATAATTAAACTAACGCAACGTCAAAAATACTTTAGATAGAGTAACACTCGACACAGACTAAAGGCGCTACATTCACGAAATAATACTATAAAACAAACACCAAATTATTGCCGAATAATCTCAATATCCACCCACTTCCCGCTCAATCTCAAACCGTTACCGGTAACAGTCAAATACGAATACCCCACACGCCCACGCAAATATCAACAAAAACAAAAACGGCTTGCATTTGGCAGCCGGATGCGCGATTGTCATTTACCGATAAATAATAATTTCCATTTATATTCAATCTGTGCTAACATTAAATGGCAACGTCTCAATCATTAAGCGAAGTTTTCATCGTCTCAAATGCAATAAAAAGAGATGGAATGAATCTACATATGCAACACGACCCTTTTCCCTCTTTCTCAGACTTATTAAAAATATAATTCGCATCGCCGCGTATAGCTATATAGTATAGTAAGTCGAATAAAAAAGAAATGATATTGCAGTTATTGGACATTGTACTGTTGGTTAGTAAAGTAAAGTGTTTATTTATGATTTACGCATATTTGATGAAATTTTCATAGTGTTTGAGACAATTTTCAGAGAATAATGTATCAACTTGGAAAGAATTATTTTGAAAATAAAAATGTATATTTATAGGAAAGTGAGTGAGGCGGCGCCTCAGTTGCCTCATCTGACGAACCGCCGCTGCAGTGCGGCTTTTCTGTAGCCCATATCGACAATTTTGTCTATTCACACTGTAAAAAAATTACTTTTAGCGGAACCAAAGTTCACTTTTGACAGTGAATCAGCGTCAAAATTACGTAAAATATGTTCAGCTAACAATGTTATTAATGTTAACGCTTGCAGTAGATTTAAGTTTGTTTAATTCTTAATATGAACTGCGTTCGGATATGAGGGAATACCTAGTGCTAAATTTTGCTACTTTTAGATAAGAAAATATTTAAAAAGCGCAAAAACAGGTTAGTTAAACTCTCGAAGCACGTGTGATAAGCAAAGCATAGCAAGGGAAATTGGTGCAACTGTAAATTTTTATTTCTTCATATTACTATTTCGCAATTAAACAAACATCAAATTATTTTTTAATAATTTTTCATTACATATTCTTGGGATTTTGTTTAGATAGCACCTATTTTTTGCGCTTTCTTGAATAATTTTTTAATATATAATAATATCCGAACGCAGTTCATATTAAGAATTAAACAAACTCAAATCTACTGAAAGCGTTAACATTAATAACATTGTACCTGTTACATATTTTACGTTCGTGGATAGATCCTGTTTTCCCTGGTAGGTGGATTGGTAGACGAGGTTTGATACAATGGCCTGCCTGATCACCTGATTTGACCCTGTTAGATTGTTATCTGTGGGGTTACCTTAAATCTACAGTGTATGTAAACAGACCCAAGAATAATGATGAATTTAAAGACCGAATAAGACAGGAAATTAGATTGATAGAAGCCCAAGTAGTGCACAATGTTTTGCAAGAATTTGAAGATCGCCTAGGATATTGTCAAGATGTCTCTGGTGATCAATTTCAACAATTTTTAAATTAATATTACATACTTTTGTCATCTAGAGTAATATTTAAAGTAAATTCAAAGCCAGTTGAACAAATTTTCTTTACGTTGATTTTTTTTTATTTCAATTGGGCGCCATTTTGTTCCGCCATCTTAAATTCGTACCACAACTTTACCAGTTTGTTTCCATATTAATTCCACACTTAATTACTTGACAAAAGCTAAAATTAATTTAGTATAAGTATTTAAGTAGTATTTTTAGGCTCATTGTTTTGCTATTTTACATTCATATCAAAATGTTGCCTGTTCGTTCCTGTGTAAGAACACTTGATTTTTGTGCAAAATTTGAAGTAAATTGAATAAAAACATAGTTATTTTAGTAATAATTTTGTTAACATTGTTCCGCCATATTGGATTTTTATCAATATTTTACCAGAAACATCCACATGACCCTTAAGATTTGACTAAAATTTGAAGTCAATCTGGTAAGCAGTTGTTAAGCTCTGCAGCAAACTGACAAATAGACAGACGAACCAACGGAATTGATGAAACATATTTTTTGGTATCTAGGGACACTAAAATGTCAAGATATGTAATACCTAACAGGGTGATTTTTTTCACGATTACAAACATTTTATGTGGCCGAAATTTTTTTTCTTCCGCCATCTTAGATTTCGTACCAAAAATGTACGATTTGATTCCAATCTAGTACTATGATCTTTGTTGGTCAAATTTGGAGATAAATTGGATAAGTGGTTTTTAATAATTGTATTAAAATTTTACTAGGCCGCCATTTTGTTTCGCCATATTGGATTTTTTCCAAAGTATTACCAGATCATCTCCACATGACTCTTAAATTGGATCAAATTGTCAAAATCGGATATAAGTCTTTAAGCTATGCCGCCAACTGACAGATAGATACACAGATATATATATGCGGAATTATATCATATATATATATATTTTTTGGGATATATATATATATATAAACATGATATATATATATATATATATATATTTATATCATATATATATAATATTTTTTTGGAACATTTTGCTCGGCCATCTTGAATTATATCGTGAGAATTTTTACTAGTTGAGACTGTCCTAGACTTATTGGTTATGGCAAACAATTTAAAATCTATCCATTAAGTTTTTTTACTTATTATTTCTTTGTTTTTAAATATTATAATAATTGTAAAATATATACCACATCTGAAGCAAACTTTATCTGATAGACAAATAATATTATATATATATATATATATATATATATATAAATATATATATATATAAAATATATATATATATATATATAATATATACGTGTTATATATATATAAATATATATATATATATATATATATATAGAGAGAGAGAGAGAGAGAGAGAGAGAGAGAGAGAGAGAGAGAAAGGAGTTTCGAAAGCAAAATAAGTTATGTTTTTATATATCAAATTTTGTTTCAGTAAAATTAATAAAGAAAATTTAGCATTCCTAAACGTTCTCTCAAAAACGATCTCTCTCTCTCTCTCCTAACTGTACTCTCTAATTTCTGCGTTTGTTTATAGCCTAAAGTAAATTTCATTTGTACTAAAAGTAAGCAAAAAATGTGATATGGAAAAATTCTCAAATATATTTCGTACCAAAAATCCAAAATGCCAGGTTTCTGTGTATATATTTTAAAAACAAGTTATTAATATAATAATTTACTTCCAAAGAAGACAAAGAAATTTAAGTCTCAAAAATCATAGGCAATGTTACTTGGTTAATCAATACAAAATGGAATTTTAATGCAATTTATCGCCACTGGCTCCGGCAGTAGTGAAAAAGGCTAATATAATAGAAACTTTGTTTTAATATCTGCAAAAATATCATACTTATCTTGCATCTTCTGAGTAGATCAAACCGCAATTTTGTCTTGCTATTTGAACTAGAATCGTACTAATATCCCTACTGATATTTTTCTGCCCAGAGTTCCAAGAAATGAACTTCCAGTTTCGTAATAAATTTTTAGTCAGAACAAATAAAGATGTTCCCCATTTTCGTAATAATTTTGATTTCAATATTAATTCCAAAAGAATGTTCGTCTACGGAATATATCGTTGGTTTTTCTTCAATTAAGTACATTAAAAATTTAGTTTAAAAATGCATATTGGGTACTTTTCAATGGGAGGATTTTGTTTTTACGTTTTTGAAATTAATTAAAAATAAAAACAATGAAGTTTTTTTCTTTTATATTAATATATATTATTTTGTCCAATTTGGAGCATAATTTGGAATCAGTTGAAACTTTTAACCACTTATTATCAAATTAAGTTGGCGGAAAAATCCATATTGATGTTGAAGATAAAATGTAACTTGTTCCTGGACAGAAACTTTTTCTTTTAATGGCTTTGAACCTGCATCTTAAAATGATTTTCTAATACATACATTTTCTTCAAAAGATTCGTTGTCAAATTGATCACCAGAGACTTCTGAATGAAATATCCAGGCAATCTTCTGTCTGACTTAAAAACTTGGATACGTGACTTCTATAAATGAATAAAAAAAATAGTCTTATGGACATTTGTATTAAATTTGGTACACCAAACTTTAATTTTTTGCCTGATTTTTTAAACTTCTTTTAAAATGTGAAAGTTATTTATTTAACGGTTCACTAGGCAAATTGCCGTTACAAACTTTTTCACACACATTCCTTAAGCAAAATCATTGGATTTTTACTGTACATATTACCAGATTATCGGTAGTAAATTATGCTTTTTTTGAGTTTGTTTAATTTTAATATGAAATGCAGTCATAACGATATATTAGTTTTATACTGTCATCCTAATAGATGCTAAAGGTTTTTCTTCATATGTAATGAAAAATTAGATCGACGGAAAAAATAATTTGATTTTTTAATTGCGCTTGTAATGTTGTTTCAAGAAATAAAAAATTTACAGTTGCACCATTTTCTCTTGTAATTTTTTGTTAGTGGCAATTTTATTAATTTTTGTTTTTGCGTATTTAAATATTTTTCTTATTTTACAAGTTAAAATTTACGGTACCCCTTTCATTCCGGATTTACGCGGCAAATTGATTACTTAATAAAAAAAAAACTTATCATTTTTAAAAAGTTTAACATTTTTACCATCATTGCCCAGCAAGATACATATTTTACGATTTTGACGCTATTCACAAATATGATTTTGTCATCCCCATATTTATTAATTTTTTACAGTTGAATAGAAAAATTTTAAATGGGCTACAGAAAAGCCGCACAGCGGCGGTTTGTCAGATGAGGCAACTGAGGCGCCGCCTCACTCGCTTTCCTATAAATATACATTTTTATTTTCAAAATTAATTCTTTCCAAGTTGATACATTATTCTCTGAAAATTGTCTCAAACACTATGAAAATTTCATCAAATATGCGTAAATCAATAAATAAACACTTTACTTTACTAACCAACAGTACAATGTCCAATAACTGCAATATCATTTCTTTTTTATTCGACTTTATACTATATAGCTATACGCGGCGATGCGAATTGCGCCTATTGAATTTTTGGATAAATTCTGAGAAAGAGGGAAAAGGGTCGTGTTGCATATGTAGATTCATTCCATCTCTTTTTATTGCATATATAGGCGATGAAAACTATCGCTTAATGATATATGAGACGTATATATATTTTATTTAATGTTATATATACAGATTGAATATATATATATATAATTATTATTTATCGGTAAATGATATATATATATATATATATTTATATATGCCAAATATATATATATATATATTTTTATTGATATTATGCGTGGGCGTGTGGGGTATATCGTATTTGACTGTTACCTGTAACGGTTTGAGATTGAGCGGGAAGTGGGTGGATATTGAGATTATTCGGCAATAATTTGGTGTTTGTTTTATAGTATTATTTCGTGAATGTCGCGCGTTTAGTCTGTGTCGAGTGTTACTCTATCTAAAGTATTTTTGACGTTGCGTTAGTTTAATTATTGAATAGATAGAGTGATAGAGTAGTTTATATGAATTAGTGATTAAAATTTAAAATAAACGAAACGAGTGAACTATGAATCCAGTCCACGATATCGTTATGTCACTATTGACAACGGCATTTTCCAGGCGTCCCCAGGATGAGAAAAAAGAAATTCTTTGCAAGATATACCATGCCGAAGATAAGTACCTTAAGTAGTGATAAAAAAGACGGTCGACAATATAAACGATCATTTCAAACGTCATGGTATCAAACACACACTTGGATTTGTGGAAATGTTTTTAAGCAGCGTTTATATTGTTGGCCTTGCTTAATACTGGGAAAAACAAAAACAGTATGGACTTCTGATGGATACGTTGATTTTAAAAATTTTTCTAGAGCGGTTAAAATGCATAAAGGGTCTAAAGACCATATTCAAAATACCTTAGGTTTTGTACGTTTGTCTCAAAATATGACTACAATTAAAGATGCACTAATCGAAAATGCTCGTTTATCCAAATTATTGTACAATGAAGATGTTAGGAAAAACCGCTTGCTTTTGACATACCTTATAGATACGACTATATTACTGGGAAAACAAGAACTGGCTTTTAGGGGGCATGACGAATCCGAATCTTCTTTTAACAGAGGGAATTTTAAGGAAGTTTTTAATTGTTTAATTAAACGTAACACCGAACTTGTAAAGCATTTAGAAGAGAAAAGTGTATTTACGGGACAATCGAAAACTATTCAAAATGAATTAATATTTTGTATTGACGAACATATGAGAGACTTTATTAAACAAAATATCAGAGGCTACATTTTTCTCATTAATTGTAGATGATACGACGCATATAGTTGCAACAGCCCAATGTTGTGTAACTGTTAGGTATGTAAATAAATTAGCCGAAATAAAAGAACATTTTTTAGGCTTTTTTGATATAAGTGAGGATTCTAGAGCTAATGCACTCTATAACTTAATTGTAAGAATCTTGGAACCTTTAGATTTTAAACGGAAATTAGTAGCACAATGTTATGATGAGGTGCGGTTATGGCCGGAGAATTGAGCGGTCTACAAACACGAATAAGATCAGATGCCCCAAGCAATGTACACTCATTGTGCTGCTCATCGTCTCAATTTAATTTTACAACATGGTTCAAATTATATTAAGGAAAGCAGAATCTTTCTCGCAACTTTGAAAAGTTTGCCTGCTTTTTTCCATAAATCGTACAAACGCACATCTATATTGGACAAAATAATAAAAAAACGAGTTCCGCAACCAAGTGATACAAGGTAGGTATTCTCGATCAAAAATTCTAATTTTTGTTGCAAATAATTGGGAAGGACTAACCTTAGTTTTTCAGGACATGATTGAAAATCCAGAATTAGACTCAGATACTATACACATGGCCAAGGGGTATCTAAAAGACCTTTACGATTTTGAATTTGCTTTTTTAACTTTTGCATTTAAAGAAATTTTTTTTGTTACTGATATCCAGTTTCAAGTTTTTCAGTTAAGTAACCTAGAAATTGATTTCTGCATTTCACAATTGAACATTGCCGTCAAACGATTAAATGAGCTGCGCGCTGAAAATTTCCTTAAATCCATTTTTGAAAAAGCAAAATCACTTTCCGGATTGCCATGTAGTAGACAAACCCGTAGCATGAGCTAATCATATTTAAAGGAAAAATATAAAAATCTGTTTTATGAAATTTTAGACTGTATAATTTTTCAAATTAACATCAGGTTTGAAGATTTACACAAATTGGAATTTGTGAAACTTCTTATAACATCAAAATACAAAGACTTTGCCACAGAATTCCCTATTAATCTATTAAATTCGTGAGAAAAAACGTATCCAAAAATGTTTGACAAGGATCGCCTCAAAAATGAGCTAAGTATAATTTACCGAGATGAACAATTTTATAAAGTCAATATTCAAGAACTCCTTAAACAAATTAAGAGTTTAGAATTAATATCAGTATTTTGTGAAGTATATCGACTTGCGATATCAATTTTGACAGTCCCCTTAACAAGTGTACAGGCCGAAAGAGATTTTTCGTGCTTAAAGCGAATAAAGACCTACTTACGAAATAGTATATCTCAAGATAGGCTCTAAGCCCTGTCGATCATGGCAATAGAAAAAGAGTTATTAGTTAAACTTTCTGAATGTAATTGTGATTTTTATTACAAAATCATTGAGAAATTTGCTTCTTTAAAAGACAGGCGCATTAATTTAATTTACAAAAAGTGACTTAACTGCACCATCCACATACCCATTTGCCTAAACAGTTTTAGTTTTTTATAAAAAAATTACTGTCCACACCATATTAGATTATTACAGGTTTATTACACTTTAAACTCGATTCTGACTATTTTGATTAAGTATTTTAAATATTTTTTATAAAAAAGTCCAATGATGAAAAATGTGTATATTATATATATTTGAGAAGAGTATATATGAAAATTGAGTGAATATCTTAAAGATTATTATTTTATTTTTATATCTATGTAATCCATAATTTTTATTTTAAAAATTACTTAATGAAAAATTGGGCATATATCTTGGTATTGGTATGTAAAACACAAAAACAAAACATAAAAATGAGTAAATTTGGGCGTGGCATCCCAAAAATTTTTCGCCTGCGGCGCCATCTACATATTATAAGTAACAAGCCTTCTCTCGCCTCACCAGTTTTAGACACCACGAGCCGCCACTGCCGCACTGGATAATGGAATAGCCATAGACAATACCCCTAAAAAGTAAATGTATGGGCTGAAATTACTGGAAACAGAATTTTGGGTCCCTTCTTCTTTGATAGGATATTATAATAAAATTGTTTTTTTAGACAACTTAATTTAGACATATGAAGATTATTATACATAAAATGTGATCAATATTTTCCCGAGAATTCGAAAATAAAACAAAAAATTGCATTTAAAAAAATTAAGATAACTGTAATAACTTGCTGCTGGGTCACCAACTTTCATCCACCTACTTTCTATATCAATATTATCTTTGTTTTAGTTATCTATGTTTTGTTTAATATATTCTTTTGTTAAAGGAAATTCATCAAAGAGGTCTGTATTATCAGCTGCTATCAAATTATTTACACTTTATATTTTAGGAAGAGTATTTTCAGCATCAGACCAATGTGGTACCTTTTTTAAGGGAGAGCAACTCCAAGCCCTAAATTCGAAAAATTGTTCTCCCTATCGTAAAATTAATAATGGAAGAAATCTGGTTTCAGCCACCTTATCTCCATCATATAATTAATTTAACTACTTTGACTTTACATGAAGGCTGAAATACATGAAATCATAATAAAAAAAAGGCAATTAAAATTAAAAACCGACCAGTCCGAGTGTTTTCTCGAGTAAAAAATACCTGATTTTTAAATTAATTTATTCCAATTTTTTCATCCTCCCTGTATACTGGAATTATGTACAGAACTAAATGGGTTCCCAATTCTCTATTCCCGACAAATGAAAAAAATTCATATTCATTTTAAATTGGGGACAATTGAAAAGCAGTCTTATAAAAAATTGTGTACCACCAACTTGCATTTTTAAAATAAAACATCTGGTATATGTTTACTATTCCCGAAACAAATTTAAATTAAAGCAATAATTGCGCTCTATGTCTTTTTCAGCAAGCAGTTTATAAAACATTAACTTGCTTACACACACACCTGCAATGCGTATATACATACATCATCACACGTTATATTTATTCACAACCAGATCACACAAATATATCCGACTAAAGCATAGAAAATTGCTTTATATACGGATTCAAAGTTTTGATATTTTTCCTTGCATTATATGATGTATGGAACTCCATTTTCAGACAATTCCCGGAATACATTACAGGCGCTCCCGGATGGAAAGAAAATATCCCCTTCAGATACTATTGTATACCGGCGGTGTATCTCCCGAGCAACTTATTGACATATCTGGGACATGCCGAAAGCTCTTCAGTATTGTAAAAATGATTTAACAACATGATTATCGAGTTTACTTCTTTGTGATAAATTTAGATCGGAATTTTTGCGAGAAATAATTTTCGGTAAAATTGGAAGTCATTTGCTAGCCAATGACATGAAGTATTTCGCAATTAGAAATCTCCATGTCTCGTTCCACGCTAACGTGAACGCACTTTCTAAATTTTGGTTCACGCGAAACGTCATTAGCTTTTACTCAATATATATAGCTATCAGCTCAACTAATATAAGCTATTTATATATTTTTCGTCCAGAAGCTTGATGGCGCAGTGGTAAAGTTCTCAGCCCGCGTGGCATAGCATGTGTGTTCGAATCCTGACAAGGAAAACAATTCTTTTTCAGTTTTTTTTGACAAAAATTATAATTAATGAAAATTTGGATTACAGTAGAACCTCGATTATCCGGGCGGCAGATTATCGGTGACTGGCGACCAGATGTTGGCGTACGAGGAAATCTCCCCCATTTATGTGTTTACATATATATTCGACGACGGCCTTACTGACTGTTTAGCTGACCATAAATAAACGCACAAAATGCAGCGAAAATCTATGATAATGTAAATAATGGAGCGAAAATTGATATACGGGGGTTTTTTGGTATGACCAATTCGAATCTAATATTAGTATTGTTCTTACTTGTAGGGGCGCAACCTACATGTCTTTCTACTTCTTCGAACAATCACAACTTTTTGGTACAGTCTTGTATTACATTTTTGAGCAAAACAAATTATTCCCTTGCCATTTCTACGTCAAAAAGGTATACCTGTTAAAAGTGGATACGAGCAACCGTTTTCGAGATATTTGGATTTAAAACAGTTTCGGCGCATGTGATTTTTTTTATCAAATTCACATAAAGTAGGCATGTATTGTAAAAAATAGAAGTGTGCCTTGACAGAACAACTGCTGGTTGGTGTTCTCATCGTTTTTCCTGTTACTTAGCAATAGTAATGTCAGTTAATAATAAGATCAAATTTTGTCACTGTCAATTTCTGTTCATAACTTTATTATCTGACAATAATCATTTAAGAAAGTTTAGATCTAAATACGTCATTATGTCTGTGATATTCTCGCATCGTGAATATGCAGATATGATATTCGTCTATAGCTTCTGCAATGGGGTCGCAATTCAAGCAGTCGCGGAGTACCACGTCGTTTTCCAGATAGAAGGGTGCTAGATAGAAGAGTTTTTCAACAAGTTTTCACTACTGCTGGAGAATCTGGGATTTTTACAAGTGCGAAAATTGTATCTGAAAGGGAATCGGGAACCAAACGTTGAAGTAGAAGAGGCTATACTCAATGCCGTCGAAAATGATCCAAGCATAAGCACTAGTCGGATTGCAGATAATTATCAAATTACACAATCGTCTGCTTGGAGAAATCTTCACATTAATTGTTTATACCCATTTCATTTACAACGGGTTCAATATTTGGGAGGGTGATTTTGAGTTGAGAATGCGATTACTGTAAATGGATTAATGAAGATAGAAGGATGTATAGGTATGTTTTTTTAACTGATGAAACACAGTTCACGCGAGATGGTACAAATAATCTTAACAATGAACACCGGTGGTCCTATGTAAATCCTCACGCTACAGTAGAACATTATTTCCAACATAAATTTAGCATTAATGTGTGGTATGGAATGGTCATTTAATTGGTCCATTTATAATTGGTCCATTTATTTAAAATTTCTTGAAAATCACTTGCGAAATCTATTAGAAGATGTTCCCCTTAATGTAAGACAAAACATGTACTTGCAGCATGATGGAGCCCCTGCACACTACAGTTTACTTGTAAGAGATTTTTTAAACCAAAACTTTCCAAACCGATGGATTGGTCGGGGAGGTCCGTTTAATTGGCCACCTAGATCGCCAGACCTTAATGCTTTGGATTATTGTCTTTGGGGATGGTTCAAATCATTATATTCCACTAAAGTAAATACAAGAAGAAGGATTATTGGATCGGATAACAAACGCAGCTCAAACACTAAGAAATGCGCCCAATGTATCCACAGAGCAACCCGAGCTATACACCATAGAGCTGACCTGTGCTTAGAAGCAAATGGTAGAATTTTTGAAAATTATAAAACGTAACCTAGATTTTATTAAAAACAACTTAATAATAACAATTTTAACAAAAATTAAATACCTTTTGTTTAGTTTATGTCTGAGGCACTAAATACACACCTCAAAAAAATGTGTTAGTCTTTCATTTCAAAGCTTTTGTGCCAAGATGTGTTTAAATTTGTACAAAATAACAAACTTTTAAAATTTTGCGATAAAAAATTACATGCGCCGAAATTGTTTTAAATCCAAATATCTCGAAAACGGTTGCTCGTATCCACGTTTAACAGGTATACCTTTTTGACGTAGAAATGGCAAGGGAATAATTTGTTTTACCCAAAAATGTAATACAAGACTGTACGAAAAAGTTGTGATTGTTCGAAGGAGTAGAAAAGCCATGTTGGTGGCGCCCCCTACAAGTACCACAAATACTATTATTCTTTTCTAATTTGTCAAACCAAACAACGCCCGTATATCAATTTTCACTCCATCATTTACATTATCATAGATTTTATTTAAAAAATAGGAAAATTAAATAAAAACTTTAACACCCTATATCTCGAGAACTAAGGCCTTGCGGACACTTATTTATATAGTTTTTTATGTTAATTTTGGTCCTGAATATGTACCTGAAGTATTGACATTTCCTCATGAATCACCCTGTATATATATATATATATATATATATATATATATATATATATATATATATATATATATATATATTAACGGCCAGGGTAATTTTTTTTCAAAAAATCCAAAATCACGTCAATTTTGTTTGTGAGGGGGACAAATTTTTGCCCTTAAAATGATCGCAAAATTTTCAACCCTCTAAGCGGGGGTGTCATCCCCCAAACTTTTTCAAATGGGAAGAGGGGTCAAGTGGTACCGCAATGAAAAAGGCTTTCTATTCCCTATACATTCCCGCTTTGGTTTTGAAAATCGGTCAAGTCATTTAGAAAATAGAAGGATTGAAATTTAAAATGTTTATTTACAAATTATCAGAGTAAATGATAAGGATAAATTCCTTCGACCAATTCGCTATTTTTGTCCTGTTATTTTAGATGTTTACTGCTGATTTTAGTGATTTGACATGCCACAACGATCAGGTGCGGTAGTTGCTAGATAGCTGTTCTGTAACTTGTGCGTTTAAATTTCTCAATATCATTAAATTTTTTATCAATAATTATGGTGTACTCACTTGCAGAAAAAGTGGAAATAATCGAACTTTATTTTAAAAATAATGAATGTGGCAATCGGGTTGCGAGCAGATATTTAATGAACGACATATGAAAAACACCTTTCCCGGCAAAATTGTTCGCGAGTTAGTAGCAAAATTTCGCGAAAGTGGATCCCTTATGAATAAAAAGAGGCAGATGGAAAATCCTGTAGTAAATGAAGCTATGGAGGTCTTTGTATTGGGCCAAGTTGCCATGGATAGTACGCTGAGTACAAGAAAATTAGCCAATGAGACCGGCGTGAATCGTACAAGTGTCCAAGATTGAAAAAATTAGTCACCCGTATAAAATTCAGTTGGTACAAGAACTCAACGAAGACGATTTTGATCGCCGCTTGCAATTTTGTGAAACTATTAGTGAACGAGTGGCCAATAATAATAATTTTCTATTCAATGTGTTTTTCGGGTGAGTGCACTCTTTTGAACGGTGTAGTTAATCGGTATAATTGTCGTGGTAATTGGGCTGAGAACAACCCCAGGGTATTTCACGAGGTGCACACACAACATCCTCAGAAATTGAACGTGTGGGCTGGTATTTTTTGAAATTCTATTGTGGGTCCTTTTTTTCTTCCTGGAACTCTAACAGGTGATATGTACTTAGAAAATACCTGGAAAATACCATCACCCAGCCCTAACTGACATCATCGAAAATAATCCTGGGTGAAAAGACAGTACACCCAAATGTGCATGTGATGTGTACTAACTTTCACACAGGCGAAATGAATATGACGAAATTGCCATTGGTGGCCTCCCCAGTCACCCCGACTTGACTCCCTTTAGACACTATGGGAACATAAAAGTAAAGTGTATAGCATTAGAAGATACGCAGACACGAATTAATGACGTTTATCGCAAGTGTTATCAAGTTCTTCAGAATGTTCGAGACGGTACTAACTGAATTTGTATTACTGTAATTTAACATTTCAGCATTTGCTTCATTAATACAGTAAGTTTTTTTTTATTTAATTCAATTTATGCGTTTTGAAAGATGTATTTTTCAAATTTCAATCCTTCATATTTCTAAATGATTTGACCGATTTTCAAAACCAAAGCCTTGGAATGTAAGAGGAATAGAGGCCCTTTTTCATTGCGGTACCACTGATCCTCTTTCCCATTTGAAGCGGGATGACACCCGCTTTAAGGAGTTGAAAATTTTGCGATCATTTTAAGGGCAAAGAAATTGTCCCCTCTGAAAGCAAGTGACAGTTTTGTTGGGGGGGGGGGGGGGGGGGGGGGGGGGGGGGGGGGGGTGCGTCTCTGCCGTCGCTCGATGGGCCACCTATATATATATATATATATATATATATATATATATATATATATATATATTTATATATATATATATACACGAGTACTCTATTATTATTAAACCTCTTGACAACGGATATACACTTTAACAGACACAGACATTCCATTTGGAACATTTTAGCCATATAAACGGTAGCTGGCGAAACGAAATAGTCTATCAAAATAATTAAAAAATGAAAAAGCTACTTGTATTGATATGAAATTTCTGGAAGTCGACAAATTGTGATAAGCTTAAACTGGTAAAATTGTGAAATGAATTTAGATATCAGGTAAATGGCGGCAAATATGCCTTGTATCCCTGAAAATACCGCATTTTACTATCGTCATGTTTTAGACTCTAGATGTCAAAAAACATGTTATCGATTTCTCTATTCCGTCTGTCCGTCCATTTTAAATTGTAATATAATTAGG